>OX336416.1:78948943-79507615 GCA_946903255.1 Schistosoma spindalis | reverse complement strand
TCATTGATAGAAACAAAACAAACGATAACGTCAGCGTTGACTGTCATATAGCCACATATTAAGAGTGAGACCATAATAGTGCTGATTTTCATCCTATGCACTCGAACGGCACGAAACGCACAATCAAGATACACCGCCCGATAAAAAAATCATGAAGAAACTTTGCTGACATCTGACAACTCGCCTCAAAACAACGTGGAAGAATGGTAAGGTTTCCAGAGCATTTAAACAAGTACTGAAAGTAGAACGCTTCACAACACTTTATTTCGATTTCTTTCGTGTCATTGTATAAAAAAAGTCATTATTTTTTATGATATGCTCATATATATGTATATATTTAAGTTGCTTTTTCCAAAAAGTCCATTTTGAAAATTATTTTTACGTTATTAAATGTTAACGAAACGCATATATACCGATTCGTTTTCCTTTTTTCACCCGTTTTGTGTCATTACACACATTTTCTTTCTTTTTTACTAGGACGGCCAGAAGAGATGTCCAACATAACGCCTTAATTAAATATACTTCAATTAAAGTAGCCGTTAAAAGTATGGCTTTTTTCAAAAGTAATTTATTATCTGTACTTTTGGGTGTATTAGTTCTTTCATATTTGTCTGCCGTTTTGGATCTAACAATTTACAGTTTTTCGCTTTTTTCACCACTTTTTTTTGTTTTTAGATATTGTTTGTTGTTACGGGAGAGCTGAAGACATTTGGTGGAATAAAACCTTTATATTAAATATTATTAATTTCACTGTGTTTTTGGATGTATTCGTTTTACTCAACTTCTGAACTTGTTTGTTTATATCATTATTTTCGGACATTTTGGTTTCTCTTTGTCTTTGGTTTGGTATTTGGGAAATTTTACTCCGGGAACCCACGAAATTAAAGGTTTGTTTTGCAATTGTTATAATTATTGTTGTTAGAACGACATTTGTGTCGACTATTTGTAAATTGCAAATAAATTTTGGTACCTAAATTGGAGTTTGGTTCTATTGTTAATTTGGCTTCGTAAATTGCAAATAGATCGATATACCGTACTTCAATAACGGAAAGAAGCGAAAACTTGGACGTAACAAAAAGTTCTTCGATTTTTGGTTCTGTGTTCATACCTTGGATTTTTCTGGACACTTTGGGTCCAGTTTCTGGTCCTATTGGTCTATCTCGTTTGGACTAATTCAGATTTGTTTTGGTAACTCGTTCATTGGAACAAAGGCACACGATGGAGACGCGAAGCAAAACACAAAAAGAAAATGATGAAATTGATAGAATAATTTCTAAAGCTGTTTGTGGTATGTCTGATGTTAATGATGATAAACGTGATGATGTTCGTGTTAATAGTATGCTCTCTGCTCAGTTTAGTACTTCTAGACTGAAGTTATCTATGGCGCTACTTAGGAAAAAGAATTTAGAAAAGAGGCTTGAATTAGAAATGCAGCTCAACATGTTAGATGTTCAAGAAGACATCGATGTTACTTAATTAGAATGTAAGGTCATGGAGTATAATCGGCTTTCCACAGATAAAGGCGACATGAATGCAAAGAAGGAAAGATATTTGGGTCGTAATATTGATTGTAATAATCGTTCCAAGGAGACATTTTATATTTAAAAGGGTTGTTGTGTTGATGAGTTGAGTGATACAGACAAATCTCGTGAAGGATATTCTGTAGAAGACAAAGGAGCCTTAGAAATAGTTAATGGTTCTGTAGGGCCAGTCAAATTCCACTGAGCCCTAGCCATTGAATATCGAACAAAATCATCAATCCTCGTCAATGTCAAGGACAACCAACGCGCATCAGTTAATGGTACGCCATGGACTGGCCCATGCGGCAGTGGTCTTACTTTCGCTTGTATCTACTTTAACTAATATATTTCTGTAATAACGTCCTCTGTGTTGTACACTCTTCAAAGCATCTATAGTACCTTGATACGTCGATGGGGTAATCTATGTAAGGTGCAGACCGCGAAGTGTGACTTCGACGTTAGCAAGTTTGTCACACCACTCACGTCTAACTCGAGTAAGCCTCCAATCATTTCGACATAGATCATCCACGCTGGTGATCTACAGCTCCTTTAGATTGGTGGATGGCCATTTTCAAGTTGGTTTACCCTGGCAATGTGGCAAGTCAAGGCTGCCTAGTAATTTGGAATTAGTTAAGCGCAGACTGAAGTGTTTAAATAGGTTTGCGAAAGATAATAGCATTTTGAAGGAATATCAAATTGTGATGGCTGAACGTTTAATTAAGAGCGACATCAATGAAACTGGCAAGAGAGGATTCGACCGTGATTCACTTTGTTGGGATACCACTCATCATCCTGTTAACAACCCTAAGAAGTATGGAAAATTAAGAGTTGCTTTTGATTGTGCAGCTATCCATTATAGTCATTCTCTCAATGATCATCTTTTGAAAAGATCAAATGCTGTAAATAGTCTGGCTGGTGCGCTTTTACGGTCCAGATTAGGTAAAGTAGGATTAGCCTCTGATAACAAAATATGTGTTCGGAGAATTCGGTTAACTGTCAGCAATATAATAGTGTTAGTGGGTTTTGTAATGAATCTCGCGGAAAACTGATTGACAATTCATTTGTATTTACAAGATACTTGATGTTTGTAGTCTTTATACGTGACAATACTGACAAGCAGTGGTTCATGCGATTTAATTTGTGGCTAATGATCATGGGAAAGACGGCTTTATATTTTGCGGACTCAAATAGTTGTTTGTGTGTAAATATGCAATTTTTCCTAAAGGAATGTACTAAGGGGACTCATTTTCTAAGAGAACTTGAGTTTGACAATGTTATTAATCGGAATCAGAATAAAGAGTTAGCCTACCTACTTTCGCAAACCTCTGATTTATGACCGGACTGTGAAAAAAGCCAATTGCTTACACTAAGGCTGTCGTTACCCTGTGGGAAGTGGCATGGCGTGCGATGGGATGGTATCATGAAGTTTGCGCGAATTTAACACCTGCGGCTTTTAAATGGCTAGGCAAAAACAGTTGCATGGGGCTGTATCAGTAATCCTGCCTGAACAAAAATAGATTGCTATCCGAAACCATTTTAATGGTGAATTCTACTAAAAGGAGTATAAGCTAGACATAACAAATGGTACTTGCTTGTTCTATACACAAATTGATGTGAAGTAACCTCAAGTAAGCTCAGAGTCGATTGACTCACATAAACCAACGGAGAAAGGATTGTCCACAAAGAGGTCTATTAGAAATAAAAGTTCAAGAAAGGAAGACTCCTCCATCATCCACTCCCCAAACAACGGCGAGAAAACAAACCTAGGAAACCTAAACACAAGTCTAGGCCTGTTTCTAGCAAAAACAACAGGAATTTAACTAGTATGTGTAACACGACTGTGACTGTTACTCCAATAAAAGTTGATAAATGAATGCAGATCAAGAATACGAAACGACCCAATATTATTATTGAAAAGTCAAACCCTCCAAACATTAGCTGAGATACTGAAGACGAATCATAATAACGGGTCAATTATTTTTCACAGAATCAATGAGATTAAAACCTCAAAACTCAGAGCTGGTTTCGAGCATGATATTGAGTTAAAACAGCTACTAAACCAACTAATGCTTCTGGATACCTCTGGAATCTACTTGCGTTTTGTTTGAGAAGCGTTGACCGTTTCAGCCAGTGTGGTAAAAACACACGAGGTAGAATGACGAGTTGTAGGTGTTGATGCTCATAAAGTAACCAATTCACCTTTCAACACATCAGCATTCACAACACGTGATGAAATATTTGACCCAAACACATAATTAAATGGGATTTTTTACTTAGTTACAGTAGAGCTTGACAGAATGGTAGGTGAATTAGACAAATCATTTGATGTTTCAAGTGACACAGTGGGAGCTTCTGTGCAAAAAAGAGAATGACTGTGTATTGGACTAGAAAAATTCTGTTCTATCGATTTAGCGTAAGGACAGTTTGTTCCATTAACGTTGATTTGAACTTCTTCTAGATCCGCGTTACTTTCCATAACGAACAAATTCAATTCCTCTACAAAAAAGAAACGCTAAATTAACACGCTCAAATCTGTGGGAAGTTTAAAATAAGCAGCCATGAAGGAAAATAATCTGACATATTTGACAGGACAATATCATTTGAGGATTTCATACAAAAGACTAAAAACCTGTCAGTTTTTAAGTTGACTAAACCCAGTCGTATATAACCTAAGAACACAGGTTGAAATTATCCTATTTTTAAACCTTGCTGAATTTTAAGTCATTATTCCGGCAACCAAGGGATTAAGCATCTACATGATACATCTTTGATTTCTAACCACCGGAAAGGATTCTTCGTGACGGTCGTAACCGTTAAGCGTCTTCAGCCTGTCTATCCTTTGATGTATCAAAATAAATCACATACACTAAGAAGTTGAAAACGTGCAAAGTAACGGGAATTGATGAGAATATTTCTGAAGAACCTAATCATGATAGAAAAGCTGATGTAGTTTAGGTTGATGCTGATTTTACTAATGACCCTTTGCTCTGCAATGACCTTTTTAACAAATTTGAGGAAACCATTTCAGAAGAATCAAATCTTAATGTCATATCAAATATTATTTGTCCTCACAATGCATTTGTTTCCCGTGAGAAACTTGTTCAATGCGAAGCACGAGTATTAAGTGAGCTCGATTCTGCTTACAATTCAGATGATTCCATATCAACTGTTGTTTATCCTTATCATAAATTTACTACCAATATGTACTCTAGTCAATGTGAGAAAGATGTTTTAAATGAAGCCACATTATTCATAACTCGGGGATATGAAGATCCGACATTATTTCGTGCGGGAGGATAGTCTGAATATCTATGGTTCAAATTCTATGTAGCAGTAGTTTCAAAACTCAACCTACATGATGATTGTACACAATCACAAGAAGCAAATAATACAGAGTCTTTATCCAATACACTGTCTGACAGACGTAGGATGAACTTAAGAAGAAGACGTACAATCAATTATGGACACTTAGACTCGAATTTAAGCTGAGGAGGATGTGGTGTTTGAATGAACTAATGATTCCTTTGTACTTGTTGAATGCTGGATTTCGAATTTCAAATACAGTACATTCGTTAGTGCTTGTGTAGTACTTCTTGATTGAATTGCGTTATTTCTGGGATTCTTAGTTAGTACTATAATTCAAATACTCCTAATTATCACATCCACTCAATTAATTCACTCCCTATCCTTGGTTTAGGTGTCAGTGCAAATCTATCTTGAAGTGACATTGTGTGTTTGGATGGAGAGAAACACATCTCAGACATCTTCGCACTCTTGTCTGAGGCTACCAGAAGACTATGAATCTTGTCGATATTTTCAGGAAACAGAGTTATATCATGTTTAGCTTAAGTTCAAAACAGAGTCTTTTGATAAATCGATTCCTGGTAGATTGATTAAGGAAAGTGTTATCTCCCAAAACATGTCTATGACAAGGCCAAATGGGAAACGGACGAGAAATGGGACTGTGGCTAGGAGTCGGTAGGTATGTTTGGGTTTCAGAACTTGATGACGAGCGAATATTTGTTATACGCAACTACTTCAACTGCTAAGACTAGAGCTCCATCGCTAATCCAAAAACCATGATGACGTCGCCTTTGATTCTTCTATATGACAATGGAACTAAGTTATGTTCAGCCTGTATCGGTAAATAAATTTACAAAATAAACAGTTCTGTAAGTCATTGACATTGGTGCCGAACTCATCAGTTTCACTGAACACACCTGGCTGAAGGTTCTCGGTCACGCACGCACTCCAGATCACTAGTGGGTACGCCGTGCTATGCATCCCATGCAACCACTAGCCAGCTTGAACAAAACTATTCTCGACGTATCAAAAGCGTTCTAAATATATGTTTCAGCCACTCCATTTCTAACTTCTGATTTGGCTGTGTTTGTTTATTTTGATTATAAAGGTGCTATGTGTAAACGCGTTGTAAAACCCCGAATAACTGTGACATCTCTATTGTTTTGCAAAATACCGAAATGTGTTCTAAATAATGTGATAATAAATTTCATAATAGACGTATATTTAGGTCCTCAAAAAATTATTATTGATAACTAAATGTAATTACTCGTAAAAATTCATTGACCCTGTCAAATATTCACAAAATCTCGGAGGCACTGGTGGGCGCCTTATAGTTTTTAATCTCGTACTTTTTATCAAGTTACTAGCAGACTGAGGTACACCCGAAAGACAGAACGGGATTTGTTATTATGACCGGGTTATACTAGTTCCATACTGTTATGTCTTTCGAATGTTTTCCAAAATCCCCGTCGCCAGTTGTTATGACTTGTGTATCGAATGCTACTTTTTGTATCTGGTCATCGCTGATTGTTATTTCAGAATCGCTGATCACTTATGCTAGGAACGACGGGGACCTTACAATTCCCACGACGCGAAAGTAAGAATACAAGACCGGTATAAGCGAAGTTTTATTAGCCCAAAACACTATGATGGCGACGACGACCTTAGTCGAAAATACACTCATTTATATTTGATTGTACACCCATTTTGATTGATAATCAGAATGAAATCACATACATGGAAAATACTCAGTTATCACAAATCACATATAAAGCATAGTTCATGTCAATTAAACACAAGAATATCTTATATTATACAGAATAAAATATCATACGAGAAAAGAAAATAAATACTACATTGAGCAATAATTACATTGAATCAAAACAGAATTAATGTTGAATAAAACTCATAATGAGTAAATCGATCGAAAATTGACTTTCTTTCCATCATATTACCCCACTTCTCTTTTGAAGACTCCATGTTGAGATCCATTTTTAAATTTTATGACTTTATCCTCCCCCACAAAACATTCTCGGATCTTCATATCCCCAAGTTACAGTTAGTGTGACTCTATTTAAAGTATATTTCTTGCATTGAGTAGAGAGTCCACTAGAATTGACTAGATAGTGAGGATCAACGGCACTAGATATGAGGTCATTAAGGTTTGATTCTTGTGAAACATTTTCATCAGATCTCTTGAGAATCTCACTGGTAGATAATCGATCACTAGAATAATCAGTATCTATCAAAATTTTACTAGGTTCTTGATCATCGTTTGATGCATCCGACAAATTCTTCTCATTTTTGCAAGAAATTTGATCAAAAGCATGTGAGTCATTAAGATAACTCAGATCTGATAATGCAAATAGAAAACCCCAATAAGTACATGCATCAGAAAATGTTGTCGTAGAATGATGAGCTCTCCGTGACCTTTCAATGACTCATGCAGCTAGCCTTTAGGGACCTAGTTCCGGAAGTGTGTATAGTTTACTCAGATTATATTGATGTTTATAAAAATACTCTCATAGAATATCACTGTATTCGGCTAGTTCTACAGCAATTTAGGAATGTTGGGTTAAGGGATCAATCTAGTAACTGGAGCTTATTGAGCAAAGAAATGACTGTTTCGGGAAGCGTGATAAGATATGGCAGTGTTTACAGAGATCCTGGAAAAGTAACTTCCGAAAAGAGTTGTCTCGTGATAAAACCTGATGAGGTACGTAGTTTTACTGGGACTTTTAGGTTACTACAGACGTTTTGTAAAAATCCATACGGAAATAGCTGCTCCCAGAGTGTTCGAAAAAGAAAAACATGAAATTTGAGTGGCTGGGAAATTGTAACAACACATTCAATGCTTTAAAATGAGCGCTCTGTCTAGCACCTGTAACAACTCAACTAATTCAAGTATGTACTTCAAAGACACAAGAGCGGGTGGAACAGCAATCTGGGCTGTCTTTTGGCAGATTGGAGCGGATGATAAAGAGCATGCTATAAGCAGGGATGGATAGGGGCTAGCAGAGAAATTCAAGACGCGCGTTCCGTTTTACTCGAGACGAAAAGCGCGTCCTGAATTCCACTGCTAGTTTCATCTATCTGCCTTTCGACCGGAACGTCAACAATAAGACTTGGATTTCCTATCATGACAATCAGCCAGACCATATAGAGACTTCCCTTCTTTTAAAGAACTTGGCAATCATTCCACTTCTTTAGCACCACTCGATGATAAAATTCGGGTACATAAAAACACAGGTGATTAAACACCCCTACTGTACTGAGCTATCTCTGGCGACAAACTAATGCCGTCTGAAATAAAAAATAAAAAAAAGGTTGGGAGACGAAGTGCTTATGGGCTTTGTAGGACCAGCCAGTATCAGTCAAAGAAATCTTATGTGTTCAATCGGTTTCAAATTATACACAATGAGTAGTAGCACCACAATCAGTAGTTACAATAATATTGGAAAACGTCCATACGCATATTGGAAATATTACGGCGATTTCGTAAGTGGTCAGTTTGAATCTCTGATTTCAGCATATTCATTGGCTCTTTATGTTAGCATCCTTTAGGTAATAGACATAAAGGCTTATAGTCAAAAGATCTAAAAATCTTTCTGATATATCAGATATCGAGTGAGGAATAGGAAGGGGTCATATGTCCTACATGCTTTTTGATTGTGTGTCGTAACGATACCAGAAAGAGAATAAGGCATATCTTCAACTTATTCCCTTTCGTCAGATGGTTTATTGTTCAAGTGTTAAGACGAGTAAAAGGAAACAGGCCAATGTTATGGCAGCAAATGAACAAAGTACCATAGGAATGAAGGAATTTTGGAAAGTGGAAGCAGATGAAGCTTATGTAGATCTTTAGAATGCAGAAAGGCGAATACAGTGCTTGGATATTTAAATGACTCTTGATTTTTTGACCATATGTTGTCATTATTAGTATTCGTATTCTCGAGATCATGAATGGGCCTCTTTGCTTTACCGACGAAGCCAGTTAAGTTTGTTGTAAGATTTCTTGGTAGGAAGTTAAATTAATTCAAGGTTACGAGCATGAGACAAGGACATAGTTGTAATTGGAAAGTAGCAGCAATATTACTAACCATTTAATTTGAACTAGACCACAAGAAGCCACAAACAGATAAAATGCATTGGCCTACTGACATGGGTAGATTGAGGTTATCGCTCCATCATCATTATTGATAGTGAGAAACGCTACCTTTCTTTCCTCTGTAATATTTGGCTCTCTTATGATCATAGCATGTTTTAGTGTGCTTTAGCATAAGCTTTATGTTACATGCCTTGTTAGAATACACCAGCTGTACCGGTACCATGGTGCGAGCCAGTCAGATAGCTACATCTTTTTTTTGGGGGGGGTTAGATATCCGTTTAGTATGTCAAGCTAATGCAAACTTAGCTAATGGTATATGCTATAAGACACTGATCAGATTATCGGTAGCTTGAAGACAATGAGGATAAATAGATAATAAGGAGGCTCAAAAGAAAAGAGCCTAGGATTGTAAATTTCGTTAGCGAGGAAACAAAAACGTAGGGAAAGAAAACAATCTAATGGCGATAAAACTGAATCATTAGACTTTTTGAACTGGTCGGAAGGAACTTACAGTAGTTCAGGGTACTACAAATTTTTTGTGGCGTTTCATAGTTAGACAGAATCCATAAGTTTGGTAGGTTACGTGTCTACCTGAAATAAAAACTCAAAAAATTATATGCAGCTTCATAAATAAAAATATGAGAGCTTAAAACATTGAAAAACTCTGAATTCGATGGGAGTAGGAGTGTAAAGGCGTGACCCATTACGGTTGATGATTGAGGGGAGATCATGTTTTTTGTTACTTATTTATAAACACATGAATGAAAGTAGATGTGGGATGTGTTTATAACCGGTCGATAGTTTTTCAAGACGAGTCTTTATGCTGGGTGATCCATGCTAGAGTACCTTGGAGTTGAGCGGAAGTCCTGGGGATATTTGATAAATACCCCTAAATTTGAAAGAAAAGGTTATAAGTTATTTTGGCTTGGTGGTACAGCTATATTCACCGTCAGGTGATGGCAGCCTATCCCATGGTAAACTATCCTGAAATCTGAAAAAACTTACAACAGCGGTATATGGTATGTAACTGTTAGTAGTGAATATATTGGGTCTATCTTTGCTATCATAACAGTGGATCTAATCCCAAAATCGTCGATCTGTCATGGTGCGACTACCTAATCTAATAGATCTGATGTGAAAACCACATCCTTATCTATACTTACTCATCCTATCGTGAGAGATGGCGTTAAGATGATGGAACTGGATCAGTAATTTGTATTCTTGGTGTGATAGAAAATTTGAAGTGGGAACCTGAAATATGTAAGATTTTATTTTAGCTAGTAAAACGAAAGTTAGTAGAACAGAATTTAGTATTAATTTGTGACATAGCACAACTTATTTTGGACTTGAGCTTTATCAATTCATTTATAACCTTGATTTATCTCATTTTTAAAAAGTTTTGAAAAATGGAAGTTCTGCTGATTATGTATTGTATAAAATACAGCGCAAATCGTTAAAGCTTGGTTGAAAATCCCACTAAAACTGGGAGAGATATTTACTACCTCCACATTGTTTCCCATGGACTATTTGTAGTTCATATCAACGAGTTACTTGTAACAAAAGTTTTATTAGTTAAGCCCGTCGGCTTGATAAATCCGCACTGGTATTTTTTTAAGAACTCATTTAGTCTACCTCAAGAGTTCTCAGATTATGTCAACATTTCTAAAACCTTCTCAGAAATGATAGTTGTGTCTACGTTTTTACCATTTAGTTTTGCGCGTGGCCTTTGCTTTTTTCATCATTGTTTCTTCTGCACACGCTCTGTTAACCCCGCAGTGAAACACTCCTCTCGGGGTCTTTGAATTTTAAAGCTGCAATGGAATTCACGTTTGTTTTCAAAATCTTAAAATTTATTGCTTGTGTATTAGAATAACAGAGCTTTGGAGATGATCGTATTTCTTTGAACTTCGAATATGTGGTTAGTAATTTATCGAGTACTTCATTGGGGACATCTTCAATGGTCAATAAGAAGGACTGCACCTGAAGCATTCTTAAATTTTCTAGATCCAGGATAGGTGGTCTATAATCAGCGGGATTCACTATTTAGGATGGAAAATTTATCACCACTAATCAGCAAATTAGAAACCCAAGAACAAGACGTTGATGACCGGTAATTCTCAGAATATAAGCTTCAGTAGGCTTAATTATGGTGCCGGGATTTAATGATTTATATTTTCCGACTGATATGACACTGCATGTCAACAACAAAATCGTAAAATGCATTACTGGGCAAATATAATCGTTTTTTAATGTGGAGTAAATTACTGGAAGTTGTAAATAAGTATAATATCTGATCATTGGAATCGCCCAAATTAATAAGATCTGAACTACAAAGTTTAATGTTACTTGTCGCGAAATAAACAATAGTTGTACAAACCGAATGGATATGTCTAATTTCAACACACTTTAGAAATAACTTCAATACACTAATGTCTGTAGAGAAAAACATGTTGTTAAATTACAGCTCCTCACGGTCAAGTGTGGTGTTACGAATCAATGCTATTGATGTTAATTTGTCATGCAAAATGCCTCTTCGAATCGTGTTTGTGAAGTTGAATCGGTTTCACTTCCTACCAAGTAATCCCATTACAAGCGAAACTAAAAAAATTTGCTAAAATCGAAGCCTGCTCATGACCCTATAAAATCCATAAAGATAAAAATCAACTGAAATAGTCATGATAAGAAAAGGGAGGTAGCTATTTGTGTATCAGTTTCACGTCGCAACACAACATCCATAAAGCGCATCAACTGTCATATTGCCAATATGAATCTTACTGATAATATTTGCATTCATACGTGAGAAGCGTTATTCCTAGTAATTTTATGATCATTGTGCCTTATAAAATATCAAACTAACTGGGTAACCCCCCGCAGTGAATACTGTATCTTCTGTAACAATTCGGAATATTGATATCAGAAATCAACCGATCGGGAATTTGAGCTTTTGAATGATCACCATAATTGCATTTCGCTCTCTGTTTCTGTAATTCGAGTATAGAGTCTTTAACTTTCTGATCATTCTGTCGCACCGTTTTATGAAACTTTGATCTCTCTTTGCATTCGTAGCTATCACTAATTAATAATTCCTTGAGAGATTCATATAACAATGAAAAGTTAGATGCTTCAGTAGGTTATACGCTTCTTTGATGATGAATATCATGAAATAAGATGTGAATTTATAATGTTCCATATCGTTTCTATCCATGAACCAGATTTTGAACCACTCCAGATGGTCTTCAAAGTCATCCACATTAATTTAATATTCAGCTGTCCAAGGCTTGACTCTTTAGCAGCTTAGGTCGATTGATTAAGAGTTGGCTTCAAGCAACTAAGCATATGTCAAAACAGCATAGTTCAAATATTCACTCCCTTATTTTGTACAGGCGTTATATTTCTAATTATCTTGTATTGAATGTTGAGAGGTTTTGTTTGTCTGAACAAGGAATCCTATGCTCCACTGTGACTGTGCGAAGATCAAAATAAAGACCTATTCCCTACTAGTCTGTTTTCTTCTATCATTAACACGAGGCTTATCTATAGGCACGAAACTGGTCAGCCCGACGTGATTTAATAGGTATGTCAAAATGATGATTAGGAGTATTTGAATTAAGAATTCCAGAAGTAGTACAACTTGAGGCAGGTAGAACTAGATGAGTACAACTGACGGTATCATATTTGAAATTCGTAACCAGCAGGCTATCAAGTATAAGGGGATCATCAGTTAACACAAATACTGCACATCCTCGGATAGATAGGAAGATTCGTTGCTTATTTAAGTTGAATAAAAGGTTTTGGAGCATCTTAAAAGCGGATGTTCTCATCAATTTTGGAACAAGAATGTAACCATGGATTCCTGGCTTAAACACAGAAAGGAATCACCGCAAATGATAGAAAACGACCAAGATAAAGCAGAATGCAGGGCTGATTGCTTGGTGTTAGTATTCCATCATGAGCCTTCTCTCGATAAAGAACTAGGCCCAGAACCATTACCACTAGCTGTGATTTTCAATCGAGAAGACATAATAAAGGCAAAAAACATTTAAGATACGGAAAAATCAACAGGATCGAGTCAATTATACCCCAAATCTAGAGACAAAACACACTTTATATTGCTACTTTGCTGACTACGATATTCAAGATGTCTTCTGGTTGAGTTAAGTTGCTTACAAGTTAGAAGGATTCAATTATCACTTTAAATCACAAGACAAGGTCATAAGAGCATATATCAAGTTACGGACCTGTCAGCTTCGACAATATCGTAGTTAAAATACTGAAAAGTGTTATGAAAAAGGCGATTATGACCGTCGTGGCGACTGACGACTTGTTAAACAGCAAACAACATGGTTTCGGGAAGGCACTTTTTACACATCTAAGTTTCTTTTAGCAAGACAGAGATAGGAGTCACTTAAGTGTGGGATGTCAGTTGAGGTTGTTTACGTATGAAAAGGGTTTGATTATGTTTCGTATGGTAGATACCTTATGAATGTGGAAAACCTAGGAATTTATGAACTTCTTGATAGGCCAACAGCAGAAGGAAAGTGTGCATTTTATATGTTCTTCACGGAAGCCAATGCTTAGTAGAGTACTGCAAGTGTCTTTCTTTGGTTCTTTACATTTTATCTTACTTTCAGATAAACTCCCACTTATCTTTATATCCCGAATCTTACTTTGTGACGTCAAAATCTGGCGGTAAATAACAGCTGGTATGGATGCACGTGAACTACTGGCCGATTAGACGTTCCGCTTAGCCGATGCCTATCGACGTGCCGAAGTGTGTCTACATGAACATTGGAGGTTAAAGAGTGAATGACTTTAGCATTGGAGAAGCCTCGGTGCTCCCAGACATGTCTTATATTGATTTGGAGGCGGTGGTGAGACACAACAGCCTACTGCCATGTGATTGCAACCGATGGGTTCAGGACCATACGGACGGATATTTACCAAGCTGAGTAAAAATATGTCCAACACAGTATACGCAACATTAGTTGGGTCCAAACTTGAAAGCTGCGTGTAGGCTGCAAGCCCCTGTTTAGGATATGTCTTAAGTATTTTGAAAAAGGTGAAAAGAATAGCTACTTTTGCAACTACAGGATTTCTGGGCCTGCCACACAGAGAGTGGCTTGGGAAGTTAGACTTCTTTACCCCGTCTTTCCGTATATACGTACTAGGCCAATTCATCACAGGCATTTTAGATATTGGACGGCGCGTACTAAGAAAATGTGCGTATCAAACTAAAAGATGTTCGGACGAGGGAAAAGTAGTCTCTCGAAGCCAAAAAAGGTTCATTCTCTTGAAAATTTGAAGTTAGTTCTAGTTGTTCCGAATTTTTAAATGTCTTTCAATGGTGTATTCATTACTTTGTTGTTCATTTATATACGTCTAAGTAATTTCGTGTGAAGCATAATGCGTGGCAAAGTAGTCCCCAATTAGTCACCACAAATCCGTTTTCTTGTCAAAAATCCGTTCATGACTCATCTCTCGCCTTCAAACAGGCAGATTAAATAGAAACCGGAGCATGCTTTCTATCTTACTGTTATGTATAGCTTGCATTTGACCTGCATCCTTACTTAGTCAAGGACTTCCTGAGTATCGTTAGCGTTGCGATTTAGAATCTCAAAGACTTTCAGCGTTGGAGTTGATTCATTTCGTGACATTCGTGGAGTCTTTGTCCACAAATACTATGGGAACTATCGTAAATGCTTCATTATGGCGTTTGTGACTTTCTAAACAACCGAGGAATATACAGCTTTTCATCCCCAATGAGTGAATGCCTTTAGCAAACACAGTCTTTTGAGGTGTCCAGAACTGATTAAATATTTGGCTAAACGTAAGGTATGTATAGCCAACTTCGGGAAGGCACTTTTACACATCTAAGTTTCTTTTAGCAAGACAGAGATAGGAGTCACTTAAGTGTGGGATGTCAGTTGAGATTGTCTACGTCCGAAAAGGGTTTGATAATGTTTCGTAATGTTATATTGATTAGTTCTCATAACTTACTAGCTCAATCAATAATAAAAACTGATCATCTACATTAACTAATTAGCTTTTGATGGTTCGTTAACAAGCTTTAGCAGCATTTACATGCTTCAGCGAAATAAACTTGTTTTAACATCAAGCTCTGGCAAACATGACCTGCAAATAACCTCAATATACATTCACTATCCATGCAATTGAAGACTAAGTAGTTATCTGGATCTAATTCTTAGTGTTCCTTCGCTTAACACATTCTGTCTTAAACTATGCACTCTCCTGTAATATTTTTTTTCCGACCACTGCCTGCCTAATTTCATATTCTCGAGTTCCATTGCCAAATTACAAGGATGACACTACTACAAAGGCATACGGTGAGTTTCAGCTATAAGTTTTCTGCAGTCGTATGGTCATTTAAGATTACTCGTTCAATGGCAACCACACAATTATCTGGATTCATTCAATTGTTCTGATCCGAGCAATTGACAAAAACGTCAGCTGCACCAAACACCCTGAAATTATCTGCCATACTGCGTGTTTTATTTTGGATGCTTTTTGATCAAAACTACTCACGAATGGCGTTACATATGTCGTCTACTGAATAATCCAATTTTCTAAAATAATCCAGGCGAGTTTAACTATTTTACTAGATGGTTTTCTGTACTTGACATGTGTATATTTTCCAGTTGCTTTTGTCACATGTATCACTAGGCTAAATGCAGAAACTTCTTATTGAAAGTGCACAAAGAGTCATACACCTACCTAATGTTCCATAAGTTTTCTTAGCTTTAAAACTTTTCCCAGACATGTTTACTATTTTTAAATTGTCACGCCTCACCAACCTGCATGTTAACCTGGCCCCTACATGTGCTGCATCATGTCTCTGTGTCTTTTAAATTTGAAAATCATTTGAATCGCCTGTAACATCTTCAATAAACCCGTCATAGTCATTATTGCTATACGGTTTTGGGTTTATGAATTGGTCTGTCATATTAGTAACCTAGAAACACTAACATAGTTTAGGTAATAAAGCTAAAAATTTGAGTACTAGCATACTGCCTTAGTACAATAACTAAACTATCAGGTAGTTAATGACTGAACAAACATTTAAAATTAAAACTCCAAAACCTATCACTAAAATTAACACTAGACGATATTTTTGAATTGAAATTTATAATATAATTTGGCAGTTCGGATAGTCTGATGCTACAAAGTTCTAATAATTTCGAATCAACTAAAGCAATAATACCTATTTTTACACTGGCTTATCCTCAATCAACACTATAATTAGTTTAACATAATGGTTTCTGGATATCGTCATAAAGCATTGTCATGATTTGACAATCACGTAATATGATTGGTAAAATTGATGAAACTATTAACAAAATCGGTCAGCAAATTGACTTGTAATTATCATTAAATAGTGTTGTTTTCTCAGTATCTTCATCCACTACAGATGATTTTCAGTATGTTTCTCAATCAGTTGCTCATTCAGTAAATATCTTAAAACCTTGTCGGTCTAATTGGAGGTTTAGTGACACAATCATGCATGCAAATCATCAGTATAAGCAGTCTAGCAAATCTCCTGCAAACTGAAAACATCAATGTTGAAGTTACCCCAACACTGACTAAGGTTCAAGCTATTATCATAGACATGAGTTGGGAGTGTACTCACCCTGGTTACAGCTTATGTTCTTCCTGACAATCACATAAGCATCGCTCACTGTTGACTATCTTGTAAATATTTATTTAGCCGAAGACATCCTGCAGCAACGCATCACCTAGAAATGTGGCACATAGGCTTAGTTGATTTCAATAACTTGTAATCACTATAACTCAATTACATTGTATTCCGCCTTATGCTAAACTGCATACCTGCAACTACCTTGTATGCACCATCAGCCGGTAGGTATAAATATAAATAAATAGTCTGTGGCAACGGAAAACATTAGTTTACAGCGTGTCTCTCATGTTTAACGATTTGTTCTTAGCTATCTGTCCAAAATTCACATAATTATCACTATTTGTGTATTTAATTTTTTTTGATAACCAATCATATGTATTAGTAGTATTACTAAATTCTACCACGGTCAAGTAAAAATGAGGTCGAGAAAATCTCCCCATGACTAAATGAACCGTATCAAACTAACTGAAACACTAGTTGGAATTCTTCTCCGCGCTTATACTTTTGTTCTTTCAGTTAACCTACTAATACAGATGCAATTGGAAATCCACTCATGGACAACTTACCGGCACATACGTTATTTGATTTCATAATTTAGACCAAATGTAATACCAGTTTTAACATTTCTACAATATTGATTGTTTTTAATATTTCTATACAGGAAATGTTATTAACCTACGGCTATTACTAACTATCTTACGGCGACTTATTAAAATATCCCTATACGGAGTCATTTCATTATAATTATAATCCCGCTTTGTTAAGCTCAAATAATCTCCACCCAAATTTTCATTTTAAGCGTGTTAAGCACTAAATCAGACACTTTAAAATAATTACGTGTGTTTCCCGACCAGATGCTGTCGCCTTCTTTTTGGTTTATCTTTCAGTTCATCAATACCCGGATGATTCTTATTACTCTTGCTAACCTCCGGCGCGCGACGATCCCGCACAATTTGGTATCGAACCAACGTCACGTTGATTCTGGTGGGAGAGTAGTGTAGTAGCATTGGACCCTACCACGAGACAATATGAGAAATAGACATTAAACATTTAACGCGGAGAAATACAGAATAATGGAGAAGGCGGGGAGAATGAATTGAATTATTCGGAGTTAATCTTATGGCATGGCTCGACCATGCAGGCGTGGTCCCTCCTGAATTTTAACATATCTTTCATTCATATTAAATATATTGTTCCATCTCTAGCCTAAGATTGTTCTCTATCATGTATTGGTAATTGTTACGATGCAGTGAGTTGGTGTAGATGATGATGTGACTTCCACGCAAGATCTTATAGATTAGGCAGTTACATCATATTATTAGAGCAGTTCTAATATCATAACAGACCATAATTCTACAAACTCAATCGAGTAGTTTGTGATTGTCTACGGTCATGATGAATGCTAGGGTAACGTGACAGAGTATGACAGAGTTCTTTAACGTCACGTCGTGTCGTTTGAGGTTTTTCCTTGATGGAAAAAGCTCGGCGTTAGAAGTTCTGACGATCTCCAGAGTTCGGCCGACAAATGCAACTAGCTCGTCTACATCGTTAATTTGAAACGAGGTAAGCCCTGACCGCAGCTGCTGAGGAAGCTTACACAAGAGAAGTTGTCTAAACGGGCCATCGTCTAAGGTCCATTAACCAATGACCTCTCTTATTCGTAACAATATATCCGTTGCTGAGCCATGTTGTAGATCGATGTCATGACCCGATGCAGATGCGTGACCGAAAGCCTTCAGCTAGGCAAGTCCATTAAAACTAGTGTGGTCAGCATCAAATATCGATGATTCACACGGGGTTTACTTACCGCCACAGTACCTATGGGAGAAAAAATGGTGTTCAAAAATGTGAAAACACTATCATGATACGTAAAAATAAAATTGACATATGATGTTCCAACAAGTAACTGATTCACAGTTTACCGTTAGGTGAGAAAGATGTTGCATTGAAAACTTCAGGTTGTAGAATTTCAGCACCTCACAGAACTCATAGTGGCCATGTTAGATTATTAGCTGAAGAATCCCAGTCTAGTTATTACCACCCCAACCTCTCCGTTTGTACATCACTGTTACATACATTCTCATAGCTATATAAAGATCGTGGGCTTTCATCCTCTAAAATCACAAAAAATGCTGAGGGTCTTAGGCACATTTGAATCTCCTAACCTAGCTAGCAAAGATCCCAGAGCTTCAAGGGGATATGATAACTTACTCTGCTACCTGCTTGCTATTCCCTGAACGTCTGAGATGACACAGCAGTAACACTGATTTGCAACGAAAGGATACTTCGAGCCAAGTGTACAATAACTTAAAAGATTTACGCCGGGCATTGAACGGTTGATGAAATACGGTGGAAGTCAATGTAGCTAAACACAGGAACATGATCAAGACTCCATGATTTGATCAATCACGCCCCTCAGATTCCTCTAAGTCATTCTATAGAGTAAACCATCGAATTCTTTTCCAGAAACCAAGTTCTGTGGGTATAATTAGGTGCTTGATTACTCAAAGGTGTGATTACGAGATATCACGGTTCGCAAAACTCTGGATGACCGAATTTCAGTGACGAATGGCATTCCACAAAACTTAGGTCTAAGACCACTATTCTTATTGTCCAGCAACAATCCGCCTAATTATCTGGTTTCGCAAAACTTATTCAGAGAATATTAAGACTTAGATAGAAACCAAGTTCAACTAATAAAGTCTCTACAAAGAGACTTGAATACGATAGACTACTAGACCGACAGAAATCTCTTCCCTCACATTGTTAGCAAATGTAGCATGCCAGTGAAAAAAATAAGTTATAATTTTTCTATTTGGAAATCTTTGGGAGATTCCAACAATACAATCTCAGTAACTGAAAAGGACGTGGACATTACATTTCGTGATTTTCTTCAGGATCACTTCCCATCAGCATTATGAAAGCATAAAAGCCTCACTCACGGGTTTTATCTTCGGATTGGTAGATAGTTTTGAACTGCAAGTATCTAAAACCTTTTATTGTTTATTGAAGATTTTATGATATGTCATACCGTTTTTAACCCTCTGACCCGGCAGACCACAAGAACCTCTCACTACAACAGTATTCGCCAAGAATAGAACAATAATGACTCCGTAGAAACGTCAATACAGACGTTTCCGCAGTCCGAGTCAGTAAGTTATGAAACTCCCTAACAGAAGACATATCAATTCAACAATCTTTGGCTACATCCACCATAAGAACTTTAGATGACTAGTTTAGTTCCATAGATACTGGAAAATATTATTCCAGGTGTTACTTGTCGACCACTTTTATCGTTGGCTAACTTATTTCTTCTTTCTACAAATACCATAGCCCTAGATAATCTGAGACGTTATCCATTTTTTATGATGGAGACTTGGAAAAACCAAGTTCGAGTCATAGTGAGACACTTCCGTAACGTACTCTAGTTGTATGAAGTTTCACTCATGTCCACAGTTTTTGATGACTTTTGGCCTAAAGAAGATGTCACTGAGTCAATCCAACAAAATTTCAGCTATGATCGGGTCTAGTACCTAAAATATCAACATTTACCTCACAACAGAGGCGAAGGGATCAATTGACTTTATTATTTCAGGTCCAAAAAAGCATTAAAACATTAGTTTAAATTATTCAAGGCATTAATAACTTTTTAACGCAATTCGAGCTGAAATGTAATGAACACTTCTTTTCTGTGCTTACTTGGGCAATTGTATACTGAAGTTTGTTTTAGCGTTTTGTATAGAAGTACAATGGCGAGGTTCGCCATTAGATTTTGATTTGAAGTCGTTGGTGCACGCCCACTAGCTCGTTCCAGATGGAGTCCGTTGCTGCACACAAAGATGAAGTCGTAAGTTTTTTTTCATTGTTTCTTTCTATGGCAAGACTCACGTTGAGTCGAAAATTGACGAGTTGAAAAGAAAGTCTGTGGATGCCAAAGACGTTGCAGATCATGAAGCTAAGAATGGTAATGATGAACCAGTTGTCAAGAAGATAAGAAAAGGTTTGCATTCTGTTTTGCTAGATATTAAAACCTAATGTAGAGACTGGTGATAACGATAGCGACGAGAAGTCTCACAGTCCGGAGAGTAGACCAACGGAGGGTGAGTTGGACGAAGATGGCACCGAAGGTAAGCTAGTTTACTCTTCGGCGTACGCGCCATATCCCTTGACTACTCACACTGATTCTCGACCTACACAATTTTCTTAGTTACATAAGTTCTGTAATTTCGACTTTTAGACGATGCCTCACAAGACACCAAAGACACCAATGGGACAAGTAAGTGTTGTATTTGTGTGATCATTTCTTAGGCGAACACGTAAACGGCAGTAACGGTGAACATGTCAGTGAACATCAAACTGAAAGTAATAGCTAATATTCATTGACGTAAATTTCAGAATCAGATGATGGGTCCGATTCGGAATCGGAAAGGGGTGATGCACCTTCAGTCGACAAGGAGTCAAACGAAGAGGCCAGTGATTAACCTCGGCATTTCTATGCACTCCAGGCATTTACATCTTTTTATAACATTTTTATCGATTTTTATTCTAACCCGGCAGCTTTTGCACAAGTTTATTATTCACTTATATCTAATATAACAGATGCTCGGACTCACTTTCTTTTTCCCTCGAATTCGATTGGTAATTTTCCCAACTTCTGTTTGAGATAATCCTGCGTGCATATATTTAGCTTCTAATGTATCCGAAATCAGTTAAGTATTTACAATCGATTAACCACTGACAACAGACTTGTTAGCATCCGATATCTCGCTTAAGGTGCCATTTCGTCCCAGCACCTGCAATACCTTAGTGTCCTGGGTCAGTTATGAATATGTAGTTTTCGGCAATCAGGTAATAGATGTAATTTGTGGTTTATTAAAGCAAAAGATATTCTGATACTATTGCGTTAATTATTCTTGCGCTCAGTCGATTAGGCTTACGGTTGGACAAATGTATTTCGTCATATAGTGCGCCAAGTGCTTCGCTCCTGTTCCGAAATGTTTAAAAATGCAATGGGTTCCTGGCCAAAACACGGAGTGCTTGAATCCCTTTGATTGGATTTACCAAATGCATAGTGTCACTTTCCCAAAGAGGCGCGTCTGGTATTTCTTAGCATTTACTCATGGTGTCGACTAAGTCGTTTATTTCGTGTTTCTAGGAGTGCTCGACAAACGTATTACGGTAATTGGTAACGATGACCTGCGTGTTTTTATTTGGTAGATGTGAAGTAACCGCGTCTTATACTTGTAATTGTTCAATCCCCTTATTTGCAGATGTGCATGTATCGTTAGATTCTATTTCTGATAGTAGTTTCCAATGAGGGTCGTTAACATGGTGTTCGGCTGCGCGCTCGCAAGTGAACATTGAGAATACCATGTCTTTAGCAAATTGATCAGCAGTGACAAGTCTCCTTGAATAAGATTTGAGTGGTATTTCAATGTTTTTTGAGTCACCTGATAGTTCTTATAGATTAACCAAACCAAAGAAGAGCATTATGAGGTCCCCCAATAAAAAATGTTGGTGGACATAGACCTAGATACTGAGAAGCCAGGAGCTTCGTGATGGCGAGTGTATACGCGTCGAACTCTGCTAAGGAAAGGCTTAGTCTCCAAACCTGATGCTATTGTACGGACGTCAGACAGAAATAGACCATCAAGTTCCCATCGGATTTTTAAGTACACAGCCAGTAATTGCATCTTCAGGCTTAGATGTAATCATGATAGACGAGGATGGTCAGTCTGTAGGTTTTCTTGTCAACAATGTTCGTTGTACGTAACTTACAGGAGTGAGATTTCCCAATTTAGTGGTCGTATTCATCGCATTAATTAAATTATATGGACAACTATTTGTTGTTAGTCGAGGTAACAAGAAGAAATTTGAACTCAGTTTGATCTAGTTCCCCAAAATATTCGTCTTTATTTGTTAAGAATGTCCATCCCACAAGGAGTAGACAAGCAATGGTTTGTACAGTTTCTTCACACAAAGGAATTATGTAATAAAGTACAGTTGATTGATCATGTCTTCCAATTGGCTATGATGATTTGCCGTGTAATCAATTCTTTTTAAGACCTATAACGTAGTAGACAGTTTTGTGGCAAAGACAGTATAAAGTTTGGAAATGTCAAACCGAAGTTAATAAATTTCCCCTTCAGTACTATATAGAAAAAAATGTTCGTTTCTGAATGGATTATAACGGCTAGTGTTCTCAAATAATATTACTTTGACTATGAGACAATTCTGCATATAGTTACCCATTTTGAGCAGTTTGCTCGACATCAATGTTTAGAAACTTGAGTAGTTTCTTCATTGGTGGCTAGCAGTGAAAACCAGTAGGCGTTCACACTTTTGGCGATATGCTTCCGGTTCGAGTAGTAGGTAGAACGTTAAGATAGGATCGCGTGATAGATCTTATTCGAACATATGAACCAGTAATTTGTATTCTTGATGAAACAAGATATTAGAAATCAGAACCTGGAAAGTGTAAAATTTATTTTAGCTAGTAAAACGAATGTTAGTATAACTGGATTCAGTAGTAGTTCGTGACATAGTACGAATTATTTCCAACTTAAGCTTTATCAATTAATCTACGTCATTGCAGATACGAATGATAAGGAAACAAATTCGAACTATGCTATAAACTTTATATCTTCATTTGTCTAATAATCTGACGTGGTTAAGACGTGATAACAGTTGACATAACATTCGCGTTCGAGCATCCGGACTAATAGTTCTATCTCTGAATATCTAAACATTTAGTGAAAAAAACTTTACAAGCAGATACGATGATTAACGTCTCGATGTGGCACTTCTGCATGATGCTCAGGCGCGAAAACGCGTTGAGCAGCTTTTGATTTCAACAGTTTCCATGCTAAATACAGAAATATCCTTTAACAAATTAGTCACTCTTAAAATAGTTTTAACTGATATATCACAATTTTTCTGCATTTAACGTGAATTTGAATTTTCGTAAATTCAGTCTTCATCAGTCAGTCAATCAGCTACAACGTAGTACCAGGC
Organism: Schistosoma spindalis; assembly: GCA_946903255.1. Taxonomy (NCBI): domain Eukaryota; kingdom Metazoa; phylum Platyhelminthes; class Trematoda; order Strigeidida; family Schistosomatidae; genus Schistosoma; species Schistosoma spindalis. The sequence continues at coordinate 79,484,016 of OX336416.1, read as the reverse complement.
ACATTTGTGCATCGGTTCAAGTTGCCATACCTCATTAGCACAACAAGATGAACACCGAATTCATAGAAGTACTTAATTCAGTGGCGGTAATATATAAAAAGAAAGATTGCATATAACGACATAGTACAGGGACGAAAGGTATAAGGTAATTTTAATCTCACGGTTTAAGGAAAGGCAAAGAGTTTATACACCTACGCCATTGTGATCGATTCTGAACCATGTCACCAAGAGTCTCCAACAATTGGCTACGATAGTCAAGCGGACCCCAACCAGATAGTCTGCATCTACCAACATGGTTCAGACTAGGAGTTAGTGACTTCAAGCACTGATGCCATGTTTTGGTTTGGCCGTCCCTAACTTTCTTCCAACCGTCTCCAACACTAGTCAGCATTGCGTTGTGTGTTAATCGGTGTACAGGCATACGTAGCACGTGGCCCAACCATCTCAGTTGATGTTAATTCGCAACCCCATCAACTAGCTTACCATCATTCACTAATATCCTACTTATAACCTTACTATTACTTACCCGGTGATCCCAGCAGATGTTGGCAATATTTCCAAGAAATATGTGATCAAATACTGGTGACTTACGAGCATCTTGTACTCTTAATGACCACATTTTGCAACCGTAAAGTAGAACAGAACGAACTGTCGCATCCTTAATCGATAGACAGATATCTCGCCTTGGCCACAGGTGGCGTTTTAAAGGATCAACAAATTGTATTGTTGGAACATAGTGGTAATTTGATTAAAAATTTATGTGTATTGTTTTGCTCTTTTTTCAAATAAAACGCTGAGGTTTTGCGTGTGAAACTTTTCACAATATGTTGTCAAGACAATATTTTATGCATAATTTGCCGTAATGACGATTCAGTATGTATTCTTCAAGTTTTGAATATGGAATAACATTTGTTACGGATAGTAAAGACTATCTGATAGAAATAGGTTTGTTTTGATTGTACGAATAGAAAAGATTTTCGTAGAGTTAATATCAGTTGATTCAGTTCATCAAACTCCTTTTATGATTGCTATAGTATTTTTCCAAATACATTATCTTATGATATAGGCGTTCGGATTATCACATTAATTGATGGATCCCAGTCATTTACCAATGAGATTTTTCCTTTGACTAACAAAACAACTCATTCGTTTTTTCTTCTGTCGAAAGATTCCTGCCTCAATCTAATTTAGAATGCAATTCTCTTCGGTGACTTCACTGTTATAGCTATCCAGTCACATGTATATTGAATTGATTCAAAGAAATTATTTGTGTATTCAAAGATTAATCATAGATAGTGAGTGTCAAGTAGCTGTTTTATTATACTGTGGGCCCATCAACAATACATACTTATGACTGAGTGCAGTTACTAACTCCCAATGTTGGTCATGCTACCTTTAGAACACCAGGTTTACATCCAATCGTTAGCATTTCCAATTCCTTTGATTTTTTGGTATACTGTGTCTGCCAACATCATACGTCTCTTTCTCGGCATAAATAAGTTCGGACGGTTATAGTTTTATACTGGAACTCCGGAAAATTTCTTGAAGTCAGTCTGTAATGTAAACTATCCTTGAATCGAACAGTTTTCACACTCCTCTCATCCTAATTTCTTTGCTCGTTAGAACATCAATATGAAAGCAACCAAAAAATTAATTTCGCAGTTCCAAGTATAGTGTAGTCGTAAGAGAAATCAATCCAAATATTAAACTGAATTTTGATCAAAAAATATCTTTCAAATTGATAAGAATGATACGAAATATAGATTTTCGTGAGCATTATATGACACGATATGACAATATCGCTAAGAAAATCGATTAGTTCATTGTTAGTGACATTATATTTAATAAATGTGTTGCTTCGCTTCTAAATTGTTTTGTATTTAAAAATTTTGACATCATCCTGTCAAAACTGATTTCGTTAATTCAAATAAAAGATTAAACACATTTCTTTTGATAATACTACTCATGAAATAACACGATTATTAAGATCCTTAACTGAATATGTGATTCGAAATGTTGAATTTTTATCATTCATAAATAGTGCAGTTCATTAAGATCTATAAATCATTCCACATTTACAGACTAGTTTAAAAGACCCCATCTAATTCATAGTTTTCAAGGCAACTGAGAATTTGTCGTTTGTATTCGTCAGAAACTGATTATCTTTGGGATGCCACTGGGAACGAAGTAGCGTTGGAAAGTGTCATCCTATTATATGACTATGCTACCGTGCGTACCCGTACCCCATCAAAGATGGAGACCAGGAATTTCAGGTCTCATGATGAACCTATAACCACTAGGATCACTAAATAGGTTTTCAGTTGTCCAGTCTCAAATTTGCCATGTAACTCGATGATTGTCCAATGGGATTGGTGATGACTAATCCACTCTCTACATATCTGAACTCCTTCAGATTTCAATGTCCTGGGGTCGCGGGAGCGCAGTGCAATGGAGCCTCATACTGGGATAAAACATCCTTCTAGTTCTCTTTGTTTCCCACTGGCGCCCCAAATGAGACTAATTCGTAACCAATATGGCCCACAAATTAAATGATTGTCTATTCAGTATAGTTATGAAAACTGGAAATATTAAGATTAACAAATATATATGTAATCATTTTCATCCAGCATATAATACTCTTAAAATATTGGAAATAGGAATAATTATGTGTATTCTACTAGCCATTACATTTTATTCTTTCATGAAATTGTCTTCACCTTTAGGAAATAAGTGGATTATTCAGTAAGATCAATTAGGGAATGTAGGTGTTTCTATGTCCTCGTCTAAACATATAGTACTGAACTTTCATGAAACCATCATTACCTATCATCAAACAATCACAAAAATACTTACAACCTAGACATATATTAAAAAGGATGAATTTTAGCTCTTCAAAAAGAACGGAAACCATGATTTTAAATCACTTAAACTTTACACACAGGCTGAAAACTTTTGACGAATAGCCTAATATTATGTCCCAATGAACTTAATATGGATTGGTTGTCTGAATGATAGTGATCAGTAGATCAATGGAATTCTGTTGGCTGTTCAATGACCTTTAATGTTTGAACCTTATTTCAGATTTATACGCTTAAGTAGGTCTTTTTACTGTCTGACTGGAATATAACTATGAAGACAAACAATACATAAAATATTGAATAAATGTAGAAAAAATGGTCATAAACAGCAGTCTGAATGTGTCATTATTTTAACACGCTTCTATGATCATTTAACTGAGCATCAGGAAACGTAAAGTGTAACCTGAGTGATGAACAACATTAGGCTACAAATCCTAATTATAACTGAATGAGTTGTGTTTATAAACAAATTTCACAGACTAATGAACAAATGTTGAGGTTAGTTTTCATCCAAAGAAAACTGGAGAGAATCATCTTAGTGTATGGTTCCTCGTCAATCTCCACTACGGATGCATCAATGTCACATATCGCTATTCGACCGAAGCTAAAAGTGTAAACCACTAGATCCCGACCCTATGCTCTGAATAAAATGTTCTCGCCATGAAATTTAAAGTCCTTAGAATCATATATATATATATATATATATATATATATATATATATATATATATATATATATATATATATATATATATATATATTTGTCAGTGACAACAATGAATAGCTAGCCCACGATTTTACTCCAGTATGATAGATTGATGATAATAATGATGAATTATATATCTTAATTACTTCATATATATTCTATCAACTAATCCCGTTAACAACAACGTAGGTATAAAAAGTCGAATATGTAAGTAATTGGGGAATGTACATTTCAGACATTCGACTATGCAGACGAAAGACAAGAGATGAAAAGAACCGTATGTGAACCTACGCCTGTTACCCCTCGTGGAGGAGCATGGGCCTCCCACCAGCATTCTCATTCTAACTCTGTTTTGGGCAATCCTTTCCAGCCGCTATTCATCCATTACATGTCTGTTTTCAATCCTCGACACAGTGTTTTTGGCCTTTCCAGTTTCCGTTTCCCTTCTGGATTCCAAGTTTGGGCTTGCCCCGTGATGCAGTTTTGCGATTTCCGTAATCTATGTCCTATCCACTTCCAACGTCTTTTCCTAATTTCTTCTTTAGCTGGAAGCTGGTTTGGTTTCTCCCACAGTAGGCTGTTGCCGATGGTATCCGGCCAACGGATATTGCGTATCTTGCATAGACAACTGTTTAAATGCTTGCAGTTGTCCTTCATAGTAGTTTCGTCTTTCAGTAGATCCTGTAAGGTTTGGGACCTGTTGTTGAGAGTTATCTTGAATTCGTTGAGATCGACAAGTATCTCGAGGGCAGGCTACATTGAACCTATGTAATGTTGTTTCCCCAGTTGTCCGGTGTTTCTTTAGCTTCAGTTTCATCTTGTAAACCACCAGCTAATTTGGTCTGAAGGTATGTCAGCTCCTCTCCTGGTTCTCACGTGTTCCATTGATCTGAATTTGTCGGTGATGTAAATCTGATTGGTCTGGATCTCTGTGGTGTGGTCCGGTGAGACCCATGTAGCTTTGTGTGTGAGTTTGTGTAGGAATATTGTGTTGCCTATAACCATATTGTTGAGTACACACAAATTTGCAAATCTGTCACCATTATCGTTCCTTTCTCCTTGTCAGTCCATTTTGTCCCATGATATTTTCATACTCAGTATTATGCATCCCGAATTCGGCATTCAGATCTCCTATCGATACAGCGAGGCTGTTTCCTGGGTACTTCTCTACGATCAACTACAGTTTCTCATAAAACTGATTTTTGTCGCCTTTATTGCTATCATTGATGTGTAACATTCATTGTAATTCCCTCCTCATTTGTTTTGAATGATGCTTTGATGATTCTGGATCCATGAGATTTTCATTCTGCAAGTGCAGTACGCGCTTCTTTGAACAGAATCAGTAAAACTCCAGGTATGTGCTAAGCACTTTCTTCTTCATGGTCAGAGTAAAATAGTATCTCCCTCGAATCGTTACTGTCTAGCTTGGGATCAGTGGGTTTCATCCATTCCGAAAACTGTCATGTTTTATCTCCTTATTTCCCTAGTTATTTTATTGGTCCTCCTGGTCTACCACACTGTCCGGATAGTCTATGCACCTGAATTAATTATTGCTCTGGTTGTTGGAAGGGAAAGAAATAGCCAACTCAGTGAGTAACAGATGACTCAATCTCTCTATAAGCATGAAAGAGATATAAGTATACAGACGAGTATGCACCAGCAAACACTCATATATAAAGCATAACCAAGGCTACACGTGAGTAAGTTGAAAAAGTAAACGTATGGGTGATAGGACAAATAAATAAATTAGAACGATTTTTCTGTTCAAAGTTTAGTACAAACCACGTAGGCGTGTGATGTCACATACTTGATACAAACGAGTTCCAAGGAAATTGTACATTCCCCCATTTTTATAAGAGGAATCAGTCCTTTAAAGATCTGTTGAAAATGAGGAAGAATTTAGTAATTGTGTTGTTTTAGCTTAGGAGATTTCATAAAATACACATCTAAAATCTCATTCGCGATCGAGTTACCGACATTTAGGCCTAAAACAAGGCACTGGGCTATTCAGATACTAACAGGGAATTCGATGGTTTAAACATCAAAATTCAGCTACTTAGTGTGATTGTTTACTAATTATTTTCAATATTCAACATAGTTGTTAAAATGTGTGATTTTTTAAAAAAATAGTTCACATCCTCTAAACTCTCTTTCTATTTGTAAATTTAGTAGAAAAACTTTACAGATTGTTTATATATATCCTGAATTTATTTAATTAACCGATCATACTACTTTTTTCAGTCCCTACATTTGATTAATGTTTTTCACTACGGATTTCCGTTTTGTCATTAAGTCCAACCAAATATATCGGATATGGATTTTGGATACTCTCATCCAAATATTTTTAAAATAATTTTCCGTTATACAACCTAATCAATCACTACTTCTTTCATTTTGTTTTAAACTAATAGATTATACATCTCCACAACACTCTAAATAATATAATTAGGTGCTGAAGTACATACTTCATGGAAGTTCTGTAAATCAAAAGACGTAGATTTATCAGTAACTATAACAAATTAAGTTAGGTGACATAAACTAAACATAATGAATAGAATTCACTTGATATTGTTTTACTTGAATCTTCCCATTGATGTTTAGGACTGCAATTGATCAATCTCTCATATTGGCATATGTGCATACTGTGCGTATTGCCTCGATATTGCCTTAATTTATAAGTATTATAAGCAAAGATGGATAGTGGCTAGCAGTGGAATCCAGGACGCGAGTTTCGTCCTATTTGGGACACGTCAGCTGGATGTACCTGCATCTCAGAGTTGATGTTCACTCTGGGACTCGAACCCAGTCCGCTGACGAGTCCCAAATAGGACGAAACGCGCGTCCTGGATTCCACTGCTAGCCACTATCCATCTTTGATTATGATGAATAGAATCTTAATTTACAGATAGTACTAAATAAGGATCATACTGTTTCAGAAGTTAGGATTTATCTCAGTAGTTTAGAGCTTGGCATGAGATCTTATAGTCCAAGGTTTGATCATGTGTAGGCTTATGTTACGCTTTACTGAGTAGTTCCAAAGATTACGAAGTCTCCCAACCTTCCCATAGTGCTCAATGGGTAAAAACGAAAATTACCGCTGAACTTCAATTAGCGTGATGACAAATGAGATTAACGACTAATATCTAATATTTCATAAATGAAATCAAAATCAGAACACTGAGGTGACAGATGTATAATATATAATGTCTAGTTCATCACACCATCCAGACCATTAAATATCAGAGTAATCAACAAATTCACCACAAAACCCAGAGACAAAGTGAATAGATTTACAGAATACTTACTAAGTTGTTTCAAGGTCGAAGGAGGAGAGGAAGACCAAAGAATACATTACGCCGAGAAATGGAGATAGATATGAGAAAAATGAACAAGAATTGGATGGAACTAGAAAAGAAGGCCCAGGACAGATTGGGTTGTAGAATGCTGGTCGGCGGCCTATGCTCTATTGGGAGTAACAGGCGTAAGTAAGTAAGTAAGTACTAAGTTGTTACACAATGAAATATTAGTGATGAGGATTGTTATCGATAGCCAATGTACTGAATGTGAGATTATGAGTCTATCACATGGTATCTAAAATTAACATTACACTAATTTGTATTTGACTCAGAATCTGCTACAGATAGATTGTGAGACAGACATACAAAAATTTGAATCACATGGAAGACAAATTTATAAAGTTAATAATCAGAATGTTTAAATGACGCATGTAGGTGAGAAAAGAATGAACCAATTTGATTAAGTAAGTCAAGCGAATTGTTATTCAGTTTAATGTCATAACCGGATGAATTCTAGCACTATACTTTTAAAAAATTTCAATCAATAACCAATCGATTCAAGTGTATTAATGGACTGACGAAAAAAATAAGAATATAAACAAGCATTAAAATTTATTCTGAATTAAACAATTTGTAGAGGAAGACTATTGCATTGCATGAATTCAATCGAGCTGATAAAGGCTCAAACTAAGGCCAATTATTGTAGATGGAAACGACTATATAAATAAATTTTTGAATATATGTTGAAAATTTGATCGAAGGCCAAGTTTCACAGTAGACTTGAGCCGAATCAATTCAGAAAACAAAGATTACTTATTAATCATCAAGAAAGAAATATAATTTATGTCAGAAGGGGTTTTTGTGGATATTTATAGTAATTTCAATGGTTGAGATCATATGTGAATTGAAGCTGGACTACCATGGAAAACCTGGGAGCACTGGACGGCCATTTCGTGCTACTGTGGGACTCAGTAGTGTGCGCCCACGATCGCGCCCCGAGAAATTCGAACCCAGGACCTATCAGTCTCGTGCGCGAATGATTAAACTCTAGATCACTGAGCCGGAAGCCAACGGTGCTAATGTCTAGCTTCAATCAATCCACAAAATTAAGCGATACATCTACCATTATCTTCAGTGAGTTGCTATCTCACAACAGACCCGATTGAACTCCACTGGTTAGTGCTTTTCACTAGAACTCCAGGAAATACCTCTTGAAGCCAGTCAATAGTGAGCATATGTTGATTAATATAATTTATGTGTTTACACTTTTCATGAGGACGCTGATAAAATGCAGAGTCTTTTGGTAGCACTGAGCAACAATGCCAGAATGTTTGGGATGCGCTTCTCTCCCTCCAAATGCAAGTTGTTGCTTCAGGACTGGTCTGCGTCAACACCTGAACTAAGGATAGGAAGTGAGGTAGTCGAACGCGTTGACAACTTCACTCATCTTAGTGTCTGACGAAATCTCAGCACGGATTCGAAAAGCTCGTTTGGCCTTTGCCAACTTATGTCACCTATGGCGAAATCGAGATATCCGTCTATCAATTAAGGGACGAGTATACTGCGCGGAAGTTCGTTCCGTCCTACTATACGGCTGTGAAACATTGCCATTAAGAGTTGAAGATACTCGTAAGCTACAAGTATTTGACCACAGATGCCTTAGAAATATTGCTGGTATTTTCTGGGATCACCGGGTAAGTAATAGTGAGGTTAGACGTTGGGTGATTAGGAGATGATGGTAAATTAGTTTATCAAGTTATGAATCTTCATCGACTGAGATGGTTGGGCCACGTGTTGCGTATGCCTGAACACCAATTACCACGACACGCAATGCTCACAGGTGTTAGGGATAATTGGAAGAAAGTTAGGGGCGGCCAAACCAAAACATGGCATCAGTGTTTGAAGACACTAACTTCTGGTTTGAGCCATGTTGGTAGATGCAGACTACCTAGTTGAGGTCCGCGTGACTATCGTAGCCAATTGTTGGAGACTCTTGGTAACATGACTCAGAATCGATCACAATAGCGTCGGTGCATACACTCTGTCTTCCTTGAAACTAAGAGATTAAAATCGCTTTATGTCTTTCTTTCTACGAACTAATTCTTTCTTCCTGTATTATATCCTTTTATATACTACTACCTTTGATGTGACTAATTCTATGAATTCGGTGTTCATCTTGTTGTGCTAATGAGGTATGGCAACTTGGATCGATGCATATATGTGCCTGGTCCTACGTTGTAGCTGATTAACTGACTGATGATGACTGAATTTACGAAACTTCAAATTCACGTTAAATGCAGAATAATTGTGTTATATCTGTTCAAACTATTTTAAGAGTATGCAGTAAATCTATCCGAAGCGTCAACATCGTATCCGGTGACATATTATTCAGCGTAGAGAATAAGTACATATTATCATGACTAACGATCCATCAGTCATTTCTGTAGCACATAAGATGAGGTATATATATAGTTTAAATTTAAGCGCAATTGCTCTTAAATTTAAACTATATTTTTTTTCAAAATAAAACGAATTCATCATAGTTCATTACTTTCTGTTTAGCTTTATACTGGGTAATATGTTTAGTTACTTAGACTTTTTCATTGGACGATTGGTCATTAGATAATAGTGAAATTGTTTAGAAGGAAAATTTTCAATGAAGATTTTTAATTTAATTTCTTAGAAATAAATCTTATAGTAAGTTTACAGTATTGTTATGTACTATGATAAAAAGAGTTGGTAAGGTGACAATAACGCAAGACAGAAACATGGATTAAATTTTTTCTATTATAATAATGATTTCTTGAAAAATAAATGTGAAGTTCTTTACTGATTATTTCGAAATTAGTTAATTCATTACGAATTTTGGGTCACTCTGTACTAGACCTTAGTATATTGTTATAGCTAGGTTAACACGAGTACATATTCCAGAAAATTAACAGCTTCCTTAGTGGATCAGAGTATTAAATAATAAACCTAATAGTAACATTGATTGCGTAATCCCTTTTACCATAAGAGTTCTATCTACCATTTACACGGCTACAGATAGATTTTTTTTGACTATGTGGCCAACTTAAACCCTAAAGGAACAAACGCTCCTCACAAAGTTTTATATACTTTATATTAATAAATCCGATCCATTAGTACCAATAAATTCATTCAAACAATTCGGTAATGATAAATTCGATGGATGATAGGATTTTACTTCAGCAAAATCAAGTAGCGATCACCATAACTCCTGTTATTCCTTTCAAAACACAGATTTAATAAATCATAATATTTCTAGTGATTTTCCCCCTTTAATCAATGCTTACAATTATCATATTATTTTGACTAATAATGCCCTACTAATAAGCACTTTGTCTGAGATTTTTTGTCACAGGTGGAAACCAGTTGTCTAACCAATGAAAACTTAAGGGACTGTGCAGACTTTTCATCCCGACATAGAACTTTTGGAAGGTGGGACTCAGAACCTAGCCATGAATGGAGTACAGGACCTTCATATTTCACTTAGGGCACATTATCACTAAACCCCTAAGCGGCATCTAATCGTTTAGACTCATAACTTTAATGAACGATTATTCGCTACTAATTTACTTAGTCTGTCAAGACATATTACCAGAACTCTGGAAGTTTATTCTTAATAAGTTCCTAAAGGATGCCAATTCCTAACAAAAACCAATTAATTTCTACAAGCCAAATAAATACAGTTTACTACAAAGTGTTTCTCACTATTGTATCTTGTTTCATTCCTCAGAAATCGGTAACTTTTCTTATTTGAATTCTGAGCTCATAAGTTTGAACATCAATTTATCTAATCGTCAGTCTTGAACTCTTCGATAGCGATAAATTCAAAATCTTAATAAAAACGTCTATGCAACAAGTACTCTTCTACTTTAAGGCTACGGGAACTGAGTTTTTATGCAGTACCCTATAGATCTTAGGATTTTATTTTATTTTAAAGTAATCAATCACTCTGGCATAAATGCATCATTGTTCGTCAATTAATTCACTGTATTTTCTGTCTTTCCCATGATCACTTGACTGTTTGAAGGCTCGAACAATTCGTGTTAAACTTAACCCATGTATTGGCTCACTTGAAGTGTGTCAAGAACTTTTATTAGGTAAATTATAAATTAATTCCTTTGTAAGTTTCTTTAAAATGAAAATATGAAATTATTAGTAACAATACCTTGTTCACTTTCAGAGTGGGGGAATGAATGTACTTTTCAAAATTTTCGTTAAAACTCTTGACATTTGGAAGACCGCGTAAATTCGATAGATTTTGTCTAATAGTCAACTAAGAAACAGTTGTTTTGTATGCATAAATTGTCTAGCCATGATTTTTGTGTGTGCCTGTTTGTTTAAAAATGTTTGTAATACGAAAACAACTAGAAGTGTTTGGGTAAGACGGATAGATAGATAGACAGCGAGAAAGAAAGGAAATTTCTTTGTATCAAGACTGTATGTATATGTTTCACACCAAATGTATATAGTTTCAGTTTAGCTAATAGTACAGTAAATTTGTGGTTGTCTAAGTTAGTTGCAAAACATAAATTCAAAATTTTTGGTAAGGAGAAGAACCCATACTGTATATTCCCTAAGCTGAAATTTATTTCTCTTGTTCCCCTTTACAAATGCGCACACAACTATCCAATTGATGCTAATGGAAATCCAACAAAATGATTACATTTTCGACCATATGATTTGTGTTAATCCACCGATTTGCTCCTGATTTTACTCAGCTCGTTTTTAAAAGCCTTTTGTAAGTTAATTCCGAGGATTGATTTAGGGATCCTGCTAGGACCTATTGATTATGAAAGGAACAGTGATATGTTTAAGATATCTAGTCGATTTGTCCATCGTCACGTTTATAAACATGACTCCCATTTTTGGGTTACGTAGATGGCTGGTGGTGAGTTTCAGTTTAATAACCTTCAGTTAATTTGACTGAGGGAAATTTTTCTGTTTTTAATAATATATTCTACATCCTAATCCCTGATTGAAAGTATTAGTTGTTTGTGTAGTTAACTCTCCACAGAGCCTTTATATTCATGTTAATGAATTTCTACTAGAATCATTAAGTCTAGATATAGATGTTTGTTTGGGTCACGATCAGTTTATATACGTAACATTTATGTTATCCTGACCACCTACATAAAATTATTTAGCAAGTTGCGTCAATTAGATCTTTCCCCTTATTTTCGCAATTTTTTATGTATTAATCAATCATTAAACAGACATGTAGCTACTCATCAGTTTAAAGCTGCATGTGATTCGCGTACTGAACTGAAACGTCATTGATTATTTTATGGCCTTTATTTCTACATTTAATCAATTATTGTTACTTTTTATTAGTCATGTTGGTTCGTTTGAATGTTTGCGGTAGAAGTGACAGTTTTAGTTCCCGAATATGTTCATCCATTTGGTCAATGTTACTAAAATTCGTTCGATTCACATTTTAAGTTTGGTCCCATTATCAGTTCTATCCCTTCAGTTATTCTAGTAGTTTATCAGTCAATTGTTCTACCATAGAAGTAAGATTTTATTTGGAAGAACTAATGAATCATCACTACACACTGTAGCTGTCAATATTCATTTTCTGATGATTACTACCTAAATTGTTACATTATTCAGTCTTGTGTTGTTCAACAAGTATGTTCTGAATTCATTCAACTGTAGTTTGGGATTGAATATATGCTAAAGAAAAATGAAGATTAAATATTTAATTGATCCTTTTATAGCTGATTAGTCTAGAACGAGTTTATGATTCGGATAACTCAGCTTTCCAACACTGATGGTAAAGATAAATTAAACGTGGACAACTTAGTAGTGTAATAAAGATTTTGATGAATCGAACTAAACCACATTCTGTGCTAATTGGTAATATATCTTTTTGAGATTCAATAGAATCTAATTAAAAGCCTTCATACTATTAGGTTACAGTAGTTTAGTTTCTAAAACTTCACTAAACTGCTCATATAGCAGCATGGCTATCTATTTATTGGTCCTGTTTACATGTATAATATAGGTCCCTGTGATCATTAATCGGTTTTACTAGTGTTCTGATTGGCGGTTTCGGAAAACATGAATTTGGGTGGCCTATCTATCTTGTGATGACTACAGTAGTGCAGTTTGTGAACTTATTGGAAGAGATGTAAATAGGGACACAACAATATCCACTCCCTAGGAAATGCGTCTCAATAAAACTATCTTTAAAAAAATGTATATCATGCTAACAGCCTTGAGTGAACCGGTAAGAACTCAGACAGCGTCTCATGGATTTTTGCGGAACTGGAAATGCATTGAAAGATAGTTTGTATGTTACTATGATCTAAGTGAAAATTGTCGTTATTTGGTTCTTAAAATACATGGGATTGATAAAAATTATGGAACCATACAGTGAATATAAGCCAGTACTCAAGCTAAATTATAAAAAATATCTCCTAATACGAATTGTGTATTACAGTACTTAACGTGTTCAATGAACGGTAATGGGTGTTTGTGTAGCTAAATGGTATTCTCCCTCTCTAACTTCTGACTAGAAATCTGAAACCTAAGTTTCTTAAAGGATGGCAAAGAATCATTGAATTATAGTTGTCAGTTGGTGAAAAAACCCTATGAGGTTATAGCCATAACTTACAATACCAACCCAACTCAGTATGTAAAATTAATTTTTTCCTCTTACTATAATGAATAGTTTAATTTGTAAGCGTCAGTTAATCATGTCAAAACTATTATTCCACTGTCATTTTATTGTTTTTTATCGTTAATTATTTTATAATTAAACAGTCTCCTGATTGGCTGATAGTCCGCTTAAGGTCTCCAGCCTAACATACTTTAACTAAATTGTTGGTTAAATTGGTAAGACTATAACATATGGACAACCCTTGAGTGACCTTGAGTGTGTCCGCCTATTCACTAGGATCAAATGAGGTTTGTAAATTAGTGTGAATAATTAGAATTAGTATTTACAGCTGGGCAGTAGGGTTGGGAATTAAAGTCAGGGTTTTCATTACGAAGTGATATCAGCTATAATGGCATAATGTTATTTAGACATGTGGATGAATGAATTTCGCCCTGAAATCCAAGACCTGCAATCTTAAATCTGATTGGTTCGTTTATAAATTATGGTCTCGTCCTCTTTGACCATATTACCAAACTAAAAACGAAGTATTTTATACGATGTTTGTTATTATTACGTATCAATGTACTCACGTTAGACAACTGCCCCGTTGTATTGTTCTACTTTATTCGGATAAGTTGAGTTTCTATACAGACGTAACTTGAACATACCATTTTACAAACCGTAGTTTCCTTATACAAGGATGTTTTTCAATTTTAACAACAAATTTCATTCATTTTCTCTACCTGCAACACCAAACAATAATTAAATCAAACTGTTTAAACCAGTTCAAAAATGGATAATTTATTTGATAAGTATTGGTACAAACAGTTGTAAACTGTTAAGATCATTTGTAAGGGTTTGTATTATCTTGTTATCGATATATATATAAATCACCTACGAACCAAGCAGCACCGAGGCACTTTAACAAAACTAAGAAAAGATGATACCCTGATCATAAGCAAACCAGATAGAGGAGGAGGCATAGTTCTCATGAACAAAAAGCATTACATCGAAAAAATGGAAGCAATGCTTAGTGATCCCAGCAAATTTCAGAAAGTTACTTGTAATTATGACATCAATAATAAAGTAGAAAAACAATTGGCTAATTTCCTTAAGGATCTAAAGAAAAAGGGAATAATTACGACTGAGATTCATGACTCAATTAAGCCGACTGGATCATATACACCACGACTTTACGATTTGCCTAAAGTTCATAAACCGGGTCTTCCTCTACGCCCAGTTCTTGATATGTACAACTCTCCGTACCACAAAATTGCAAAGTGGCTAGTGCGAATCTTAGAGCCTTTGCACAAATCAGTTGTTAGAAATAGTGTAAAAGATGTCTTCGGCTTCACCTCCAAAATAGAAAATATGAATGTTAGCATGAAAAATATGATCTCACTGGATGTAGTATCTTTGTTCACCAACGTACCACTTATGGAGACCATCGAGTTTATATGCAAGCAAATATCAGAAAAATAAATCAACATTGGCTTGCCTGAAGATAGTCTAAAAGAAATGCTCCTAAGATGCACGCTGAATGTTCATTTTGTCTTCAACAATACTTATTATAGACAAATAGACGGGATAGCCATGGGCTCACCTCTAGGCCCGATTTTAGCTGATCTCTTTCTAGCAAAGCTAGAAAATGGACCTCTTAATGAGACTATTGAGAAGCTTGATTCATATTGCCGCTGCATTGACGACACTTTCATTATCGCAGATCAAAACACTAGTCAGGAGAAACTCCTAGAACAATTTAACAGTGTTCACCCAGCGATCAGTTTCACTGGTGAAAGCGAGCATGACAAAAAGCTGAAATTCCTTGACGTCACACTAAGCAGACGATGTGATGGCACATTAAGTAGAAACGTGTATAGAAAAAGCCTCTCTACCTGCCAATATACCCACTTCTGCAGTTTCACACCTATCCGCTACAAGAGAAATTTGGTTAGATGTCTCACTAGCAGAGCAAAAAAGATCTGTACAGGTGTTACTTTAAGTCAGGAGCTTGAATTTATCAACAACCCACTGACCGAGATCGGCTACCCCGGTGCTTTCATTAAGAAGTACATGTATGACATAATAAAGAAGTCGGAGATTTCGACTGTTCGTAAGAAACCTTTATACATGAAACTACAATTCAACGGGGATGTGGCTAGTGATACTCTGAAATATAGGTTAAAGAAAGTAATCACCAGAACAATCTACTCAGCCAATTTTGCGTTGACTTTCTCTTGTTGACCAGCAATGTCTACCAAAACGAAGGACAAGTTACCTGAGTTGGCTTCCTCAATGTGCATTTACAAATTCAGCTGCTCCTGTAGAGATAGCTCTATCGGGCGTACTACTAGGCAACTTAACCAACGAATGAGTGAACATTTACTAACTTGGTTTATAAAGGGCCAGATAAAAACAATACGCAGTTCTATCTTGACACATCTTATTGATAGCGATCATGCTGTAGATAAGTCGAAATCATTTCGAGTGATCTATCGTAAACCTCCATCATTTCCCGATGGAGTTCGTTCCCGCCCCCTACATAAAGCTGAAGCTATAAGAATTAGTACATATAACCCGGATTTATGTGTACAGAAGAAATTCGTAACCCCCGTATTCCTTCCATGGCCAGTCATAACTTAACTAACGACTAATTTTTATTTATTTATTTCATTTATTTATTCTTTATCATTATTATTATTATTATTATTATTATTATTATTATTATTATTATTATTATATCATTAATCTTATTCACACATCCATTATTTGTTTGTAATTTTCCGCCTTTTTCCGTTTGTATTCTCCACTATCTAATTATTTACACACTTCTTATTATGTAATGATTTTAATGTTTTGTGATGACTATTCCATTTACCCATGTTTAACCTACTCTTTCCAATGTTTAACTAACTCGGCGCCCAATATCTGTCAAACTATTGATAAGACTTTTATTATCGTATTTTATTATTCTTACCTACTATCAGTACATCTGTCTTCCTACTATCAACTTGTACTTTTATCTATTATATGTGATGACTTATCCTATTTCATTGTGATCAGTGACCCAAATAGCCTTAATCGGTTTAACATTTTCGTATAATTATTACTGTATATTAGAGTAAAGCCTGATGGCGATCTAATTGAAAACAATTGTTCGCTTATATGTGTTGTTCTAATTTTCACAATGGGAATCTTTAAGATTCTAACATTAAAATAAATGACACAAATAAAATTTGAAACAATAACCAAACGAAATGTTGAATTTGTTATATTACAAATATTAATTATGACTGAAATAAAATGCAAAAATGTTACATTCCAACAACTGTGATTGTCTATAATAAGTAACTCTTCTATCGGTTATCAATATGTACTATATTTGTTGTTGAAATGAAACTATGGAAAATATCGATACGATTAAAATTATATTTAAATTAACATGGTTCGGGCTTTTATCACTAAAATTAATGGTCATTTCATTCGATAATAATTCGTCTGAAATATTGTAAGGTATTATTGACCTCATGTCCTGTATCCAAGATATGTTTAGTGATTGCGCTGTTTAAAGTAATTCATTCTCTTATCCCAAAGCTTTTAGAAGCATGTTCAAAAAATATAAGATATGCCCCCGTTTCTGTTCAGCTAATGTCGCTGCAGGTATATGTAAATTTCTAGACACAGTTGGAGGTTACATTAAAGTGAACTAATTAGTTTTGTAAAGTAGAATTTCAGTGTAAAATCACTGGAATTTATTTTATCAATGAAATCAGTATGAAAACATACTAGTTTCACAAAAAAGTGAAGGGATAGAATTTTATGTTTATTGTTTACTAAATCTACTCTGTATAAACAAACACACAGACTTGCAAACACGTGAACACACTGATACGTTTTCATTCACTAGACAGCCTTTATATTTATTTTTGTCTACAACCAATATCGATTGACCAGGACAAAGGCCAAAATGTGTGTGTTTGTGTGAACGCTTATTTCTCTAAACGATGTGATGATTCTCAGTATTTGTGTTGATCAATGTAGTTTTGTAGGAAAAAATGAATGCCCGTTACCTGAAATGATGAGATGTGATTAGTTGATAACTAACAAATGGATATGAAATATTGGTAGACAGAAGCATAATCATTAGTTTCGGCTAATTAACGTGAACTAAAATGTGTCTCACTATTCAATCTTCCAGTTTACAGGCCATTTTGTAAATACAGCCATCGGAATACAAATAGAACTGAGGAGTAGCAAAGAAAACAAAATATTTTTCTAGTTGAAATCATGAGTCAAATGAAGCTAGACTACCATGGAAAACCTGGAATCACTGGACGGCCGTTTCGTCCTAGTACGGGACACCTCAGCAGTGCGCATCCGCGACCTAACGTTTAAGCGCTCGCGCATGAGATTGATAGGTCCTGGGTTCGAATCTTGCGGGGGTGTGGTTTCAGATGCGCACTGCTGAGGAATTCCATACTAGGACGAAACGGCCGTCCGGTGCTTCCAGGTTTTCCATGGTAGTCTAGCTTCAATTGACCCATGATTTCAACTAGTGAAATTTCTAGAATCTTTACAAAACCCCTTCTGATAATATTTTTTATCAGCCTTATCAAATTTTTATATTTCCAGGTCATTGAATTAAGTTCAATTTAAAGATGCATTTGAGTTTAAGTTCAACTTCAAAGTTATCGACATATGAGTAATTAGAATAATTTATTTCATAATTATTTAGAGAAATGATCTCTGGATTCATGTTTTTTAGAATAGAACAACTGATACCACAAAAATTATCATAAATAAGAAAATGAGTATAGGGGAACTTATGTAAATTATAGAATTCTCTCCGTTTGAATAACGAACTGATCTTAGCTAGACTGCCACTGAAAATCTGGAAGCATTGAACAGCTGTTTCTTCCCAGTGTAGGACTTCTCAACACTGCACATCCGCGACCCTGTAACTGGGAATCGAACACAAGATCTTCGGTTTCGTGAACGAAGGATTAACCTACAGACTACTGAGCTGACATCCAGTGTTTTACATGTCTCACTTCAGTTCGTGATTCAAATTATGAAAAAGAGAGTTTCTTTTTTAATAATTAACAGGAGTGCATAACAAATAACAAAATCTAAAGCCTACATGTTGTATACTGAAACCATTTAACAAACAATATTAAGCATAAATATGTTTGAAACTATGAAGTGTTCTTTAGACTACATGTTACTTATTATGGTTAATCTTTTCTAACGAAATATTTTCTGCATGAATACAAAGTATTTGTTTGATTCTGTACTCATTATCTGTGTCAAGTGATTGATCAAATTACTATGCTGATGTTAAAAACACATTTAGTTTTTAAGTAACAATTGTTATGATTGCTAAGTTGTAAATAATAATAATAATAATAATAATAATAATAATAATAATAATAATAATAATAAAATGACTATGTTCTATTTGATTCGATCGTACGGATATGTTTTTAGATTGAACATAAACGTGTTCTGCATAGTTTTCAGTGACAATATATGTATGTTTGCGGAGGTTGTTGGATCTCATAGTTTACATTACGAAATGACCTTAGTTAGATAGAGATGTCGGTCGTTGTGTGCTGACTCAGCGGTGTAAGAGGTAAACCCTAACCAAGGAGACCTGACACTTTTGGATTCTATTTGAGGTTATAGGGCTGTGGATCAGCATTGCTTGGGGGGGTCTGACACCAGGATGAAACAGCTCTCCAGTGTTTTCTAGTTTTTAACAGTTGTCCAACTAATATTGGTCAGTGATGTGAGCTCCTCCTCTAAGACGAATTAGTTATACCAAGTGCAACGACTAAATAAGTATATGATCTCATTGCTTCTCCCATAAATTTCTTTTAAAAATAAATGATAGAGATAGCATACACTACAAACTCATATCGACTGATGAACCACCGATATTATATATAGTTTATGTTCTATTTCATCTGTGATAATTCACTTTCATCTTTTAATCTTTTTTAGAAAAATGGTCTTAAAAGGAAACGGGGATTAATATACACATGGTTTAAGTTGTCAGTTGTATAAGAGTCCCCCGAAAGTCAGCATACGATATTTTCACTCTATCAAAGCTGATAGGAGTTGAAGTTTAATCTATACCCAGCAAAAGAGCATTACAATTATATCCGAATAGGCTATTTTTTTAAATAGATCGAATTTCCTAAGGTTGTAAATTAAAACAGGAATTTCTTAATATCGCCTTTAATCTTTAAATCATGGATAATAGTAACTTACTATAGTCATAGAAGCAACCTTTACTTCGGATAGATATAATTATAAATTAAGAATGCAGATAATCTATGTATAAAGTTTGGTTGGAGATTTCGCGCTAAAATTATATTTTTTGAGCGAGAAAGACAATTAATTATTACTTTAGAGAATAATTTATTTTTGACGCAAAAGATAATCATAATAAGAATAAAAGTAAATTAATCACAAGTATGTATAATCCAAATGGACTTTTTAGAAAAGAAATCATCATTCTCACCATATGCGTACGCAGTCATAAAAAGAAACAGAATATATGATAATTAACTTAGATTTTCTTGTCATAAAAGTATGAAAATTCTAGTTTTAGAAAAATGACAAAACTCGCTTAATAAACAATAAAAATTCAGGAAAATATTTCAATAAAACCCTTTCTTGCTTGTAAGCATGCGAATATGTACTTTTATTCATCAATCTCATCAGTTGGAATCTTGAGGAAAGTCATGATCTTTTTTTTTTGGAACAGAACTTATAATTACAGATTATGTAACTGAGATAAATAATTGTCAATTCTTTGTCATCGAATTTGCAAACAATGATTCTGTATTATATATATTGCACAATACCAAGTAAAAATGTTAAATGTGCTGAAATAAGTTTATTTGCTACATTTTACATTACATACTACCACACAACAGCAAACATTTGACAATTTCACCATAGAATGCTTGTCGATACATGTGTGCATGCCTGTGAAATTGATCGGCAGATGAAAAATAGAAAAATATGATTAATTACTGAGCGAAGATGAGCACCACCACCAACGAAATCATAGAAATGAGAAAACTAACATAAGAAATCGGAAATATAATTTTGCGAAAAGTCGCATTTCACCATATTCTAAAGGTATCATAGAAAACTGATGTAACATGCTCTTACGACATCTAATGAAAACAAATGATGTCCAGATTTCCTTATTTATTCACAAGTACTTTATCCGTCACGTGATTAAGTTAATTCATTACCGCAATCCCTCGTAAGAGCATAGACTACCGACTAGAGATCTACGAAAAACTCATACATAGATTGGCCTTTCTAGTTGTTATCAAGTTGTCTTCATGCTCTTGATGCTTGCCTCCAATTCCCATAACCACCTGTTCTTTGGTCTGCTCCCTTTCTTTTTGCCTTCAGGATTCCAAATTAGGGCTCTCCTAATTATGGTACTTGATGGTTCCCTCAAAATGTTTCCTATTCACTCCAGCATCGTTTCCTGATTTTCTTTTCAGCTGGAGGCCGGTTTGTTCTCCTCCATACTATGTTGTTCCTGATGGTCTCTGACAAATGAATCAATAGTGTTGTGCGCGGATACCTGTTTTTATGTACCTGTGCTTTCTCAATTATGTTGGTGGTGCTCTTGAATTTCAGATATTCTTCAGATGTAAGGGCGTTGCCTTTGCTGTGCTAATCTGTGCCTTCACATCTGCGTCACGTTCTTTTTGCTTATCGCTGATGCTGCCCCAGTGCGTAAAAGCTCCTATCTCTTCCTAAGCTTCTACATCATGTGTGATTTTGTTGTCGCTCACTGCGTTGTATTTTAGGATCTTGCTTCTTCCTTGTGAATGTTGAGGCCTAGGACCATGGAGGCCGCCACCACACTAGCTGTCTTCTTCTGAATTTGTTGCTGTATGCGATAGTAGGGTTGTCATCTGCAAAGTCGAAACCGTCTAGCTTCATCCAAGCTTTCCATTGTATTCCATGCCTCCGGTCAGTTGTTAGTGTCTTCATAATCTAGTCAAAAACCAGAAGAAAGTGAAAAGTCGAAAGTGAGCAACTTTGTCTGACACAGGTTTTCACTTAGAATGCATCTGTCAGCTATCTTTCATGTACGGCCTTAAAGTGTAGTCCGTCGTATGAATTCCGGATGATGTCGATCTTCTCAGGTACACCATAGTGTTAAATAAGGCTTCATAGATTTCTGCTATCCACACTGTCAAACACTTTCTCGTAGTCAATGAAGTTGATGTATTGTGACGATTTCCACTCAATTGATCGCTCAACAATGAGCCGTAGGTCTATCGAATTTGATGGTTTGGGAAAATTTGGGCATTAATTAGATGATATTCATTGTTATTAGAAATTATTTTTAGTTTTCCAAAAAGGGGAAAAACAAAATAAAATTATTTTTTAAGTAAACGGAATATACCCATCGAGACACAAAAGTAAAGAAAAGATCGTTTCGGTGAATTCATTATTTTTACTGACGTTTCACTAATTAATGCTAATAGTCTTATAAAAGTGATATAACGGGATGAAAAGTCAAAATTATGATTTTTGTTCAATATCACTTCCGTTTTAATTCAAGATGATAACCACTCGATGTAGCATTTGTGCTTGTCTTCTTGCATATTTTATTCGGTATAACATACCATATTCATGTATTAAGTTAACATGAACTATACTCAGCATGACGTGCAGCATCGGATATATGTGATTCGCACAAACCAATAATTAAAAGGGATGTACAAATTGATATATATATATATATATATATATATATATATATATATATTGGCGTTCAGTTAGAAAGACTTATCAAAAGGTCGTGTGTAGATTTGCCAATATGAGCTTATAATATCATTGAATGAATTTTTTTTTAATGATTTCAAATGTGATTTACACAGACATTTTCTTAATTCAATGAATCTTTTAGTTTAGTAGTGTTATTTTAAAATTGTCAACATCTCTGCTTTCCATCAGTGTCCCGAATTATCTACACATATAAGCTAACAGTTATTTGGGTATATCTCTCAAACTCCCTGCCCACTGATTAACATCAATTAGACTATTGATATTTCAGAACTGATAAACTTGTTATAAAAATAACAATAATCTTACAGTACTTCCTACTTTATTACTTTGTAATGACGGTTAATAGACTTTATACCCAATGCATTGATGGGAGTGTACGTTAAGACTTTAAACGATGATTATTTTAAATTATATTGAGATCGGTAATCATTTTGTGGAGTCAATGACTTATTGATTGTCAGCATGAGAGGTTTGTGAGGATTGCTAAATTTTATTCGACCACCAATCGGCCTTAATTATAAAACCATTGGAAATCAGGATGCACCGGACAGCTCTTTCATCCTAGTATTGAACTCTCAGTAGTAGACTACTCAAGAGGTAAGGATTTGTTTTTGTCGATATAGGCAATCTGGAATATGAATGTAGTCACGCAGCACAGTGAATGTATCAAGCATAAGTAAAGTAGACGGTTGAATATATAAATATCCACGTTGTAAGAAAGATAATGGATCTTATTAGGATGAGTTATGTTTACTGAAAATCAGTCTTTGTAACATACCCAATTTTATTGTTAGAACTTTAGAGTAGGCCTACGCCGTAACCCTGACAAACGACCTTGACCCTTAACCTTCACACCATACGCTAAACCTTTAAATTTGGTCTTTAACTCATAGCCTTCAAGATTACCTCAAAAATCCTAACATTTAAACATGTAGTCTATTTTTCGTCCCCTGAATTCTGATTGGTCAATTTAAGGTCTTTTAAAAATCAATCTACCTATCTTCAAAGTGTTGCCCTACTTAATCATTTATTCATAATAATTGAATTATAAGATATGCTCTGTTCCTTAGAATGTACATCTCACATTTTCTATCATAGTAACTTGATGGTTTAGTGACTTATAATCCAACATTTCCGATAGTTATAGTTCTAATTTGTGTCTATACGTTATGAAGACTTAGGAAATGGTGGCATTCATTGTGACCAGGTATGCAGAAAATTGTTATGTTTCTACGAAACAAGCAATAAAACATCTAAACCATCATTTAAGAATGATGCTTACTTCAGGTTGAAGTTATGTAATGATTATTAATGACAAGAAAATAACTGTTTAATGAAATTCAGAGAAGTCAACTGTTGTTCAAAACTGGATATGAGTGCATACATACTAAGATGTTTTGTATAATTTGGAGAGAGTTTTTGTCAGGAAAGTGCACAAGTTGACTTCGGAGATTTGAAACTGTGAATCTCAACTCAGAGATTCAAAGTTTTCTTACTCTTTATGAAACAGAAGGTCAAGGACACAACCTCATTTTTGAGTTAATTGTAGTGTTCAGTTCGCCATGCTTCCCAATTGTTTCTTCTATTGTATCTATTCACAGTCAATATACACAAAATTAAACTCAGAACCCTTAGATCCCATGACTGGTACGTTAATTTCAGATCACTAATTTGAAGTTCAATGGTCCGAACTTCTAGTTATTCCCAGTTTTAAACGTATCATAATCCATGTACGAATTATGTGCTAGTGACAAAAAGGGGATAATCCGAAGCTTTAAAATCCTTATTATTTTGAGAAATTTAGGAGAAATTTACTGTGGTATTTTAAGAAATTTGTGTTAAGGAAAGATATTAATGAGATAATGAGAACCATTTTCTCTCTCGTCTTCAATAGTTTATTTTGCAAAAAGAAATATTAATACGTCAGATCCCTTTTTCGTTCATATCGAAAAGATTACATGATCTTTTTGTTTAGAAAAAATAATAATAATTATGCTCAGTGGTCTAGAGGTTAAGCGTTCTCGCGCAAGACCGAAGGTCGTGGGTTCTAATCCAGAGAGCGTGGTCGTGGATGTGCACTGCTAGGATGAAACGGCCGTCCAGTGCTTCCAGGTTTCTCGAGGTGGTCTAACTTTAATCGACTCATGAATTAACTATTAAATTACTACAATCTCCACAAAACCCCTTTCTGATAATTTATTTGTTTCTATAATATTAAGTCCCGTATTCTGAACAAATTAACTGTGACATATAATGTAGGCTGTTTTGAATGTTATTATCAGTCTATAACCATATTGTCAACTTGGTTAACTCTGCAAATTGCAACGTCCTAATAGATTTTCGTAAAATGTACTAAGCTGTCAGTGATTAGTGTATGAAAACATACTATTTACTAACTAGGTATTACGTAGTGAACTAAATGCAACAGATAATGTTAATTATTTGGCCGCGTTCCAATAAATCAGCAATACCATGATCATTAATTTTAGAATGTAATTTTGAAAATTCACTTAATTCGTCTGCCTAAGGAGTTTGCAATGAAATAGTGGCTTATTAAACTCGCCTTAAACACTAATTGGACGTGAGCGAACACAAAGTAACTTCCCAAACTGACACACTACAAAAGGTAGAATCCATTCATATTTACAAAGGATGCAATGATGCATAATAACGACTACTCAATCGCAACAAATCCATACAACCACAGGAACGAATTTAAAACATTTTAATATCTCAGTTTAGAAATACAGAAACGTAAAACCAGAAGAAGGAAGAACGTAGTGAGGAAGATTCCAAAAATCCTGACATATTAACATCTTTGCTTAGCAAGGGAGCTCACCAGATTTTTAGGAGAGGTGATGTGGTTAGTTATAGGTAAGCATTATAGTCTCTAATCTCTTTGGTTGACGAATGGCCTACAAAATAACAATTTAATAATCGTTTTCAGGTCGAATGAATTTCAATAATGTTTATTTTAGGTCAAGTATTTTCCAGTATATGTACATTTTTGCTATATAAAACGACTAACACTTTGCTGACAAGTTATTCTTTTTTTGACATTCATTCCGTGTGAACAGTAGATTGATAACTCTGGCTTTGTTAGCACTCATCAAACGATCGATTGTAATCCATCTTCAATATCCATTAGATCAAGTCCAAAACTAGATTGTAGACAACTATGTCAATGCTCTTAGGAGTTTCAATAGTTCACAATGAGAATTCTATTCAATAAATTTCTAAATGGAAGATGGTCGCGAATTGTCGTGGACTAATTCGAGTTAGACAATAACACTGTTGGATTCCAGCTTAATGGTTTAGATGTTAGTCGTTTGCGCGAGACCGAAGGGCCTGTGTTTGAGTCCCGTATCTGAGGTTGTAGATGGGCACTGCTGAATAGTCTCATACCGGTATGAAACAGCTGTCCAGTACTTCCAGATTTTCAATGGTGGTCTAACACTAATCGGTTCATGATTTTGATGAAATTCAATAATCTCCACAACCCCAAACTGAAAATTTCTGAATAATGAACAGAAACAAAAAAAGATATGTTTTAAACTTTCATTCAAAACCTTAATCATTATTTTGATCGCTTATACTTGATTCCCATTGTTAAACTCTCATCCTTGACTTCCTGTTATTCAATTAATCATTTTTGGTTTTGAGATAATTGTTTGAATTTGTATTTTTTTTTAATGGCAGAAAATTTAGGTAGTTTGTGCGAAAAATTACAAAGTTACTTACACGTGATTGTTTTTTCAATTTACATTGAATTCGGATAAAGTTGCACTGATTATGTGCGTTTATCGGTGCTTGATAAATTGATTTTGCATTTATTTATGTGAACAATGAATATATTTTTCTTTTTTTCAAGAAAATTATCATATCGACTCTACGTATATATTAGTGTATGGAATGATTATAAAGACTTGTGCCACAGAAGAAGACTTATGGTGATGTTTTCATTTCTGAGTTGAATGGTTTATTTGTGGAATATCATTTTTGATGTTCTGGACAAAACCTATAAGATATAGGAGACAATGTAAGCTTTTAAATTGAAGGATCCTTTTCAGAGAACTTTACCTCATCCAAATTAGCTTAGAGATAGAAACAAGTAGCTTGTGACTTTAATTTTTATATCATTTGGATTTAAATATATCACAGTTAATAACTTATACAATTTTAACGTTGTTTCAAATTCCAGAATCACGTAATCAAAAGTAGAGGATATTTTAGTGCAACCAAATATATCGAGATACATATTAAATGTTCAATATAAAAAAGATAGTCATTTTAAACCAGTAGCCCATTAGATAACGGTACCAGTTTTTATTTTAATTGGAACACCAACACGAGGATAAAAATGCCACCAACTAACGAGTTCTGAATTTTAAAGTGAGTCATTTAGAAAGCTTCGTATATGTGAATATATCTTGAGTGGTCAGATATCATCACTGGTGTTCATGTGATCTAACATCTATTTTGCTATGCATTTTCAATATATATTGTGTTTATATGAACCTAGAAACGTAATACATATTTCACAGCTCCGATCGGCCATTTCGTCATATTTTATGAAACGTTATCATTACTTCTCTTTTAAACTTTTCAGCATAATGCTCACTGTACTTCCACTGAACTTTATAACAACATATATTGACAAGAACTAAGTATTCAAGAAAAATCAAAATGTCATTCGTTGCAGTAGAAGACATTTGATTTTTTACCGCGATTGATATTCAATTGAAAAAAAGGTTTATAATATTACATTAATAAATATTATCCTTCTTACTTTGACCCAATAAAAAGGTGAGTAAAAGCACAAGCAATAAAGTCAAAATAAAAAGGATCACAAACACACACAAAAACAAATGTTTGACTAGCGGAAGTATTGTAATATTTGTAATCATCTTCATCATACCATCACAGTTATCAAACCACTATTACAATGATAATAACATCATTAAGAGAAAAATAGTGGGAAAACACAATCATAGAAATATGACGGTGATAATAAAGATAAATCAAAATGAATATGATAATGAAAGGATATTGTTTTAATAAATAGGATAATTGATGTTTCTTATTTATTATTCACTTTCATTATTGCTTTCTCTTCCCCTCTTTATCCTTCCGGATACTTAGGAAAGGCCTTAATAGCAAACAATAGTGAAAGTTGAATTTAAGAAGTTAAGCATTACATGTTAACAGATCAACTTTACTTCATGTCGATCCACAACAATGATCTGATATAAATTGCATAGAGAAATTATTTGCTGCGTTCATGTGTGATTGAGTGAAAAGATACCATAAATGGTAAATATATAGGTAAATGTTTAAACAACTTTGGAATTGATCAGAGATAATTTAATTTCGGAGTGAAATGTAAGTTATTAAAAATAAGCAGATAAAAGTTAAAAGACAGCAGAAACTACTTATAAACGATATAAGTACCATAAATATAATCAACAAAATGACTGAAAATAAAAACTTAATTATGCAACATTCAGATGAAGGACAGTTGGGATTGTTAATAAACTAGTGAATAAATAAAAAGAAAGCAGCTACCAAAAAGAGAAAATCAGCTTACAATAAATAAATACATAAATGTATATTAATGAGGAAAACCACAAAACATAATCATGTATATTAACTTTTTGTGAATTTTTATGATTGTACTGAAAGTATTGAAAATTTTATTCTCATTCTTACTGATATCATTTAGGCTTTTTACTACGGTCTTTGTGATCTTGTGCCTATTTGCGTGTATGTTCATTTCATTATCTTGCACATTCAGGACAGACAACCCCATCATCCGAAACAAGGAATCCTTTGCCTACCAGACTATTTTGACATTTACTACAATTGAAACAATCAGAATGCCAATGTTTATCTTCAAATGTTACAAATTTGCAGCCCCCAAAACCTGGATTTTATTCATTTGTTTTAAAATGTGATGTATGTTTCCCATGACAGGAAATGTTTTTCGAGGAAGAAAACAGAAGTAAATAAAATAATTCAAATATTATGGCAAAGTCAAGAAATCTTTAATATATATAGTATAAAGAGATATTTATAATTACTTTGAAAGTTCCCCAAGACTCCAGGAAAATTTCTGAAATTGTTCATTATAAACGTTTTAGGAAAGCTATATATTGGTACATTATGCTTCTCTCTACCCTAATTAATCAAGTGCCGAATATTCCATCGATTTTCGTATCTTTTTTTAGAAGTCCCTTTAGTCCCAAGATCTACTTGTAATTTTATAACCAACCATTAGTTCCTGTAAATCGAATAATCTTGGAAGCCAAGAAGTCCTCACATCTCCCTTTAGTTTAGTCACCATTCAAGAATTGGAGTTTGTGAAAATCTAGAAATCATCTACTGATTCAGTATCACAAATGTACTAAATGTTTAAAATAAATGAAAAAAACTATTAGTGGATTTACTTCGACAGAAAACAGTGCATAGCTAATTATGTATGACTGTGTTACAGTGTAGTTGTAAATAACCATAGGAATATTGTAGGTTAGCTAGTTTTTAAGGGATGAATACTTGATTATCCACATATTCTCGAACTGTAGGTACCAAAGTTTTCTAATCCATTCACATCTAACAGGTTTCAGTTGGTGAAAATATTAGAAATATATTACTAAACTGTATTTAACGTATACTGAGATTATTTTTAAGTGTAAATTAAGGACTGGTACATTTTATTGTTTATCAACATGTGAATGAATTTATTTCACCAGGAAGAAATTAATAATCAAGTAAATAAAATAAGATTAATGAGTTTTTATCAATCCTTTCAAACGTCTCATTTCATGATACCTTTGGTCGATGAAGTTTAACGAAATATAATTATCAGAGTTTTACCCACCCTGCTGCCACCAAAAAAAAAACTTACCACTAATTGGTTTTGTACACTTTGCACAATGTTTTGCAAATAATTGTGTATAACAATCTGCACAATAAGGTTTCTCATCACGCGATGTAAACTTTTGACCAGCTAATTCACAACTGCAATTTGTGCATAAGAAACACGTTTTATGCCATGGTTGACCTTTATAAGTTACTCCACCCTTTTGAATGGCCTATTATGTCGGGAATGAAAAAAAATAAGTCGACGAAAAACTACTCATATTAGTTCAATTTAATTATGCATAGAAAAAGTGTTGTCATACAAAATGGTAGGAAAGTTGTTTTGTCATAGATAGTTGAAATCATGAGTCAATTGTACGGTAGCTCAATTTCGTGGATTGGTTGAAGTTAGACATTAACACCATTGAATGCTGATCCAATGGTTAAGCGCTCGCGCACGAGATTGGTAAGTCCTGGGTTCAAATCTTGCGGTGACATGGTCGCGGATGTGCACTGCTGAGGTGTCCCATACTGGGACGAAACGGCCGTCCAGTGCTTCCAGGTTTTCCAGGGTAGTTTAGCTTCATTTGACTCATGATTTCAACTTGTGAAATTTCTAAAATCTCCACAAAACCTCTTCTGATAATTATCATAGATAGTTTCAGTGTTACAACGAAAATAATAACACCTTATGAATGTAGAGCTAGACGAATACTTTAAAATGGTATTGAGTCAAAAAATTCAATCTTTGTTGAAATAATCTTTTAAAAAAATATATACAACTTGGAAGAGTTATAAGTATGTATGATTAGTATGTGTGAACGTGCTCAGTGCACAGTTTGAAATATCACCGAATCATTATAATACTAGCACAATAAGGCCCCCACAACAATATAAGTCAAACTAAATAACTATTAACAATTATACAAAAGATCAAATGACAAAATGGACAAGGACCCAATAAACAAGTCTACCTAATAAAAATATTTCAGTGTAAAGAAAATAGTAGACATGTTTATGAACATAAAAGAACTTATGGGTCATGTGAAAGTTAGTTCTACAGATGCTTCTTTTCATGATATATTCTTAATTTCCTTCACTTACTTTCTTATTGTTTGAGAAAACAGAGCGAAATCTCAAAAATCGCGAGATTTTGAAAATACAAATTAGATGTTGAAAGTTAATCATCAGAAACATACTTAAAATTTCAATCTAAGAATCATTTGTTTGTTTATTTTCAATTAATGGTAATGTTGTGCATCTTTAAAATAGGATACGTCAAAATGTTACTACTGAAGAATATTTGTATGATGTTATCAATGTAAACATATCGCTTGTCACATGTATCATTCCTCTGAGTTAATATTTTCAGGATATTTCAATTCAAGTTACAAAAAGAAAGAAAAAAGAAATATTTCACGCTGAAAAATACTTCACAAACATCACATGTACTAATTTGTTAATAGATTCAACTCCTGTTTTGTAATAATAATAATTATTATTATTATCAGTACACAGCAATCATATTTTCATCAATCTATCAGTTAAGAAAATGTCTTGTATCACGTTTATTGTTATATAATCGGTGCGTACTTGAATAAATTTTGTTTAACTGCATTCCAATGTCTTTTTTTAGAGGTCTTATCAGAATGAGATAAATAAAAAAATTTTGAAATACATATGATCATAGATTAACGTTAGCTGAAGAACCATTCATAAAAAAGGTTACAATTGAACAGCTGTTTAGTTTTAGTCTAGAATCATCCAGTAGTGCATATTTATGACCGCGCAGGGAATATAACCCGGGAAATTTAGGTTTTGTAGTGAAAATGTTACTTTTAGATTACTGAGTAGAAATTCAGTGGTTCATGTTCCCAACTATTAATTTCTGAAATAATATGACAATCAAAAAATGTTATGACAGATACTTATTTAACTTTGAGTATGACTGGACTCTATGAGTTGCGGATTCTCACTAGGATTTTGGAGATTTAGGTCAAACTTATTTACTAAGGCTTACACAACTGTTATTTGGTTTGTCGGTTCATTTTGGAGATGAGTCCAATCATCAGACAGCCTTCCGGTTGAAGTTAGTTCATGTGTAAAACCATCTTAACTTTGAAATCGCCATTGCAATCAACCAACTAATATATATAATGTTACTCCATATTAAATCAATTGCTATCAAATGAAGTAATCAGATAATATTCTTTCTCATTCAGATACAATTTGATACACTTAAATATATGCCAAATTTTTTTATTTAGAAAGGAAGAATTTATCTGAAGGTTGTCTGCTATAATAGATTAATGTAGTTAGAAAATGTGTTATTATATTTACTCATTAAAATTATTCAGATATTTGATAACCACCATTTCGATAAGTGTAAATCAGTATTTTCTAACTGAAGGTTGTTAAACTAGACCCAAATCAACTGGCCCAATTCAAAAGTACTGTACACATCATCTGGGGAATTCAAACCCAGAAGAATAAATCAATTATTTAGTTTTCATATCACTAGGATTTGATTGGTGAAAATCTCTGACTATCATAAACGACGGTTGTATCCTATGCTATTTAGTTCATATATGATTGTTTAATCATTGAAACCATTTTGAATTATTTTTGACATTGTTTCAATTTAAACGATTTATAGTGATACTAACAAATCTTAATACTTATGTTTTATATTGGAGAGTTGATTAGATGAAACAAAAAAATCATTGTTGATTTCACTTGGTGTTGTTTTACTTGTATCTTTCCATTGTTATTTAGGACTACAATTGATCAGTCTCATGTTGACATATGTGCATTCTGTACGGATTGCTTCAATATAACCTTAAGTTACAAACTTTTTAATCATTGTGTCTTAAATGAAATTAATCATAAAACCTATTATAAATAAATTCAAACAATACGATTCGGTTTGTTTATTATTTTCGTTTTTATTTCACCAGGCAATAATATATACAACATTTTTACTTTGCTGTACTATCCAAATTATCTACTGAACAAATTGATTTCATTTGAAGGTGCAACTCGGAGATAATTTTTTTTTTAATTCAACCAACATAAGATAAATGTTAAAACAAACGAATAATTCATGTTCATTGATCAAAGTAAAGAATTCAAATTTTCTTTTTTAATGAGAGAAAAAAATATTAAAAACAAGAACACTATTGATTATTGATAACTTTTTTTGTACTGATCTATGGCATAGGCTTTTAGACAAGTACATATGTGCATGTATTTGAATAAAATATTGTTTAGTATGTTCTAATTTCCTTCGGTATATAATCCTACTTTTAGGACATTTATTGTTCACAATTAAATTAACTGAAACTATTAATCGTAGTTTTAAATTCTTCAGTCCAACACAGTCAGATTTATGATATTATTAAAATGCATAATTTTACAGCTAAGATTTAGTTTGGGGTGATTGTTCTTAGTTGTTTCCACTAACCACTTAGTATAATTTGTTCAATTCTACAAGCGATCAATGGTTAGATTAAGTATGAGTGATACAGGATAGAGTTCTGAAGTAGAACTTAGCCTTGATAATAGGTATCAACAAGTACGAAACAAGATCAAATAAAACTTCTACCGTGATATGAAATCTGCTCATACTGTAAACCAATATTCAGTCATCTAGGTCAGTAAACATATTAGAATCATCATCGATATATCCTAGTAAACTCTGATGATCGAACAGAATTATATTGGTTCCTATTTACTGACCGATGGACAACACTTCTTATGGTTGAGATTCATGAAATCAAAATAAACAATTGGTATGGAATTAAGTAGTTGAAGTAGATTTACTAATTCTTTAAGCTGAATGTGCTTTTTTTTACCAGAAGAATGTGTTTAGGTCTTGACCTTTTGTCTTGGTTATTATTACAATTATTATTTTACTGATGACAATTTCTTGAAGTGAATTATGTACATTAGATGTCAATTAGATGAATACAAATGTTGTACTATGTTTATTCTAGTACAAATCCATCAATAAAACCTTATTGTAGATTGCTTCAATATCTCTGTTTAACCTTTTCTCTTCCTTCACAAAAGCTATTCTCATGTTAACTATACTAAAGCGACACTTGTAATTTACAAATAAGAGATTAACGAGTTATACAGAGCGATGACTTGGCTTGAATCTAAGACACTGAGTATACTATTCTAAAGTGCTTATCCCAAGTTCATGAAGTCATTAATTTTTATTGAGAACTCAAATCGTACTCTGATGAATGATCTATAGTGGTGTATGCATATATGTTATAGAAAGAGAGATTACTTTGTGGCATGAGTCAGTTAGTAATAAAATTATTAATAGGTTGAGAACTAAAGTTACTGCTATTCACTGAAATATACGATTTATATCTGACAAATAATCAATTGTAAGTAATTATTAGATTGAAACGGCTGTTCATCACCCATCAGTTTTAACTTGTGGTTCGGTGAACACCAACTTGTAGGTGGAAACAGCTGAACAGAGTTCTTGATCTAATATATCAGAATCCCTTATGATTTTTGCTAACATTCGATTCCTGACAAAGTGAACTGGATGAGTTATTCAACTGGATGATTACCTAACTCTTTACTAGTACAGTAGAAACAAGCAGAAATACCATAAAATTAGTAGAACTACCCTGCATGCCACAAGCGACTAATCTGAAACGTTTTAGTAGTTTCACTGAGACCGAAAATATTTACTGCCTAAGACAACAACCTGTTGGTTGTGGTAATCCATTTTACATAAACCATACTTACCACAGAGAAATCATTTGACTTTGATCTATTAAGTAGAACAAAAGAGTAAATTAATTTCACTGACCTTATTACATTTACAGCATTTTTGTGAATATTTCTCTTCATAACACGGTACACATACTACACCATCATCTTTTGGTACGAAACTTTTAGCTCCAATGGGTTGTTTGCATTCTATGCAAGTAAAACACTCTTCATGCCATGTTGATCCTTTATATTCGTATTTACGCGAACCAGCCTTGAATATCTTCTTGCAACCATCACAGCGCGGTGAAAATTTCTCATCATAACATTCTGGACAGTATAAATCATTGTCTTTTGTGGCGAATGGTTTATCAGCTAAAGATGCTTGACAAACACTACAGAAGAAACACCTTTCATGCCAATGTTTATCCTTGAATGAAAGATCCTATGAAAATAGTGAATGCAGTGAAAGGAAACTGAATTATGACTGATTACTATTATCACCTGTTCCATCAATTGCACAAAAAAATATTTTTAAGAACTTCATGAAGTCGAAATACATTTTGTAAACAGGTAGATTCCATCAAAATTGTTTATATTTTTAGAGAAAAAGAGATCCCTTCGCTGAACTTCGTGTTTCTTAATTTTTAATGTCAATTTTAGAGAATTTACAAGTGAAGTAAGTCTATGACCATGAAAAGATTATAACAATGTTTCTCCTCTTTTTTGAATTTCTTGGACTTGAAATTCTGATTGCATTCTAATACTTTATATATGACAGATTCCATATTAGTATTTAACTATCTACTCGGTATTTATTGGATTTGTAAATTTCATCAGTAGTTTAACAATGAGTGTTTATATTTATTTATTTATTTATTTATTTATTTTAACACATAAGTATAGGTACAGGGAGGCACCAAATACATATGCGCCACACAAATCTCAATTGATTTGTGTGAGGGCTGTGATACTGCTCGGGTGCCCAAACCGAAGCAGGTGGTTTTCTTAGGGGGCCACACCCCGAGCCTTTGACCTGAACGTCTGACCCACAAGACAGTGGAGCATCGTGAGGAGATGCAGTCCCATGGTAGCCGGTGACCAACGATTGGTTCATACGCCATTTGTTCCTTCAGGATACTGGAGCCCATGTGCACCATTGGTCTGGCTTCAACTGACTCATGATCTTAGTCATTGAACAGACGATTATTATTTAGACAGGCGGTTTGTGAGTTGATAAATTTTGGGAGTCCTGTTTCCCGCCTCAATAATTCTCCACAACAAGCAACTTAAACATGATATGTTCGTTTATTTTCTACAGCTTTGCTCACAATAATTTCAATTCCGAAAACAAATACATCGCTAAAATTTGGAATAGCCACTTATGAAAAAACCCACTGTAACCAACTAAGTGTAAATCAATAATAGTAATAAAACCAATAGAATTTGGAAGGTAGGTCGGAGGTTGAAACCAAATATACAGAAATGTTATTCATTAAAAAATTTTGTCTGTGGACTATCTAAAATACGTCTGTAGAATCTAAAATCTATACTTCGGTTTACACATCTCAGCAGAGGAAATTTATTGATCCAATTTATTGGACTTCTGAGATGGAACAAATGAAAAAAGTTGGATTGAGAAAAACAAATAGTGAACAGTGAAAACAAACGAAGTACTTTCTCATAATATTACCTCTATAGATGGTAGCATGCATAACTGATATGAATAATCAGTTCCTTATATGATCATAAACCTACAATCAAATAATGATAGATAAGCGAGGTCAGTTAAGAGGATATTTTACGCACCTAATTTAAGATGAGCATGTTCTGTTAGACCAGTGATGTCTACACAAAGTAAGGGTAATTTACTTGTGTTCCCCTCTTCGATGTTCATCTACAAATTCGGCTGCTTCGACAGAAATGGCTATATCGAATATACTACCAGACAACTTAACCAACGAACAAGTGAGCATCTACAACCTTGTTTTTGAAGGGACCAGATAAAGACAATACATATCTCTATCATGCCACAACTAGTTGATAGTAATTATATGGCAGATAAAAGCAAATCGTTCCTTGTGATCCCTCGTACACCTTCGTCGTTTCCCAATAGGATTTGATCCCATCTTCTATATATATCAGAAGCGATAGGGGCCCCAACCTATAACCTTATGGGTATTATCAAGGCTTGACTTGATAATTTCAAATAAATTGAGCATTGGGTAAACTGTTGCCAATAGAAATAATATATTTTTAGTATCACAATGAGTAGAGAAATTAAATTTTCTTACTTTTCATGACTCAGTGTAATCCAATGTTTCAGAGAATAAATAAATAAACAAATTAAGTTCACCTAATTTTAAATCATAACCTAGTTTATAAAGTTAATTTATGTGCTGAAAAGAAATTCGTGACATTCCTGCCCCATCTTTAGCTGGTAATGACTTAATGAACGATTTTATTAATTTTGACGCGCGCTATCTAAAAGGACAGTGGTATTGTTTCTCGTTGAGTTAATTAACTGTTTTGATCGCAAATTACGCATCAAAACTACTGTTTACACTTTAATTGAATCTACTCCAGTTAAAGTGATATTGTATTGATTGTTTTGATTCTGCTTTTGTGTAATTATTGCACCAAAGCATACTTGGTCGACTTTTACTTGATAATTTAGTCAAGGTTTTAGCATTTTTTTTTTACATATCCTCTTTGTATCACCATTGTATTTGGTTTTCAAGATGGCCAAATCGGCTCATAAATGTGGACAACCATGTTGCTTATTCCCCGTGGAAGAAGGGATGCAATGTGATAAGTGTAAGAAGTGGTTCCACAAGATGTGCACCCGACTAAGCCCCGCTGCATATAAAAGGTGCTCGAAGCCCAACTCTCATTGGCTTTGTAGTTTTTGTTGCTCAAACAAAACAACACTCATCCAGGAAGCCATTAGCCTCCTGGTGTTGGCTAATAAGAAGGTTGGCGAGGGCTGCACTGACAATATTGGTGCTGATAGCGAAGATCGCGTTAGTGTCGTAAGTGCTGTCACGGCGCAAGTCAGACATCTAACTGCGCTACCCGAAATCAAAATTTTTACCTCGAAACAATCAATGAGTGGCACCTCATTAGATATTGGTGGCCATGTTGCTACAGCAGCAACTGGTGATCCAGATAAAACAATTATTGTCCCGAGCAGTTCCAATGTAGATGCTACGGCTGACGGAATATGGATGAAGTGTAAACGCAGAAGAGTAGGAAAGACAGCTAAAAGTAAGGACTGTTTACTTGATAAGTCTTTGGTGGACTCTCAGACCACTCGGCCAAAGTCCCAAAGTAAAGCCTCGTCAAACATTGTTGTGAGTCACTCGCTCGACTCCAATGACTCTGTTACAATAAAAACTAATCGTAAGATACCAGTAGTTAATATACAGGATGTTAGGTCACGATCGATAGCCGTAAACACGATTCCTAAAGAAACTAAACCACTCCCTAGCTTAATTATTTGGAATCTAGAGGAGTCGATAGACAACGATCCTGCTAAGAGACATGCACATGATCTGAAGTTAGTAGAATCCGTGGTAAGAAACGTACTACCTGAAGAGGTTTCAGGAGTACATATCACGAAAGTGATACGACTCGGTAAATGGGTTGGAGGCGAGACCCAACCAAGAAGGATCTTGAAGCTGGTTCTAGGGAGTTTTGAAGAACGAGACATATTATTGAAAAACGCACAAAAAATTCGTGATTCAAATATTCGTATCCTACCAGATTGGCCGCTTGAGGATCGAATCAAGTGGAAGAATGCTCTTACGGAGTTAAGAACTCGCAAGTTAAATGGCGAAACTAACCTTACCATTAAGGGTTTTCGGGTAGTCAGGTCTTGGAAGCCAATGCTTCCGAGGCCTGTATGGGTAGAACGAACGATTACCATAACACCTTAAGTGTGTGCTACACGAACGCCCGTAGTCTTAGGAATAAAACGTCCGAGCTAAGTCTGATGGTGGATGAATTAAGTCCCGATATAATTGTCATTACAGAAACTTGGTTCACCGTAGATATAAAATGTTCTCCCATCATTGCAGGCTATATCTGTATTAGAAGTGATAGAGTTTTAAGCCGCAAGGGGGGAGGCATAATGTTATACATTAGGGACCACTTTCGTATACAATCAATCATATCGGAGGCTCATGTTAGTGGTACATGTGAGGTAGCATGTTGTAAGATTAAATCTAGAAATGGGTTAGTGACTATAGGCGGAATATACCGTAGTCCGTGTTGTCTTGCTGACGACTTTTTCTTAAGACACATCTGTTCTTGGAGTATGGCAGAATGTTGCCTCATCATTGGGGACTTCAACGCTCCGAACATAAACTGGATAGAGCTTACAGCTCCAGGTGGAGGTTTTGATAGCGAACTTTTATCAACAGATATTCAGTGTGCACTTGTCCAATGTATCACTGAACCGACACATATTGATCTGAAACGTGATCCGTCACTGCTGGACCTCGCCCTCACCCACCACTGTGAGGACGTCTTTGATATTCAGCACCTTCCTCCACTAGTGAACAGTGATCACGTTGTACTTCACTTTAAGTTTAGGACACATGGTATACGATTTTTATCTGCTCCACCCCGTCCCAATATCTGGCGGGCTAATATTCCGGCAATCAGAGACTGTGCGATCTCTACTGATTGGTCGGTTGACGCAGATGGATCGATCGAAGACGAATGGATTAAGTTTAAGGCTACATTCGAGTCCGTAACGTCGCCGTTTATCCCATGGTCAGCACGTAAGCTATCGCACTGCCCTCCATGGATTAATAAGGAAACCCGTAAGCTGTTAAAGCGTAGGAAACACTTTTGGGACTTATTCTTGTTGACAGGTCATGCATCTTTTAAGCGTGAGTACCGAAAACTCCGGAATATTTGTAAGAAAACAATAGCTAAATCCCGTATTACTTACGAACGACAGTTGGTATATGATAGCCGTACTTGTCCAAAACGATTGTTTTCGTATGTTAAACGGCAAATAAAACGTAGCGATAGTATTCCCCCATTATTGTTACACGATAATTCAGGTTTACTAGCTGAATCAGATCGAGCAAAAGCTGAGACATTTTCAAACTACTTTAGCGAAGTCTACTCTACGTTTATTGTAACAAATACTTGTTCCAATTACGCCGCGATACCAGCCATCGAATCTATACAGGTGACTGAAGAAACTGTCCTTCCGTTGATAATTAACCTCAAACCTTGTAAGATACCAGGTTCTGACGGGTTACATCCATGATTGCTGTCATCTCTTGCAGACATTATTTCAAAACCGCTCGCGACACTCTTTAACATGTCCCTTTCACTCGCTCAACTACCTAGGGATTGGAAAGATGCTATTGTCAGTCCTATATTTAAGGATGGTCAGAGACACAACGTATCTAACTACCGACCTGTCAGTCTGACTAGCATTGTCGTTAAGTTACTTGAAAAGATAATTCGGGTTAGGTTGCTAAGCCACATAGATTCACACAATCTGTTAGCTCCTGAGCAACATAGATTTCGTGATAAGCGTTCATGCTTGACTAACTTACTTATTGCGAGAGAGGATTGGACAGCAGCCTTAGATAAAGGTCTGTCTGTCGATGTTATATTCATAGATTTTAGCAAAGCATTTGACAAGGTTTCACACTCAGGTCTTATGCAGAAGCTCACAAGCTTCGGAATAATAGGTACTGTACAGGAGTGGATAGGAAACTTCTTACGTGACCGCAGACAGAGAGTGAGGGTCAATGGGACGCTATCCGATTGGAAGCCGGTCAAAAGTTGTGTACCCCAAGGCACCATATTAGGCCCTCTGCTATTCCTTCTCTACGTAAATGAATTACCGCTGTTGCTTAGGTCGTCGACATTATTATTTGCGGATGATGTCAAAATATGGAGAGCAATAAGAGGTGAGGCTGATCATCTGGATCTTCAATCTGACTTAGACGATTTAGTTAGATGGGCTCGAGATTGGGGTTTAGAAATCAATTCTAGGAAGAGTGTGCTAATGCACATCGGTCACGGCAATAATTACCATTATACTATTGATGGCAAACCTCTTCCATGCGTTCAAGAACATAAAGACTTAGGAGTAATAATAAGTCGTGATTTAAAAACAACTGCGCACTGCAACGCAGCCGCTGTCAAAGGTTTTCGTGCGTTGTGGTCACTTCGCCGAGCGTTCAAATCCTTTGACGAGGAAATGTTTCGAATTTTATATCCCACCTATGTAAGACCACATTTAGAGTACTGTATTCAAGCAGCTAGCCCATGTCTGATAAAGGATACTACCTCACTTGAGCGTGTCCAGCGTGTGGGAACGAAATTAGTGAAGGGTCTTTCTAAACTCCCTTACGATGAGCGTTTAAAACGCTTAAACCTTTTCCCCTTGTCGTATCGTAGGACTCGAGGTGACCTTATACTGGCATTTCGTATCTTTAATTATGATTTGGGTGTTAATATGTCTTATCTTTTCGCTCCCTCCAGCACTAATAATCTCCGAGGTCATAGCAAGAAGGTTCATAAACCACGATCTAATAAACTCAAGGTGGGGTTCCGTTTTTCTCATCGAGTAGTCAATGATTGGAACGCTTTGCCCGATCAAGTGGTATCAGCCCCATCAGTGAATATTTTCAAAGAGAAACTGGACCTTCACTGGAAGCCAACCTGTTAGGATTAACACAGGTTCACTAACCTACTATCCTTATTACTGAAGACTGAAGACTGACTGAAGACATCCTGTATTTGTTTGTCATTTCTCACCGTCCATTTATAATCTTATTACGCAATGTTTTGTGATTATTATTTTAAAGTCTATTTACCCAAGTTTGACCTATTTCATATGTTAATATAATCTTTGTTATTTTATTATTCTTATCGGCACTAGTATACCTGTCTTATTACCACCAATTTGCACTTTTAAATTGTTATGTGCAGTTATGTAATATATTACATTGTGAGCATTGACTTCTAAATATTCATGTATATTAGAATAAATCCTAATGAATACCTTATTGAAAACAATATTGTTTGGTTGTATGTACTATTCTAATCAAATAAAAGTTTTCAGTGAAGATAGTTATGAGCCCATATAAACGTAATAACTAAATATTTGTGGTGTACTCAGAGTTTCTTTTGAAACTGACTAGCAACAGTGGTTAGCATGTTAATAAGCATTGAAACAAGAACAATGACATAATAGTTTGAGGATAAAGGTATAAACAATCCATAAAATAATCTTTCAATGGTTTAGGCTCTAAGAAAATGTCTAAGTGTACCGATCATTATAAAGTTGATGGATCTACTTATAATCTGTCTATGACGTGTTTTCGTTGTCTACTGATATGAATGTCGTTAATTTTCTACTTCAGAAAAATGTTTTCTTCCAATTTATTACAAATGAGAGAAGTATTCCATTTTAAGATGTTATACTTAGTTTCGATTCCCTTTATATCATATAATTCCTTGCACATGTACAGTATTAATATATACATTGTGGTTGCGGAGAAATGAAAAATCATTGTTTTCCTATGCAACATTCTATATCTTGTTGTAAATAACAAGAATCGTCATTAGTATGACTCTAGAAAGGTTGTTAAGTTGACATTAACATGAACTGTTTTCAAAATAGTAAGCTGCATTAATCTTCAAGATTAATCAATAAAAAAATATATGGTACCCACTATTGCAAATTTTCCAAACTATAAAGAGCAAGATCATTAAAATCAGCTAGCATGACTTTTTAAATTGTAGTTCCTTGTTTATTTTTGTTGATAAAATATATCGAGAATATTCAGATACCTCATGCTTTTAAAATAACAACTAGGTACAAGAAATAGGCCATAATTATCCGTGTCAGCAACAAGCAAACGATTAAGATACTATGTCTTTTTAAAATTTACTATCTTTGGTTAAACATTAGTTTAATTGTACTGTGAAACTATTGTTGCTAACAAAGAAAACTCAAAACATATTTGAATGGAATAAATGATTGAAATTTTTTCCCATATAACAACTCTTCGGAGTTTCTAAAAAACTGCCAAGTCATAAGTCATTATACATTTTAGATTATGTAAGTGCTCGAGATTATACTAAAGGAATGAACAATTTTTGGTGAGAATCATACTTTCATCATGAAAAAGTAGAACAGTAATCTTAGAAAATTGTTATGCATAATGTAATAACCAAATATACTGCTTAGAACTATTTATCCAATCTTTCCAAGACAGCCTATTACACACTCGCTGAATGATATAAAATCAAGGGAGATCGGATCTCGAATTTGGTGAAATTCATCAACAAACTGCATATAAACTTATGTTTTCTCCCCAAAGTTTCCAACCACTGAGCTTAAGGCTATTGTTCCGCTATTTACAACTGAGTTATTTTGACCATTACCGACTTCCCAAATGTTGTTTTATGCATATTAATTGGTCATTCAATAATTCGTTGTTATTGCACAAGGTTGACATTTTAAATATTTTCTCGTGTGATGCGAAGAAAAGGACAAATATTTATTACACGACAACAGTAAAATGTAAGTTGGCTTTATCACACCACTTTCACCATTAAATAACTCCACAGTAATAGAATCTTTGTTCGATCACCGGACAGGAGAACCACTACAGATGCATGTATACGTAGTTAGAAAGTATGAAACACAAGTTATGGATTCACGTGTTCACCTGTTTTAGATATCATCAGAGGTGCAAAATTTAGTTTATGATATGAAAAAGTTGGAAAATACTATCTAGGGGTTGCAAGTTTTCGGTAACTTTACATCTTCGTTGAGTTTTGGGCAAAAGTTTCTTGAATAAGATTTTCTATCACGTTTACATGTTTTTAAAAATACTTATTGGCTAGGTTAATGGTAGTTTACTTACAATATTATTTTTGTTGGTGAAGTAAAATATTTTGATTGACTTCTACCTCAGTAGAACGGTTGTTTGTTTATTAGTAAACTGTTATAACCATACTGGTTCCCATGGTGACTCATTAGTTAAGGCTGTTACCATTAAAATATAAGTGAATCAATTTTAAACTAACTATTTACCAAGACATCTCCCTAATTTATTCTAATTAGCTGTTTTGCAACATTAAAAAAAACCCAATGAAATTTGAATTCAATCATTTGATGTGGACATTCTTTGTGCCCTATTTTCAAGGTCACATGAAAATATCCGATTGATACCGCCACACTTTCTGATGTTTTGGTTCTTTGACTTAATATTGAAATCATAGCAATTTTTATTTGTTAGTATTTAATACATTCCCTTATTATACTGTTTTATTGAAGTAGTCTAACGATAAATTCTTACAAATCAGTTTTAACAAAACAGTTGAAAAATCTTCACATTTTCATAACATTTTATAAGAAAAATAGTAAGATCATTTTAGTGGATACAATGACTCACGTATCAATAATAATACAAAAAACCAACTTGGAATAGATTTTCCGTGAATCTTTTTGCCGTAATCTACGGAATTCAGCATAAAGTATAGATTTATTTCAGTCACTTTTGCAAACGTTGAAGCTTCTAGAAATTTCAATTCATTATAGCTATCTATTGGAATGTGTACCCATAATTGTGTATATATATATTAATAAATAATTATAAATAATATAAATTAACACATAGCCATATATAGAACCAATGTTATGTTGCTTGATAACAAGCGCTTACTGAGCTTAGTGAGGATAATTATAGAAGTTAAATGATACTGTTCAATGTTAGATAGTAAAAAGCAATAAGTTAGTGTAAACTCTGTTTTACTGAAGATCCGAACGGCCTAATTGATTGAGACGATAGATAAGCCAAGTTCAAACATCTAAAGTGGCATAAGTTTGCTCAAGGTAGTAAACATAACATGCTTAATCCGAAATTCTCGGATAATCGGTTTGTGAACTAAAAGAAGTATTGCAATGACTTTCTAGAAGTGGGTGTAGTTCCTCTATAACTTCGAAAATTTTGTAAAACATTTATACTACTAATAAGTAGGCAAAAAATAAACAAATATTCTCATTGCTTAAAGCTAATTGTTTAGGGTAAGAATAGAATTTTACAAGACGATAATTCAAATAATTTTACAGATTGAAAAAAGTATCTGTATCTATGTACAGAATTTAGTTTAAAAGATCCAGAGATTATATATATATATATATATATATATATATATATATATATTAAATGGATGTACTCCATAAACGTGGCTGACTCTGTACATTGGTGTACTTTAGCTAAAATTTCTCTTGATGAAAACATAGTTAAAAGGTTAGAATGAAAATAGATAGTACAGACATAACTACTAAACGATTAGCATTCTTATTCCATAAATGTAATATATT
The DNA here is from genome assembly GCA_946903255.1 of Schistosoma spindalis. Classification (NCBI taxonomy): domain Eukaryota; kingdom Metazoa; phylum Platyhelminthes; class Trematoda; order Strigeidida; family Schistosomatidae; genus Schistosoma; species Schistosoma spindalis. Next base: position 79,439,721 of record OX336416.1, on the reverse strand, counting down.
CGAAGTGACTTTTTAAAAGGTGACTTTATGTAAATTAAAATCTGTTGGTGAATCACACTTTTGAGCCGATAGCTTTTAATCTGCAAATAAAGTCCCATGTATTGGTATATACAATAATTAACAAATGAAGCTATGAACAGCATCAAGTTTGGCATTATGTAAATAATGAATGTTATCAACCGTTATGAGAATAACTTTGCACAGGTATATTAGTTCCTTATAATGAGCCTATACTTATTTGAAAAAGGGAACTAAATCATGTTCTCAAGTATTCAATGACTATTGGTATCTGTAGGGAAACATTAAGAATGCTACTATGTATGTATAATCCAGTGATGATTTAGCTAAAATAAATAAGAAAATCCATATCTTAAGTAGTATTAGTAGTATGACGATGTCAGGGACGATACCAAGCAGTGGCATCCTTATTAAAGGACATCTATGACAAAACATAGAACTCAATCTAGGAGTTTCAGGTCCCCAAATTCCACAATACTTTATGCCGATGAGCCCTAGCCTAGTAATATATTATAGTTATTCGTAGCAAATAGGAATATTTTTTGTCTTAAAATAAATTTTCATTCGATTTCTATAATATAGATATTTATACTGTGAGACTTGTTCAGGTATATGAATACAGAAATCCTTAATAAAAAACTCATCTGAACAATAGAAACAAAAAAAATGCAATTTTCCACCTAGTGCCTTGTCTTATCAAGCTGCAGGGATGTTAGAAGACCATACCCCTAGTCTGTAACTGACGAATTAATTGTTTAACAAGATTAACAAGTTTTATATTACATTTTGAACCAAGTTAAAATTACATTGAGTAAAACAAATGAATGGTTCGAACTGATTGATTTCAAAACAAAATAAACGATTTCGTAGAAATATTTAAATCATATACTAACATCAATGAAAATCAAGGATGGAGAGATATCTATCGCATTAGTCAACAGTTTAAATTGCTGATATCTAATGACACCACTTCTTATTATGGTCAATAACCTTTATTATGACTATATTAATCAGTTGATACGGCAAACTATGATGCAAGACTTCACTTGGTTTCGGTCAATCGATCAATCGGACAGTCAGTCAGGAGACACAAAAGAAACTTTGGGAAGCTTAGTGCTCCACTAATGGCACCAACTTGTACGGATAAAGTTCTTTCTGGCTTCAGATACACATCAACTAGTATTCCTGATCTCCGGATTATTTATACTTATTCTCATATATATATCATTTAAATAGGATTTTATTTATTTATATGAATCAGAATTTTATTCCAGCTTATTTAAAGAAAACAACATAAACATCGCATACTGTCATTGTTGACCATCATATTGGATAATAATAATAGCAGATGTTTTTTGTTTCATTTTCGTTCTACTAACAAACAGAGTACAAATAATAAATTCAATTGGACTTTTTGAAAAAGGTCAAAATAGCTCTTCTTTCATACTCTGTCTTTGTTCAACATAAGCCTTAACAATGAAAATAATAAGAGGTTAATCTATTGTTCTGAAACATTTTTTTCTTGTTGGTCTTTTCTTTAAAAAAATCTGATTAATTTCCTCCTTTTTAAAAAAATATCATTTATATCTTTTTATTAACACCTATAACTACAAAAATAATACTCATTAACAATCTACTGTTATCTGTATGTATGTGTTCATCTAGTTATTCATTGCTAAACTATACAAGAAAAGTACAGAACAGAATTAACATAAATATGTAAATTTGCTTAGGACTTTCTACGTTGACAACAGGAAGTACCTTCAAGCATACTCCTTACTTACCTACATAGACACACATACACATGTATACGAACTCACATTTGCATAAAGAAGTGAAGAAACTGGACACCTCATATAATGATAGGAATCCAGTCAACCGGAAAGATGAAATGAGCATAAGTTAAAGATTATGAAGTAATTATTAAACCACCAAAGATATAAGTTTCTATAACATGGGAGGAGAGAACATGATTGAAAATTTATTTGTGATTGTACCATCTTCCCTATCCTTGTTTTGTTTGGAAAAAAATACAACTTGTATAAGATGATAATAAGTAGCAAACGTGAAAAACAAGAGTATATTTAATAATTTATTCATTTCCTTGTAAACGGATTACAATACTTTGGAATTAATGAGTTCGACCTTGTAACTGATTTTATAACAGGAAATTAAAGAAATTAAACATTTTTAAAAATAAATAACGGATACAAATTGAAGTCTCTTTTACATTACTAACTGATTTCAGCTGGTGAACTATTTAAACTTAAAAAAGTAATAGTCAGCTGTTTTGTTTTATTTATTTTTTGGGAAGGGAGATCAGTTGTGGTAACTACAAAATCTTTAGACTACTAAGCTGATACCCAATAGTCCATAATTCCAACATCAGTCGATTCGTGATACAGTTCAGACAGTGTTCATTTGATTTTCAATACTTCACTAGGTAACATCAGCCTAGGATGAGAATCATCATCAAATTAAATAGATCTTTGTAAATCTTTGACTTTTACATTAACGAGTAAGCTATCCGCTTATTTTTATAAATGATACGTTGATTATATAATAAAAACGTAAAGATATGTTTCTGACTATTGAGTAGTTATATTACTTATTTTAAAACTTATTAAAACATGTACAATTTTACTATTGCTGACAACATTAGCAATCGTTAAGATATTAGATTGCTGTTCATCTACGAATATATCCTTGTTAACGGTGAATAGTTTTCATTCGACCAAAAGCTTGTATATACTATTAGTGATCTTTCGAACTATCTCAGATTTTTAATAACAGCTTAAGAGAATTTATCACTTAGATAAGACAGATGGAATACTTGCTTATTAGTTAAAACACTGAAGATCATAAATAGTTTCGAATCATCAACATCATAAGTAACGTAGAACCTAATACATATATGCATCATTTTAAGTTGCTATACCCCATTAATAAAGTGAGATGAAATTATTTCAAGACAAATTCCAGAGTAGTAGGAATATTCTCAAATAATTAAAGTTAGATATTGATTTAAATTTTCCAGAACTTTCAACTGCTTTGTGATTGATATAAGTGCAGAAAGACTATCTTTAAAATATCTCTGCAATCAATATAATAGTTTGTGTATCCTATATAAACAACAGTTTGTCAAATTAATTTTCTAGCCTTAAAAAATATCTAACTTCTCGGTAAAGACGTCAAATTGAACTATATTTAGATGAGTTGTTTGTAAAAATTGCTTAGTTTATGAAGTTTATAGTTCGGAGTACCACTGACTGGATAAATATTAAAAAGCTGAGGAGACCTGAACAACTTTCTTGTTCTAATAGGAGACTATCTGGTAAATTACGCTGACAGCTTCTAATACAACCAAACTCTGAATACTCAGTTTTCAAGGAGACCATGATACATTCAGCCTGTCACTATACAATAGCCTATATTTTACAATTTTAAGATAATTGAGTAACTATTTCATTGGTAAAGTACAATTTCACATAACCGAGAAGGCAACTTTTCACTGTGACTGAAAACATTTCTCGTCATATTTCATTATCAGTTGAATACTCATTAAGAAAACAACTCAGTTTCACAAGTATCGCGGGTATAATCCAATTTTAGATGTAATCCGTGACTAAACAGTGAATAATTAATCAATTAATGTATTTGCTGCTAGTTTTAACGACCAATACTTTTATACCTTACCAATTTACAACACTACAAAAGTTAATACCAATGAAAAAAAACTATCCAGAAAATTAAGCAAATTATAAAATCCTCAAGTGTAGATGTAAGATTTTGTAAAGAATTGCGAGTTTCACTGATTATTCATAGAACTGAACAAAATATTTATCCGGTAAACTTTTATTTTTATGTAACAAGGACTGAAATATTTAAAATTGACAAACTATTGAATAGTGACTAGCACAATGTTTGTTTAGTACTGTTTTAGTGCCGATCGAATTCTATCGATTAAATTTCAATGTAGTTCTTAGCCTAAGTAACTCAACATAGTGTGGTGTGTGCTACTGATATCGACAGATATAAATAGTATGTATCATCAATCGAAAGTGAAATGTCCGGTGGCAGAAAGGCTAGAAGATCGAAGGAAAGAGAACGAGAACAGAGGATGATTGGTGTGGAAATGAAAGAACAATGAAATCTGAGTCAATTGACTGATATTTCGCAAATATGGTTCTCAGATTTTACTATGAGATTCTGTAATTTTGTGTTGTGGTTGTCCCCGCACTTGTGTTCGCGTTCACTACAATAGAATACACCATATTTTTCACGTTAAGTGGTTGTCGGAAGTTATCAAATGGTTTCTACTTTATTATTTTCAATGAAAACACTACAAAAATCATTTAGGAGATTTAAACCAAGATAATGGGCACATAATGGTCATTTTCCAATGAAGTTTTCTCAATTTTACTAAATTATTTTATGATCTATTTAAAAGTTTTTGAGATTTTAAGTAACAAAAACGTATTTGAGAAAAATTAATTCTATAAGACAAGATAATAGCGATAAGACAAAGAACATACAATTACAGTGATATTTTAAAGAGAAGTAGACAGTTTTTGGAAAAGTCACGACTTCAACAAATCCAGATGTGAAACTATTGTACAGACAATAATAATACAAATTACTAACATTACTATTATGAAAAGGTTTTGTATAATCCTCTAGGGATTTGTAAGCCAGACTTTCAAAACAGATGTCTAAACATAAGAAGGGTTTTTGAAGTGACAAAGTGTTACTAGACATTTGTAATCTTTTCTATGACTAAGAAGATCGGATAAGACTGAAATTCTTAAACATATATATATATATATATATATATATATATATATATATTAACAACGAATGAATACGATGGTAATAGCTAAATAGGTCTTTCTGACTAGATATAAATTTACATATTAGGCAACCTACCATGTTTAGGGTATGAGGACTAACTTTCTTGACAAATTTTAGTAAATTGCTTAGAAACACATAGTCTAGATACGGAACTTTAAGCTGCTGAGCCGGAGAGTTCGACTAATGACAAAAATAGGCAAATATTTATTAATACGAATATTTTGAATAAAATAAACTTATTAGGTTGTGTACAATAGTGAAATACTCAATGAATTCACTTTACTTTTCAAACAATTTCGTTCTTAACTGAATTAAATAATCAGTACAATTGATGAACTGACTTTACGAAGTCATTTTACTCCTAATAATATTGTATCAAAATGTTATAAGTACTACGTAAATGAATAATAACTATTTATTCTTCATAGTCAACAAATACTGACCTAAATCTGTCGATCAAGAGTATAGCATGATCCCTGTGTCGTGTACTCAATGTGAATTTAATCAACTTGAAGTACTAAGTCTTGACTACTAATGATGTATTTAAAACTACTTGACCTTTAGAAGTGTAGACGAATGAACCGAAAATCACTGCATGAGTATTAACATATTTCCAGCAGGATTCAAAAGTTTTATGAATTGATTTTTTATAAAGTGGAAGTTGAATATTGTAAATTAGTTTCAAAGTAAAATGATATATCAATGAAATACTCAATACACTTCAAGGCTTTTTTCCTTTGTATAATGTTCGATAAAGTGAAATATTTTTAATGAATCAAATCCTTGCGAACTATATAGTTTAACAAAAAAAGAGATTAGACTCACTTTAGAATCACAGGTAATTTTCTCTTTGCATAATTCACATGTATGACTGAATTTACTTTCATAACAGGCAACACAGTATGGTTTCTCATCATTCAGTATATATTTTTGTCCAATTAATGATAGATTACAATTGGAACAATTGAATTGTTCATTCGCATTTACAATGACCTCATCTGACATTTTATTTTAAAGAATACGAAAATGAATTTTGAACAGAAATTAAGATAAAACAACAACAGAACACGAAAATCGGTGTTAAAGCAAGTAACTGAATATTATTCTATTGCCAAGAAGGTCAGTGCTCCGGAAGATTGATTGACTGAACAAAATCTCAATTTATTTTTGTACACTAATAAAAGACTAAATATTGAATTAAGAGAATGATTTAAGATTGAAAATCCAAAGCGTAACTTTACCTTCTTTTAAATGATTCTTGTATTTGATTTTTTAGCCAGTAGACAAACTCTGAAAAAAGGAAGAAAATTAAAGAGAAAATGGAATCTATTACATGAGATTTTTATTTGTTTAGTATTTAAAAAGAAAATGTACAACATAAATAAATGAGACTTATGTAAATGAATTTCACAAGAAACTTGTCACCTTTCAAGATGATATATTTGAACAGAAAAAATTCACTCACCATTATTCTGTACCTTATTTATTGGTTTTTACATGACATTAGTTTTCATTTTATACTCTGATGTTTTTAAAAAAATGTAACTTGTCTGTTTTGAAGCAGAATGTACTTCTTACTGACAAATATCAACACTAACGTCAGGGTTTCCTACTAACTTTCATTAATTACCATAAGAATAATTTCAGATATACTTGTTGATACAATGTGATTACATTTACTATTCATTATTGGGGTTGTGGAGGTTAAGCGTTCACGCGCGAGACTGAAGGCCCTGGGTTCAAATCACGCGAGCGGGATCGTGGATGCGCACTGCTGAGGAGTCCCATACTAGGACGAAACGGCCGTCCAGTGCTTCCAGGTTTCCAACGGTGGTCTAACATCAGTCGATTCATGATCTCAATCAAAAAATTTGCTATTCAGTTGAGTTTTTTCTCTGAGATTTTAAAGTATATGGGATTCTAATTCATTGTTAATATTTATTTCTTGTCTATAATATGAAGTTGCATATAGATTGTGGGACTAGAAAAATCTATTTCAATGAGATAATGATTATGCATACGAAAAGAAAATTCAATGTATTTCATTAGTTGGCTGGAATTAAACAGCTCTGTACTAAAAATTAGTCATGAGAAAGCTTTTATCACTTAATACTATTATGAAGTTACATCAAGAATAATCTAAACATTACCAAAGGAATTATTTACACAGAGAGTACCTCATTGTAGCAATTTTAATTAACCGTGTAATAAAAGTAGAATGTTATATTCTTACAACATCCTCTATCTTCAGTTCATTGTCATTAAATCAATAAAATCTCATTATTTGTTTGTTTTGAGGTATAATACAAACAGGTCACTCGGCATTACTGATAATATATGACAGTATTTCATTATGTATGCACATACAAACGTACAAATCACGATAAACACAAAAAAGTGTATAAAATTTATTAAGTTATAAGAAATCAGAGTATTCCCTTCTCGTATCTAACCATCAAATAATTAATAAATTATGACTTCTGTTAATATTTACTTACCTATTTATAGAATAAATTAAAATGCTTAACTTGAAATCGACAATAGAGAATAACAACTTTCAGTTTACAGTATCCAGGCAGAAAAATATAAACCTGGAATATATATGCAGCCCTTTAGAAGTTACATTTCTCTTTCACCACATGAATAGACTTTCTTATAGTTTCGTGACTTTCAGAGATTATTTTCTTGCAAGTCAAGCTTTCAGTGTCAGTTTATTGTTTAATATTTAATAAAGTCATGTTGAATAATATGACTGTTACTAATATAAAACACGAAAAGTCTGTAATTTTAAAATTTATCCCAATTCAAAGTTAACTAGAACGACAATGAAAGCTGAATTTTTTTAAGTCGTTTAACTAATAAAAGAAAATACACACATCTTAAAGTAGAAAAAATTATGATATTAAGTCAACAATGGTGTTGTGGTGTATGCTACATATGGTAGTAGTATGTAACACCAATCAAAAGTGGAATGCCTAACAGCAGAATATTGAGAAGACCAAATTAAGGGAAACAGGAATATAGACGGAGGGTAAATGTAATAACAACAGGAATGAAGGACTGATGAAGTTTGTAACAGACAACTGATTGAAGATGTGCAAATGAAATATTTAATTTCTAATTTTCATATTTTACTAAAACACTTCATTTAGGCGAATTGAAGATTACTAAAATAGTTTGAAGTTTTTTGCCAAAATCTTTTATAAGATTAATGAATTGACATTATATTTAGCTATATCATACTTAATGATCATATGAATAAGATAGAATTTTGCAGACAAACACTGTTTCAAGATATTTCTCATCATATATATTCATATCAGCAAGAGAATGATTGAAAGTCAATGGATACTAGGCAGTAGTTTTATACATTGTTTCAATCTTTTGAAGGAAGGGAGGGCTTAAACACTCACCACTCGATATCTCAATCAAGGATACTACCCATAGATTGTGTGAATAGCAACTGACTTCATATACAAACGAAACGATCACATCAATTGATTATGGGATGATAATCAATTTCGTATTCTGTTTATTGCTTGATACTAACTAAATTCTTAAATGGAGTGATAAACCAATGTAGAAATTACCTTAATAGGTCTTGTTTTTAATAATCAAATTTTGTAATTAACAAAATATGGTGAATTGAGTTCTCATTTTTGCAATAAATAATTATAATTGAAAAAGAGTAGATATAGTGGATAAGGTTTCTAAAAGCCATAACATTGATAAAATTTTAAAATGAATTTGTATGAAAAAATGTCAACCTTCATCTTGAAATGACATCAATTGAAGAACTATTAATGTCCAGACAGTTGTTTATAAGGCATCCCAGAGACAGGAATCAATGACAGATAGAATCAACGTTTAGAAGTAGATCAAAACATTCACCAGTGATCTTAGAAAAGGATCATTCTTCTATTTCACAAACTGAAAAAAGTCAAATACGTTGATCTTTGAAATTTCAATTAATTGGTCTGACAATATCATGTTTACTGTTAAACTTGGCTTCTTAAGTTTTAATCCATGTGTATATACATCTGTGATAATATACTAATGACGATATAAATTCAATATTCCATGATTTTCGGCAATTCTCCAATTGATGTCAATTCATTATCAAGACTTTTCAAACAACTGGTTCCCTTCACAAAAATAAACAAGGCGAAAATGTGGATAGAAAACAATGAAACACAAATGAAATCAAATAAAGTAATTTAACTCTTTCTTTCTATATATTTATCTATAATTTTGTATGCATAATCCCAGTTTTCATTATCGAATTTACAAGAAAAAAAAAACCTGCAATCTCTCCAACCAATTTTCATATACAAACACAATCGTATATGTAGATATGAGTGTTTATTCTTTGAACAGTTGGTTGATTAATTTTTCTCTCTCTTTTTTGAATATACAAATGAAGTTCAATAATAAAAAAAACTGAAGTAAATACATTTTATAGAATCGACATTAAATTATCGTTAAAAATAATTACTGAAATTAACATATTTCAATTGAATAGAAATGATTCTACTAATTCCGGTCACAACAATGATGTATAGATTTGGAAGAACTCTTCCTGTTAGAAATAAAGCAATTTAAAAGGTAGAAGCTAAGAAACGTTTTTTTTTGTTAAAAAAAAAGAGTAGAGAAAAGAACACATGAAAAAAGAAACAAACGGAATAGCTACAGAGTTTTATGTTAGAGATACGAATAAAAATATTGAAGATAAATTTGTAAAAAGAAATGCAGAAAAGAATACTGAAAGAAAAAAACAACACCGGAATTATTTTCAGAGAAGTGGATTTACACTTAAAATACAGCATTATATTATCCCTTTAGAGTAAATGAAACGCGGTAATCTATGTAATCCAGCAAGCTCGTTTTGTTCAATGAGAGATTTGTCAGCTGAATGTAATAGGTTCTCTGGACTGCTGTTCACGTTTAGGCTAGAATCCACAACTTTTCACTTGATATACTAACGCATTATCCACTGAGCTATTGCATCCAGATAACCAATAACTTGTTTAATGGATATGATGTTTAAATCATTACTGGTAAGGGTTTGAGTTATTCCATTAACAAAGACTGATCAAGATTTACTCATAAATACCAACAAGACGATAACTCAAACCCTTACTGACAATGATATAAGTAATACACTAGGTGTACATATTTCACTATATTCAGTAAATATTAGAATAATTTTTCCAAGTCCTTCATTTTAGTTAAAAAATTTGCCAATATTACTCTCTCTAAAGAGAAATGACCGTTTACAATATTAAAATCTAGTTTAGATTTAGATCATGTAAATTAAAGCGTTTATTATACATTAATAATTTTATAAATTAGATTATTTTAAGATTAGTCTTCATTATTCAGTAATATACCGATCAGAGAGTGTTCAAAAGCATTAATACTACAGAACAATAAAAAAGATTGAATAAATTAATTATTCACTTCAATCTCGGCTTTTTTAAAAACTGATTATTTAAATATTATCTTTCTATGAATGTTTACTAGCTTCATCTTATTTCAGAATGAAGTGATCATTGTTCCCAGTCACTTAGCATTCGTACACAGATGGATTTTCATCAACACATAAAAGTATTGTGATATAGTAATAGCTATTTCTAGAACATCTACAGGAATGCTTTACTATGTAAAATATGTTAAACCGATAAGTAGCTTTTTTCTTCAATTCCTGAAGTTGAAGTATGTATGTTGTTCAGTAATTTGATTAGTCAAATTCACTAATGGTTGATAATTTTTCGTTTGATTTTCCAGAGGTTTTCAAAACTCCAATATCATTTATATCTAAATGACAAAGCTTTAATTTGTATATCACAACTAATTTTTATACAAAAACTTCAATCCTATTAAAAAACTAATTCTTTCCAGTTTAAATAATTTGACAGAAGATTAAGATCTTAAAGGTTCATCTATTAGATTAAACAAAATTTTGGGTAAAACTTGAGCTAATATACTTATTTATCAATATGGACAGTCTCTTACTTAGGTCAGTTACAATATAACTGACCAACTTAAATTGCTTTAAGACTGATTAAGCAATTCAGGGACGAACAACAAATCTTTACTAAATAGACATAAAGTTTAAATACCAAAAAAAAAAACAAACAAACAAACGAGAAACAATCTGCGTAACAAATTCTCCTGACATTTTATTAACATTTTGAAACTTTTCTTTAATAGTAAATTACATAAAACATTAAAATGATTTAGTTTTATATACGACAAATAGAAAGGATATTTCATAGTCTACTTTTGATTTTCGTAAATTCAAACTTTATTCATTCTATTGATGTTCTTTCAATTGTCAAAAAAACGTAAAAAAAGAAACGGTTGAAATTCACTTTCTTCATTAAAACAAAATGTTAAATGTTTTCCCTTAAAACGATCTACCAACCTTTTAGAATATTTTCTTCTTTTAAAACGACAGACAATACTAGACCCTTCGTTTTTATAGAAGAAAAGATATATATATATATATATATATATATAACTTCACTTATTCTTAACACATGGTATTTCTCTGTCAAAATATTCAATGACCAATATGGAATTCATGTTTCAATTTCATCGTTGATAGAAATAGTCGTAATAGTTAAAGTAAGTTATTGTCGATTTTAAATAAATGACGGGCAAACAAACATATAAAACCTCAAATAAATTTATAGATGAAAACATGGAAATATTTTAAAATATTCAGGTAAGGAAAGAAATATACAGTGTATGAATAAATGAATGAATGAGTTAAAGGGATTCTCTATTCTCACCAGTCATCCTAGGAAGATTTAAATTTGAATAGTATTTCAAATGGAAAAAAGTAAATTATAACTAATATACTATAATGATCAAACAAATAAAGCAAATTTCATAGACTTATATCTTCATTTTTAGAAAAAAATAAACGTTATTCTAAAGAAAAATCGTAGACTAACTGATAAATAAGTCACGCTAATCTTTACAAAATGATTCACCTTGTTGAACTGTTAACCAATAAGGTTTAAATATGAAGTTGAATTTCGGTGAAAAAAAATAAAAGATGGGTGTTTTTTCAGTGAAATAACATTCAAACTACATTACTCAATTTCAATATACATTTAATTTGCTTTGCCATAGCAGCTGGAGTTCAAAAGTTAGTTTCAATAAAATTTCATTTTTGTTCTGATTTTAGTGAATGGAAATGGTTATGTGATACGAGAGATAGTTCACTTAATTGATGGGATAAGAATATACTAAATAAAGTTGTTAAGCATTGGTACGTTTCTTAATTGAACGGTATAGCAAATATGGCTCACTGAAGTGTTGACCAGGTTGAAAATGGAGTTAAAGGAGCATTGGACAACCGAACAAACAACAATGCAAACTTCGATACAACCTTCCTTCTGGATGTTAAAAAACTCAGAGAATTCGTGATAGATCTCAGCAATACGTTCCAAGTCTTACAGGATTTACCAGAAGAAGAGGAAATTATCATGTAGACCAAGTGGAAAGGGAATAAAAAGGAAATAACTCCAACATTCCAGGGGCTGTTGAATCTCAAGAAGCACCACCACAGACTACGGATCTCTGCAGACAGTCTGGATAATGTTCTGTCAATTTAAAACAACAAGATAGCAGTCAAAGACAGTTGAGGGGGAGTAGCGAAAACCAAAACGTAGGCCGAATACACAGAAGCAAACAAACGAGTGAAGAGGAGTATTAGAGCTCATTTACAACAATATGTAGAAGACATGGCAAAGAAATCGTAAAACGTTGCAAGACAAGGAAATATGAGAGAACGACATGATACAACGAGGAAGATGGCAGGGAAATACACAATAAAGTAGAGTGACCAGTCAAGAACAAAGAAGGCAAGCCAATCATTGAGATTCAAAAAAGAGAAGCAGGTGGATAGAGTACTCTGAAGATCTCTTGAATAAATATATCCCCATTGAATCCACCGGACATCGAAACAGCACACACAGACCTTCCTATAGATGTAACTCCACCAACAATCGAGAAAATCAGAACGACTATCAAACAAATGAACAATGATAGGGCAGCAAAGTTGGATAGGATGCCATCTGAGGCACTGAAATTAGATATTGTGACAACTGAAAACGTGTTTCATGTTTTGTTTAGAAAGATTTAAACGAAGAACAAGCATCAACAGACTAGAAAGGAGGATACTTCATCAAGATACCAAAGAAACGAGATCTTGGTAAGTGTAAAGATTACAGAGGATTACACTACTATCTGTACCAGGATAAGTTTTCAACAGTAGATGCCCAACTTCGAGATCAGGCTGGATTCCGTAATGATCGGTCGTTTACAGACCAAATCGCGACACTATGGCTCATTGTTGAGCGATCAGTTGAGTGGAAATCGTCACAATACATCAACTTCATTGACTACGAGAAAGTGTTTGACAGTGTGGATAGCAGAAACCTATGAAGCCTTATTTAACACTATGGTGTACCTGAGAAGATCGACATCATCCGGAATTCATACGACGGACTACACTTTAAGGCCGTACATGAAAGATAGCTGACAGATGCATTCTAAGTGAAAACCTGTGTCAGACAAAGTTGCTCACTTTCGACTTTTCACTTTCTTCTGGTTTTTGACTAGATTATGAAGACACTAACAACTAACCGGAGGCATGGAATACAATGGAAAGCTTGGATGAAGCTAGACGGTTTCGACTTTGCAGATGACAACCCTACTATCGCATACAGCAACAAATTCAGAAGAAGACAGCTAGTGTGGTGGCGGCCTCCATAGTCGTAGGCCTCAACATTCACAAGGAAGAAGCAAGATCCTAAAATACAACGCAGTGAGCGACAACAAAATCACACATGATGTAGAAGCTTAGGAAGAGATAGGAGCTTTTACGCACTGGGGCAGCATCAGCGATAAGCAAAAAGAACGTGACGCAGATGTGAAGGCACAGATTAGCACAGCAAAGGCAACGCCCTTACATCTGAAGAATATCTGAAATTCAAGAGCACCACCAACATAATTGAGAAAGCACAGGTACATAAAAACAGGTATCCGCGCACAACACTATTGATTCATTGGTCAGAGACCATCAAGAACAACATAGTATGGAGGAGAACAAACCGGCCTCCAGCTGAAAAGAAAATCAGGAAACGATGCTGGAGTGAATAGGAAACATTTTGAGGGAACCATCAAGTACCATAATTAGGAGAGCCCTAATTTGGAATCCTGAAGGCAAAAAGAAAGGGAGCAGACCAAAGAACAGGTGGTTATGGGAATTGGAGGCAAGCATCAAGAGCATGAAGACAACTTGATAACAACTAGAAAGGCCAATCTATGTATGAGTTTTTCGTAGATTTCTAATCGGCAGTTTATGCTATTGCGAGGGATCGCCTGAATAGGCTTAGTTAAACTTAGTCACGTAACAGATAAAGTACTTGCGTATAAATAAAAATATGTGTTGGATAAATAGAATTCCTTACAGATTGAATCTGTGTTAAGTGGTTGGAAATATCTGTCAATAATCTAGAGTTCATGCTGATTAGAACATTCTTCAGAAGACACTATTTTTACACTTGATTGGAATGTTAATTCCCAAAGAAATCGAACTCACATGACTGCTAACAATTATTAAGAAGGATCATCTGCATTCCAAAAAAAAGAAATCAGGGTAGTAATTAATGTTACTCAGTTCTTCAACTCGAGGCTATAGGAATGTTGCTCATTGACAGCTTTCCTCAGTTATAGCACTGAATATTAAACGTACAAGTAAATAAAAAAGACTGGACTTTTAAGTTGAAAATGTCAAACTATCGATATGTGTTAACGAGTATAAAATCTGAAACCAAATACTTTCTACATTGACTGCTTTTATCTGTCGGAAAATTAACACCATCGACCAAATAATGAATTTCAAAAGAATAATCAAAAAAATTCTACCAATCAAAGAGACTATAATATTAGTGCGTTACGGCAGAATAAAGTGCAGAACTGATTTGATATCATGAAAAGTCGAGTCGGAATTAAACTACCGCAAAGATCTCTACTTTATTGAATGGAACCAATTTTATCAGACCGCTTTAATGAAGTGTGACTGAGTCATATTCAAAAATTTCCGTAAATATTTTAAAAGCAAACCACCCGTTACTATGGTAAACTGTTAATGTATATTTCAAAATAAATTCATGTTGCATCACTTAGGAATCATATTTATGTACTAATTTATTGTATACCGTATTAGTGAAACATTTCATGAGTAGTTTATGAGTAGTAAAAGACAAAAATGATAAAAATTGGATGAAATAATGAATTAACGACCGAACAATTTATTGTTTGAACGTAATACGAGACAAGGGAAAGCAAGTTGAGTAGGTTTTCAGTCTGTTGGAAAATTATCTAGGATTTCATGGATAAATTCTTGTCAATGATTGCTGTCATTAAAAAGTATTATTCTATGACTAATATTAAGCACTTTAATTTAATTGGTTTGCTTATGTCAAGTTTTCCTGTATGGAAGCTATTATCGTATTAATCTGAATTAATGTGAATCAATTTTTGAAAGTTTGCCGGTATCATATCCTTTCTGTAAAGTTACTTAGATCTTTGTCTGAGGTTTGAGTCCCGGAATAAATAACAACTGCGGTATGAAGGTATATCTATCTGATGAGTCCTAAATAGGACAAAAAGGTGCCTTGGATTCCACTGCTATATGCCACCTATCTTTTCTTGAGAATACTTATGAATCAACGGTAATATTGTGGCTATACGCACAGGGTGCACATAAGCCTAAAAGAGACTGATCAATTGAAGTCCTAAACATCAATGTGACTATTCGAAATAGACAATACATACGGACTGAATTCTCTGAATTGATATCCAGTGTAACAGTCTGTTCAAGTGACTCTACTGTTTAAAATGTTCGTTGGTTAGAGGTAGTCCGTAGGGGACCACAGACCTAGATTTCTTGCTAGTTGAACTTTATCCTATACAAACATGTGGAATTGAGGTTTACGATTCCCACTTGATGTAATCTATGATTCATGTGATCTTAAAGTTTATCAGTCTATGCTAACTTTAAAGAAATTTGAATGCCAGTTGTTTGTTTATTCTTTGTTTAAGTGGGAAAAACAAATTTTTGTTTATTATTCTAGAAAACATTCCCATTTTATCGAGAGAGTAAATACTACATAGATTGGACTGTTTAACACACTTCCAATGTATTTAAACAAACATTTCTAATGAAGATGAAAATTTGTACTTTACTTGTTGGTAGCCAATATTTATACAATGTTTACTAGTTGTTGCTTGTGTAAGTTTTAAATACAGTTTACACATGATTAAAGGTTGAAATATATGTAATAATAACAGTGATAACAACAATAATAATATCGTTCTAAAAGAAACTTCCATATAGAAAACCAAATAAAATTGATTTAGATGAGTAAATATATGAAGAGGAGCAATAAAATCTGGTCCAAAACTGGTCACAGTTATCCATTATGAGATTGGTTTTACTAACTGAAGAACTATCGAATATGAAAAATGTAGTGGATGTGTGAAAATTTCACATTACTCTACTGTGCCATAGGTTAGACAACATGAAAGTGAAACTAGGACTGTAAATTCACTTGGTATTGTTTACTCGAATCTTGCCATTGATGTTTAGAACTGCACTTGATCGGTCTCGTATTGGCATATGTTCATATTATGCGTATTACGCTGATATTGCCTTAATTCACAAGCATTCTAAGTAGAGAAGGACTCAGTAGATAAGTGAACAACGCGATGACGTTTAAAGCGAACGGTACTTGGTTCTAGTCCCAGAATGGACATCAGCTTTGAGTTTCAGGTATATCTGGCTGACCAGTACCAAATAGAACGAAACACGTATCTTGGATTCCGCTGTTAGCCACTATCCATCTTTGCTTATAAGACTGTAAACGCTGTTCAGAAAGATACAGCCAATCTTACCATCACTAAGAAAGCTAAGCCTTTAGTTCCACAAAGGATTTAACATCTCATCATTCTTTACGTCACAGACCGTTGCTTTTACTGGTTCACTTATCATTACATGGATAAATATCTACACACATATCGAGAAAATCAATCGAACCATGGGGTGAAGGCTGATAGATTTTCTGAATTGGTTCTGATAACACAGTCAAAATCTCAGACGCCGATAAATACACTCTTCCATAGCCTTATATATAATTAAAATAGATTATAAGTATAGCCTTGAGAAAGAAAAATTTTGAATCTTTGTACAGAAACTATCACCTGAGCATTCTTAAGTTTTTTGAAATCTTAATCACAGGAAAATTTTAAGGTAGATGTCAAACGATTGATGAAATAATACAAGAGTGTTATATCTTACTAAATGAGATTTAGTATTCATTTCCCGGTTATTTTAACCTGGATTTTCATGATTCATCATCATGAATGCAGAACGGATGTCATTATTAATGTGCAAATACTGTGATTTATGGTTAAAGAAAGTTCACACCAACAAATGATGCCAGTTTCGATAATGCAATGAGAACACGAAGGTTATCAGAATTATGTGATATATTTGCACAATACATTTCGAACAATCTTATCAAATATATACTTGTTAAGATGTCTGACTAATCGTTGAGATCAACGGACATTAAATATGCGTACAATCTTAGTTTATCTCTATCCCCAGATTGATGTAAAATCCATTTATCTAGTGTGAAACAGCTTTTCAATGGCTCAGGAATTTCAAACTAAAGGTTTCTTTACAACAACAAGTCTACACTTCATATTAGAATTAGTCACTACATCACTATACTACATAATACTAGTAAAACAAATAATTCAGTCGAATTGTTTATTTTAAGGAAAAGCTGTCAACAAAATGTTGTAATTCTGAAGTACTGCCAATATTAATTACGTATCCTTAACCATATATATATAGCTTAACTATAAAGACAATTCAACCTTGATAAGAATGAAGCTGAAAGAATTTCAATCGATCGACATTCAACAAAATGGAAATTTTATAATTAAACATTTCGAGTTAATTGTATAGATCTTATAAGATATCACTGATAGCACTGAATAACAATTACTTATCATTCATTAGAAATGTGGACATTTGTTGCGGCAAACAAAAGATAGTTTAACTGTGCTAATAATGTGACTGATCATCTGAACTGATTATAACTGAGGGTTGACGTTATTCTCAACATTTTCAATATCTAATAAGTATATTGCATCCAGCGTTTTATTCGTTTTTCCGTTGATTTAGTAATAAGCTGTTGTATTTTAGAATGTGGTTCTTATTAGAGATTTTATATCAGATCCTAACTTTCATTGCTTTTATGCTTTATATACGGCTTAGTAGACGGTGGTACAGTGATACGTTCATAACAAGCAGTTGCGAATAACTCCAAATACTTACAATTTAGGGTGAAAATTACACTCTAATATAGCAGCACTTACGGGCTAAATAAACGGAAACAGATAAAGTGCTTGATGTAATACTGTCACTGAACAATGACAATGTTGCAGATAGTTTCAACCCGACCGAGTGATAACTACTTACAAACCCGAATAATTTACTCAGTGTCCCAGTAAACGAACATCAGAAGATAGAAAAACTTGCCGGGAAAATATCAGTTATTTAGTATAACAAAATTACATACTTATGTAAAGGACAAGCATGACAAAATGACCTAAACTAGGATACAACAGTTACTTAACACCATTCATAGAGTTTCAAATAATTTTCTAATAGAAGTATCAAAACGAAAAGAGATGTGTATCTATGGATTTTATTGATAACACTAAACGAAGACATTTAATTTGGTTGCTGAATATATTGACCAAGTCTAATTTACTTTTGGTTTAATACTGAAAATATACAAAATAAATTTTTACCTTTCTTGATAACTGTCAAAAAAGTTTATATCAATTACAATACACTGTAATGCTGAATCTCACATAGTTTAATAATTGCATGAACAAAGTTTTAGATAAATGTTTCTGTAAAAGTTTTATTAAACAAGAAAGCTAATGTAATGGCTAAGCAATATCGACTGAGCAACCATTGAGAAAGGATAAGCATTATTTTGTTCTTTTTTAAAACTCCTGAGTGATATACGCCTGTAACTAAAAAGTGTTCATATGAGGTTATAAATAAAATGCGTTCATACTATTATATTGGAATACAATGCTTGATATTCTTCTAGTTTTATCAGTTTATGATTTACTGGAACGCTCATCGTAAGTAGTCGTTAAATCATTAAATCAATCCCAAGTTGATAGACTTTTTCATTAAACTTTTATTGCTTTGATTAACAAAATAAGGTTACTTGTTTACAACATGTTTTGATAACTATTCAATGTCGAAGATGTAGTATGAACTGTTATTATCTGTTTGAGATGAATATTTATCACTGTTTGGTGACATAGTATCACTATGAGCTCAATTAACCAACCCATCTCGCTGATGAATCCCAGTCAGTCTGAAACCAAAGTCCAAGATTTCCTGTCGACTATCTTTAACCAACTAACATCGTGGTCTACAATTGTACCATATCAAAAACTAACCTGAATGATTAATATATGTAATCTTAATCATAATGGAAAAAATAAAACCATCATCTGTGTCAAAATTAGGCTGAATTGGTTTCACAAAGTTCCACCTATAGTATTAATCACGTGTAAAGAAAGTGTTATTTTCGACTATTCGACTATGTAAACTAACTGATTTTTGAAAGTGGAACATATCACATCTGATATACACCAATATAACTTATGCATGTCAATACCGTTATAAATACATAGAGAATATTAAGAAAATTGCTAGAAATAATGATGAAATAACCATATATAACAAGTGGAATTTCAACAGTTTTTTGATAAAATCAACTTAGGGTCAATCCGTGTTGTGAACTAGAAAACTATAATACTTTTTTTAAACTGTCCAGAAAATAAAAGTAATTTTTAGTTTTGATTAATTGACACGTTAAAATTAAATTAGACAAAATTTCGTCTTTATCTACAGAAAATGTGCATTGACCATGTATAATCTGTTGTTGAAATGTAACCTAGTTGACTGTAACATTTAAAGAATATTTTCAATGTTAAAATTAACATGTGATTCAATAGGTATGACATTTTAAGGGTCACATATCTTCCGTAACTGTATTTTTGGCTTTATTTAAACTACGTTTTATCCACTTGATTATTATAAAAATATCTGTTTGTAAGTAACTTATTTAATTTATAAGGAATTTACAAAACATCCGTTATGATGTGATACTTTAAAACATTTACTGAAATATAAGTTCTTTAGTATACAGGGTTTTTTTAGAGATTGTTGAATTTTCAAAACTTACATTATGGGTCATTAAAAACAAGGAAATACTTGATAGTCATTTCATCTTGGTATGGGACTTCACAAAGGTGTACATTTACTATCCCAACAGGGATCGAACCCAACACCCTCAGTTTCTCGGTGAGTGCTTAACATCCAGATCACTAAGCCAGCACTTAATATCCTAGATTTTCAATGGCTGTCTAAGACCATTCCGTGATTTAAATAATGAAAATGTTCTCTTCGTTTTTTTTTTTTAAATCTTCATCAACTCATATTCGTGATCTAAGTATTAGGAAGGTAAATTTTTATGGAAGTAATTGAGTCAAAAAGCTAAAATCATTGATTTTTGATGCAAACCAATGAGTTTTAAGTTTTCGATGATAACAATACCAGCAAATGAGCAGACACAAATACTTGTTTTCTAACTCAGTTATGTTCTTAAGAAAACAATAATTGCTCAGTGTTAATTAATATGAATTAGAATGTAATTTGCTTTAGAAATTGACGTCAGTATGAGAATTATTCATAACAAGTGTATAATAGTTTACAACTCCATATGAGTATGCATAAATTACCGCAGTAGTGTTCAGTCTAAGGCCTCCAGGTGTTATGAAGATCATGATGTCACTTACAATATATACTGGAATTAAATAACTTACATTTTAAACATTTTATTAATACTCAATATAGTATAATCACCAGTCAATATCATTCTGAATTACTTAACTAAACAGGTCATGACGTTCAATAACAGGTTTCTAAGTAATCAGTCCTAAAGTGGGTTATTAATAAGTATTAAATCTTTACTATATAAAACGGCTTTATGAAGATTTTTGTATATATTACAGATTTCAGTTAATCAAATTAGGAGGTATTTTAACTATACAGTTTTAATATTATATTGAATATGGAAAAATATTTTGATTGTACATTCATAATATCTAAAATGTCATTTCACCTGACGATGTGTACATATAAATTAGTACTAATTAATTATATATGTTTACATTTTGTATCATTAGTTTTCAGTTTATCAATTAAATTATAGGTGGGATTTGCCTTATTAGATGAGAATACACTATCATTGTAATTAATTATAATAAGATGAGAAAAAAATATATTATAGACATAATGATATATCTTGTGAAATCAAATTGGTGGGAAATCAATTCATATATAGCATTGATGTTATTGAATGGTAACTTGTCTTATATTAATAAAACTAACATAACTCCAAGGTGTTTTGTTATAGATCAATTCTACATAGATTTGTTTAAAATGACACATTATTTCATGCAATTAGTTCTCTTTATGAATTGATGCAGAATAATATGAATTCATTATGTTTTCATGGTTTTTCATCAGCTGCTTATAGCCAAATATGTATTAAAATTTTACATTGAGGTAAGATGTAGTGTGGAACAGTTAACATAAGTGAATAAAAAGAATTGGAATTAAAAAAACATTAGGAATGGGTAATGTAATCGTTGAGTGAAGTTCAGACACATTATTATAAACTAACTTACTGTGAAATGAAACTCTCCTCACACTGCTTAACAATGTGCACAAGTTTTTCATGTAATTCTAATTTAAAACAGATCAAATTAACTCAATTTGACACTAGAGTAAGGTTAGCTTATGAAGCTAGTTACATATGATAAACTAGAATAATATTAAAAAATCTATAAATAACCTTTCCGTTGTAATCTTAGTTGATTAATACGAACGAAGTACAGTCGCTTAAAGTTGCTTCTTAAAACTAGTTAAAAGATATTCATTATACACTTAATTGGTGAATAGAGGGTATCAATTATTCCAATTAAACGAAATTATCATCATTCATCTGTAAATTACACTAAATGATTACTTAGTCGTAACCACTTTTATATTGTCTAATACTTAATATTGACCAAACTTTGTCGATTAAATTGTAATGTCATTGATGGACGACTTGACCACACATCACAATGAGCTTTCTGTAACTTATTAACTTTCGTGTGAGTTGGTACTTGTTAACAGGGTATATCTAAAATCTTTAAGGGGCGGATGCTCTCAGTGGTATTTATACTTAGTGTTTAATATGTTATTATTAAGAAATCTGGGCTCAGGCTTATCTTCCATAAGACTGAGGTATTCCCACCGAGTTGTAACCAACTCCGCGTTGTCTAGACCTTACGCATGATCAAGTCTCATCAATCAAGTCACAATATGACCGCCAGTGTGAATGACTGGGCATTATATGTACTATTTTTTGCTGTTAGATAGTTGGGAGAGATCGACAAAAAACCCTGTCCCTAGATTTCAGGCTAGTTGACATTCATCAGAAGCCATATAGACAAATCTTGGTGAACCTGATGCGGTCTCTGAAAAACCATAACATTGCTCTAAATCACATGACATAATAATGTTTTCAAGCCAATTTAAGCATTAAAGTAACCGCTCGGAAACAAAACACTAGTATCTTCTTTTTTTAAGTTTATTTTATTTGAATCTGAGAGCATTTAATAATGACAGTGACAAGAAGTACTTCAATCAACAAATGCCGTTTAATGAAAAGACAGTGGGTCACTGTTTTTGTTAACACTAACATATTTTAAGTTCATAAAAACATCGGTATCAGTGCAGAAGTTTACGAGCACCGACTCAGTGAACTTGCTAAATACTGTATATAATGTGGAATTACACAAAATATTATGTTTAAACAATTCTAATAAACTTGATCAGGATCTTCTTACTTATTCACTGTCATCTTTTTCATTAAGTAATATCTTAAAAGTAATATAAAAACTAGTTATAATGCTTGTCTGCTTTAACTGACACACTTGACAACAAATACTTAAAACTCTCTGAATGTGTCTTAAAATGGACTGTTTTTTTACCCAAATTTCTTTGATTAAGCCGACCTGATTTTTTAAATTTTCTCTAAAAGTTCAACAGTTGGCAAATAATTTAGCTTTCTTATCTGATTAAAATTTATTTCAGTAACCATAATAATACTAATTATATGCTGATTGGTGACTTTATTTAGGTTTGATTGCTTAGAGCTCTTGTGAGATGTGATGATCCTTGATAGTGGCAATAATACATTAATTCACCAATTAATTTAATTGAAGATTGTTATACTGTGAATTATTGGTATATGATTTATGTTCTAAATGCTATAGTCTACTCTGTAAGTCCTAGTTTCTGACCTGTATGTGAGTTTATGGACGTGCTACTGACAAACATTACCAAACTTACAACTAAAGTAACTATTATCTGACCCATAAACGATTTTTTTCTTCATCCCTTGATTAGTACGTGACCTCATTTGTTATTTATCTTTTAATCCATTTTGATGATGCAATTTTTTTTTATCCTCCTATAGACATAAATTTTCCATATAACTATATATACGAATGTACAGCTTTTGTAAATGATTTCGTCGAAAAGAAAATTTTCTTCGCTGAATACTCTTTTTTTTATAAAGTAACTGTCCTATCAGTCAACAAATGTCAGCTATCGATCAAAATTATTTCATTTCATTGAAATCATAAACCGACCAATGTTAGGCTACCATTGAAAACCTGGGAGCACTGGACAGGCTTTCAATGATAGTCTAACACTGATCGGTTCATGATTTTAACGATGCTCAATCTCCAATACTTACAATTATTTTATTATTAAATCTTTGCCTCAATCGAATAAAATGAGTGGGTTTTAATTTAAACAAGCAAGCAAATAACATAATTCATCCGTGTTACCTACATTTATTGATCGAGGTAAATTTGATTTGCCAGACAATATATATATATATATGGGGAAATGGAGCATAATATAGACATAATAACTGACAGTTTTCGTATATGTGTGTACACTTACACTAATACAGTTCGAATAAGAGGCTAGTAGGAAATTAATGAAAATATTTAACATTTATACAATCAGAAGCATAAAGTCAGTAAAGTCTGATTGATGATTTTTAGTTCTATTTGATCTGTACAAATACGATAAAATAGCCTTTTAGGCAATTAAAACAATTATTAATTCCACTGGTGTTTATCGAATAATAGCTGAATAATTTTGTTGTAGATATTAAGATTTATTCAATTTCGACCTAAAGGTCACATTTGTATACAGGAAACGTTTTTCCAACTATTCATTACTTTATTTTGGCGCCAGTCATTATTAGATTGTTTAATAACGATGAAAAAGGAAGCGATAAACATTCAAAAACGAATGACACAAATCAACGACTTTGTCACTCTTGATGCTTTTTGATAAGAATCAGTAAGAGGTATTTGAAAATATAGGAAAATCAAGGATGTCGCTGGGATATGGATAAGTTTTACTTACCATTCAGTCGTCAAATCTGTAACTGACCCTAAGGATTATTGACCTACTAGTCACTAAATAATCGCTTCCTATTTTATTCCTTAGACTTTTAGTTATCAAATTTATGAAATACGGTCACAATGCTTACTTAAGTGAAAAACTGTAGAAGTGAATTTAATTTAGCAAGGTATAATATTTTTTGGTATTTGTCTAAACAAGCAATAGATACAACAGACTATCTTACCAAATTACTTAATGAATTGATCGTACTCAATTTATAGACCCATCAATTTTGCGCAATACATTGAAGGCTACTGTAGACAAGTTGCTAATTGAGATCATGAACCGATCAATGTTAGACCACCATCGGAAACCTGGAAATACTAGACGGCCGTTCAGTCCTAGTATGTGACACCTCATCACTGCTCATCCATAATCTCGCCCGTGAGACTCGAACCTAAAACCCTCGATCTCACGCAAACTCTTAAACTCCAACGGTGCTATTGTCTAACTTCAATCATTCCACAATGTTGCATGACCATCTGTCATTGTCTTTGGTGGGTAACTGCATCACACCCAACACGGCTGAACTCTACTGGTCACGGCTTCTCACTAGAACTCTGAAAATTTCCTATCGACGTTAATCACTAGTGAGTACATGATAATTATCAATATAGGGATGTGAAGGTTATTGAGTTTCATTGAAATCGTAAGTTAACCAGTGTTAGACCATCATTGTAAGCCTGGAAGCACTAGCCATCCAATTCCATCCAGATTTTCAACGGTGATCTAACATTGATTGGTTCATGATCTCAATAAAAGCTCAACAATCTCCACAACCCTATACTGATATACGCTTAACACTTGATCATCTCTTCATTTACACTCTCAGTGTTGCTAAACGATTCTTTTCGCTGATAATGTACAGTTCATTATGGAAAAAAAATATACATACATTTGGAAAATGCATAATTTTAGTTTTTGTTAACTAGTTCCTAAAATGAAAATTTTATTTAATAAATCCAGAGTAACTAACTTATTGGATTTAAAGTTGCTTTAAATACAGTTTATTGAATTTTAACACCGACTCTGAGTCACAGATTGTGTCCAATTGCCAGTAGGATAGAAAGCATCACATCAGTAATTGAAAAGCGAACGCATTAATCTACTATGCAGTTTTATTTAGTTTGGTAAGATGATCGAGTAGACTGTTAATAGACATCAGATAAAACTTGTTGAACAAATTCGAGTGAATAAACTTGCATTTAATAATTGGGTTCAAATCTATTGGTTGAATTCTACTGACCAACTTTTCAATGTTACCATAGTTTAACTTTGAAGCTGATATCTTGTAAATCTCATTGAGCTGAAAAAATTATATGTTAAGCCAATCAAAAGTCAAGCAAACGATAAGTACACATGACTATCCAAAAAATGACTTTCGTTTTTAAGAAATGAGCCACAGGCCATTGTTGACTTGATATTCTAGGGTATATATATATACATATCAATTCGGTCTAGTCAATAATCTTCCTTTCTCACTTTGCCTTTTCACTGCAGTAGCCGGTTGGGCTCGCGTACGACACATTTCCAAAATACGATGAGATGGCTGTCGAAATGTTTCAACTGGCTTCAGTGTCTGGTGAAACTTCCTTCACGCGAAATAATGCAAGCTGTGGATCTTGTTAGTATTAAGTGATTATTCATAAGAATTACTGTAAAATAATTCAGTTATGTCACTAAAATATGCACTAATAAAGTTATAATTGAAAAGTCCAGACATCTAATTTATCCTATGTTAAATCCTAAGATTAATTATTAAAGTGAACGTTTGTGGAGCAACGAAAATAAACGAGATATTCAGCTTACATTTACTACTAACTGTTAATAGTAGTCATCTAATGTATTGATATGAACTTTATTGTTAAAATGATATAGCATTGCTGTTTATCGGAACGATTGCTTTTAGGTAATGAATAGTGGGCAAATAGAAACAAGAAAATAGTTTAAACAACAAACTAGTTTTATCTAGATAACCATTAGCAATCAGAGAACACTGTTAAATAACTGTTCCGCAATAATTTATGACTTTAAAATAGTAAGCCTCTATAACTTTCATTATAGAATGAATCAAAGAAGTTTTCAAACAACACAATGAGAGTGTGATTTTTAAGGCATTTAAATGGTATCCAATTATCCAAAGTTTTAATTTTAGTTAATTCATCCTAGAAACTATTTTATAAAAAAATGGAACAATCTTGACGAATATCTCTTTATAAAAATGTAAAAGTAATATTAAAAATAATTATTTCATTTTTCACTTTTCTATATAAATGGAATTCAGTTGTTTGCCGACTAACAGTAATATATCTTCGGTAGTTCACAATCATTTATTAGATTAATCAGTATGTGATATAATTTTTTCAGGTGTATATAGATTGTGTCACGTGAAATAAATGCCATTGTTACTATTCTTTCATGTTATAAACAAATTCAATTAAAACTTCATATAAATTATAACAAAATAAGAAAAGTAAATAAAAAAAATCCCCTCATTTTTCCCAATGGTTAATTAATATCCTTATTCCTTTTAAAATGAATAAAACGTTACCATAACTACACATTGAGTGTTGTACACACCATACATGAAAAATTTAATAAAGCATATAAGTAGTTGTATGTAAACATAACAGTTGGAATAAAAATATACTTGACTTATTTACTATTAATTTAATTAATGAACCGGTTTTCTCCCTTAGAATTAATCAGTAAAATTATTTATTTCTATAATTCTCTAATTTGTTTATGTACAGAATATTAACAAATAGTTATTCCAACTGATTGATTACTAATTTTCCGATCGTAATTTTGGTTTAGCAAAGATTAATAAAGAATGAATGAGACAATGAAGTAAGACGTTTATATTATTGAATGATTGTTTTACACAATGCAAAATAATGATAATTCATATTTGTATTAGTTGTTTGAATGTTTCCATTGATGTTTAGGACTGAAATTAATCAGTGTCTTATTGGTATATGTGCATCCTGTGTGGATTTCCTCGATATTGTCTCTAATTCACAGGTGTTTTCAGGCAGAGATGGATAGTAGATAGCAGTGAAATTCAGAAAGCGCGTTTCGTCCTATTTGGGACTGGTCAGCTGGGTGTACCTGCATCCCTCAGTCGATGTCCATTCCGGGACTCAAACCTATTGCTTTTAGCTTCAAACATCATTGCGTTATCCACTTAGCTACTGAGTCCAGATAGGCACTAGTTTGTGCAAAGGGGTGAAGTTTTAATTAACCTTTCTACTGGTAAAATAATGATATCTAATGTCGGATAATGTGACTAAATAAACTACATTTACGTGTCTGAGGTTACCCACAATGTTATCAATATACACTAGGTGTGCATTTTCCGCCACTTTCCATTTATTTAGTAAGCAAGTTCTGTATATATGAGTGTAATTTTCATTAATAACTTCATTCTAATTGTCTAGAGCTAGCTTGAACTGGTTAACGGAAAGATATAACTGTAGCGCAGCCCAGCATGCGTGAAATAAAATCTCTAATCAAAATCTCACTTGTGCAAAGCACCTATTCACTAAATAAATAGGAAATTGGATAAAAGTACTGAATACAACACACTTACTGTACATTTAAAAAGGTTAAAGATAACCTAAGACTATGCACACATAAATGCTTATATATGCCAATACTACTGTCAAATACTTAAAATTTGAATGCTAAATCATACATTTTGATTACATGACAAAAGACGAACTCTACTCTGAAATTGTACATCTGGTTTTCTTTAGAAACAGTCTGGTTTTTCAGTGATTTTGAATTCTTTCTGTTGAGTAGTTTCAATTATGAAGCATTATTACAAGAACATTGACGTAAGGTTTGAGATGTAAACTATTTATTTAAAAAAAACACAACTTCACTGTAAAACCATCCACTTCAAATACAAATTTCTTCTAGGCAGATTACAACGTAGATTTTAATTCTTCATATTCCCTTCAAGAAACATTGAATCATGAAAATATAATAATAATTTACAGTAACAGATAATACTGAACATATTTAACTCACTCACTTCTGAGTATGCTGTAGTTTGTAGTTTATTTATTGATATATCGTTCCGTCTAAATGAATGGAAAGAGTATATAAATAGGGATAAATAAATAGTTAAAATACTGTCGAAAATTGAAGTTGATTCTCATTGTCTTATTTGAAATTAAACCAAGTAATTTTCCAACAAAAGAAGAGATTAGTATCAAAAGCGTTTTTTGTCGATATTATAGCAAATTTTTGAATAGTTGAGATCATGAGTCAATTGAAGCTAGACCATCATGGAATACTGAAAAAGTCCCACAATAAAACGAAACGTTCTACCAGTGCTTCCAGATTTTCCATGGTGATCTAGCTTTAATTGACTCGTAATCTCAACTACTAGAAAAAAAAGATGTCAAGCTAATTCCATACATGAACTAAAATCTTTCTAAAAACAAAAATCATTGAAAAACAGTGATTTGTAATGAGTATTACCTTTTAAGTAAATAAGAAAAAATTATAGTTTACCAAAATGTTACTTTGTAAGAAAAAGTTTTATTATTTAATTATTGGCCTTAAGTATAAGAAAATATATAATTTTTCAATACATCAATTTATTCAGGATATGTAACAATTGGGAATAAGATCAACTTTTTTAAAATTGATTTCATTATTATAATTCATAAATTCAATTTGCATAGAAACAATTTTGGTTATCTAGATGTGATTAAATATAGAAAGTACAGCAATTTATTTAACTAAGGAATTCGTTTCTATGGAATTATTTTAAAAGCAACACAATACTGGGTATATTTGGTAAATTATTGATCAATGAATAACTGTGTTTCATAATTTGGTGAGTTGTGATTTGAAATTTGTTTGGATAATTTTAAACAGATTAAATAAATACTTTTCGTCGAAGGGGATTTATGAAATACGAGAAATATTTAACTATTACGACGAATAAATTAGACATACCATTTCCTAAAAAAAAAAAACCGAGTAAACTTTCAGTTTATGATAGATAGTACTGATGATATACTGAAACTTGTTTGAATAGGTTAGCTAAAAAGACATTTTAATGCAGCAAATCATTTTTAAATCTAATATCATCATCTTAAATAATTTCACATGAAAGATAAGTTACTACGACTGCTCAATTTAATGTATTGACTTTCTCCTGTGGAACCAAGTACTTAGGTCTTTTGTCGAAATCGATTCTTCGTCATATTAAGAAGCATTTACTAATATGATTTATCACGAAACAACATGTTCTTCATCATGTAGTGGACATAAGTCTTGATTCATCATCTGACAACAGTTATAAAACATAGTCAAAGATTCTGAGAGGTATATGCTTAAAGCTACTTCATCCATCAACAATTAGAAATTCGAGTTATCGGAATAAAATTAATTTGTTATCTACCCCTATGATAATCGTGACGTTAGTTTTAATTAGTTTATTTATTTTCATATTTCACTCCTACGTTACCAAAAATACGTCCATTTTACTCAGAATTTTTCGATTACCATTGTTACTAACTTACTAAGTTTTATTTCCCAATCATATGTTCGTTTTTCCTTATTCTAGACTAATCTTATGTATTAAATTATATATC
Organism: Schistosoma spindalis; assembly: GCA_946903255.1. Lineage (NCBI taxonomy): Eukaryota > Metazoa > Platyhelminthes > Trematoda > Strigeidida > Schistosomatidae > Schistosoma > Schistosoma spindalis. The sequence goes on along the minus strand of OX336416.1, from coordinate 79,409,511 downwards.
GTATATTCTTACCATCAGAAGAACGTTCAACTCTGACCGGAAATATGTTCTAATGAAATCTATCCTATAATACACAACTATACAAATTAATCAATTCATTAATTAATTACAATTTCCTTCATTAAAACTTACGAATAATTTTGAATCTATAGTACTGTATTTTTTTCACAATAACCGATCTGTTACTTCGACAACAACATTATTACTAAGTCATATCAGATAATAAAAAAGTATGGACTATTTAATCAATAATCAGTTGCGTCATAAAGAATATGAAGCTCAAAAGTTATGGGTTTTAGGCTGGTGTCTATTAGTGTACAGATATTATTAAGGTACTCCAAACTAGAATGTGATGGGTATCTAGTGTTCCTCAGTTTTCAGTAATTCTCCACTTGACATTACTTTATAATGAAATCAAAATATTCAGATTTTCTCACTGTTAAAATGAGTACTCTGACTGAAATTAATAGTGTCTCTCTCTCTAAACCCTTTAAATACATCCTACAATCGGCATTTAGGCAATTAGACAAGTGTGGATAAGCTTTTTTGTTCCCTTATACATTTTCTTTATCGTCTAATAATTTATGTGCAGAAAAACATACTGACTAAATGAATTTACCAACAAATAGTCGTTAAAATAGATGATAATATCATATCATCGGTAAATTGAGTATCAAATATAAAAATGTAAATAACTCAGTTGGGTGGTTGGTAAAAATTAATCCATCTTGAAGAGGATTTTATTTCAAGCAAAATTAGAAATTATAGAGCACTGTGAATCCTTTTTATTGTACTTCTAGGTTGTTCAGTATTCCACATACTTGATGACCAGTTACAATTGACTAAAGTTCAAATAATACCGAATAAATTTTGACTTTATAATCAAAAGAAAACTAATAGCTCTAGGTTTTACCAATTAGTGATTGTTGGCAGAGACTATTGAGAATTTTCACATTATAGAAAAATAATTTATATGAATTGTTTGTTTGAATCTTACCACTGATATTGAGGACTGCAATTGATCAATCTCTTTTTGGCATAGGTGCATCGTGTGTGAACTGCTTCGATATGACTAGTAAATTACAAGTATTTTCAAGCACAGAGATGGTGGATGGACACAAAATTCAGGACATCAGTTTCGTTCTATTTGGGATTCACCGAGTGGATGTACATGGATCCAAAATTTGATGTCCAGTTCTAAGTGGATAACGCGATAGTGTCTGAAGCGAACACTGCTAGGTCCGAAGCCCGGGTTGAACATAGACTCTGGGATGAAAGTGTATCCAGCTGACGAGTTTCAAATAGAACGAGACAAATGTCCTGGATTCCACTACTAACTACTATTCATCTCTGCTTAGACAAAATAACTCTTTAGTAGTACACTTTGGTTTTCAACAATTTGTTTACTTTCAGTTAATCCTACATTGATAATACAGTGTTTTTTTTTGTTTTTAACGTTGCTTTTTCTTCTTACATTTGTTTTTTCCCTTGGTTCCTCTATATTGTTCATTTAACTTTATCTCCGTTCAACACAATATAATAGATAAAAATAAAAATATAACAAACATAACACAACTACTCGAAATGGGAATTTTCTGCAAATATACTTATATACATATATATATAAGTGGATTTTTTTCGTTTTAATAACAATTTCGTTGACAAAATAACTTTTCAATTTCATCCAAAAACAACATGTATCACGTGTGATTTGAAATGTTTGAATTGGCTCACTAATTGGACAGAAAGCTGTTTCACTTCATCTGCCAATAGTTATTTTTATATGCTGAATTTCAATCAATATTAAAAGAAAGATAGTTTATAAAGAGAAGCTAAATCTTATCAAAATCTTGCTTTAAAATCAAAGTCTACTTGTAAAACTTTACGTTATACTTTTGACATCGTTAATAATTTGAATTAAGTTCAGCTTTCTAGGATCATATAAAAAACAAACGAATAGTTAACATTTCTTCACTGTTCGATAAATTTCATTGAATAAACATGTTTGCGTTCAAATAATTATTCATGAAAAATGTACATCTTTTGCGTATACTAATTGGATGTAAATAGCTGTGATTAGCACAGTAATAGACCTATTTTATTTCTTCAGATTAAAATGCAAATTAATTTTAATAGTTTAGATCATGAGTCAATTGAAGCTAGACCACCATGGAAAATTTGGAAGCACTGGATAACCGTTTTGTCCTATTGTGGGACTCCTCATTAGAGTTTAAATTTGAAATAAATAGAAAACAAAGTATTACCATTACGCATTTTGTTGACTAAAATATTTTGATTTTTCATTATCGAGTCATTAGTTTAAATTCTTCTCTTATTTACTACGGACTAATACATTATAAATGTGACCTTAAGTTAAATACACGAATCTTCGCTTGGTAACTAATATTCAATAACCTTTCACATTACCAATGTGATACTTTGTAAAAGCAGAAATAAACACCGATAATCAGGTTTCCTTTTTTTACAATTTATACGATACAAAAAATAATCATATGGTTACAGAATTTAGGATAGGTAGTGGTATATAGACTCTTATAGCATTTTAATTACCTTACTGAGACATGCACAACGAAAGATTGTGTAACGTAACATACTGATACATCTTTTTCTTTTATTTTACTATTTGGATTATTTTTTTTTTGCTAAAAGTACTAATAGTATTATACATGAGTCTTATTCCATAATTTGTATACTGTCCATAAGAATTAGGTAGTAATTTTTAGCTCTCAGGTTTTATATTTTAATCATTTAGTAAAGCAATATAGATGTTACTGAAAAAATAATAAGACCTTAGTTGCTTCACAGTTTTAATTATCGTTAAGCTTACATACAGAAAATCTCTATAGAAACAATACATTAATTTAGACTTTTATGACTCTTTAAATGTGATCTTAAATGTTAAGTTTCTGTACAGAATAAAGGGTTCTACAAGAGGAACTAACTATACTGTACAATTTTTAAGGTATTATTTATAAGGTAAGTTTATCCATTAAATAAAGAAAGGTAGTTGATATCAATCACTTATATCAAATAATAGAATCTATTGTAGTGGATGTTAATAAATCCATTCATTTTATACATTACTAAGGTCAAACTTAAACTATTTATAGTATTTATTTTATTGAAGTTAAACGATTGAAAATGAACTAATTAAAGTTCTACTGTTTGGTAATAATTGACAATGTTTAGTAATGTGTAAAACAATTAATATACTGAACCCAGATATTATCAGTTACATACATGTAACTGGATTCATTTTATTATTATTATTATTATTATTATTATTATTATTGAGAATAAAACCAGATACTTATCATTATTCTAGAATCAAACGATTTTCCATAACTGTCTTTCATTCAAAAAAGTTTTTAGCCAATATCTAAGCCATTTATCTTGATTTTATTCCTTAAATAAATCAACATAATTAAACTTTGTTGATATATATACTTCCTGTGTTGAAATCCCATTGATAACATTGATAATCATTACAGTAGTAGAACATCAATGTTTAAATAATTCTCTCAGCACTAAATACTATTAAAATGTAATATATATGGAGATGATAAATGTTTTTAAATTTAGAAACGATAAGTTTAGCTAGTATAAGGGACGAAATTGTGCTTACTGATGAATTTATTCTAACTGCAATTTCAACAATTCAATAGTTTTGTTTCATGCTACGATTTAATAAACCAACAGTCAAAAATATAAAGTTTTAAAATCTACGTAAATCTATAGTAGAAAGGGTTTTATTCAATATTTCATAATTTGAATAACTGGTAATTTAGATGAACCTTCAAGTATTTAATTCATTGATTTAAAATGCAACTTTCACATGGTTCATTAAGGAATAACTAAATTATAAGTTTTTGATTGAGATCATGAATCGACTGATGTTAGACCACCGTTGGAAACCTGAAAGCACTGGAGGGCCGTTTCGTCCTAGTATGGGACTCCTCAGCAGTGTCCATCCACGATCCCGCTCGCGAACGCTTAACCTACTCGACCACTGACCCGGCATCTAATGGTGTTAGTGTCTAACATCAACCAATCCACGGAATTGTGCGACCATCTTCCATTGTTCTGAGGTAGATACCTGTCTCTACCCGACACGGATTGGTCAAATATTCTGACCTTCACTATTGGCACAATCCTTATAGGTTAACACCAAAAACTATGTGAATATTTGAAACTGGTAAACATTATATGATTTTTGATTATTAATCATTTGATCGTTTTAAATTTAAGAAGTAATTATGGAATCACGTAAACAACTTTTCTAACGTCGTATTTTTAAAATATTACTTTATGTAATATCAAAATATCCCCCCCCCCAAAAAAGTTCATTGTTTACACGAAATCATTGTACAACAGATAAGATTTGTATTATTCCTCAGTTGTGTGAGATTGTTTTATAATGATTGACAAAAATTTATAATAAGAGATTCAAATAAAAACAAGGCAACACCATTATATGTTTAGTAGTGACAGGTTAAGGGTAATGACGTTAATTACTATTCGGCGATCGATCATAGTAACTTTAACCACGGACTGGTAAATATATTAACTGAGAAGCTGATAAATACACGTTTAAAATGGACATAATGGTATTAGATTTAGTTTTACAGTGTTGTACTGCTTAATTAAAATAAATCTTTGTTTTGCATTCTGTAGTGATAACTAGTTAAATATTTAACTATTGTTGACTTTTAGGATAAAGTATTTTCAACTAATTTAAAAATGTCTCCAATAGATGTCTATTAATTTAGTAACCTGTCCCAATAGCAAAATAGTAGAAGTGGAATCAATCGTCATTAATCAGTAAAGAGATAATCTTTGAAGGGATAGATGCCTAGTTTTAATTTATAAAATTATAAAAACTGTGCTGAAAGACATTTAGATTTTGTCGAACAATCTGAATTTTAAAAAAGTAACACTTCCGTTAATCTCCATCTAGCACTATTTTTAAATTGACTATTGAATAAAATGTTTATCTTATAATTTTAATCATTGTTATGTCTGAAAATAAACTTGACCAAATACAAAACAACTCAAATTTCGTCGTACATTAAATATATATTTAGACTTGCAGTTCCCTAAAGTTGTTTTCATGTCCTAAGAGCACGCTTAGATTCTAAAATCTGCCCAAATCACTTTTCACATGAATAACTTTTGATATAATAATAGTACTAATACACGTGTGTGTGTGTGTCAGTGGGTGACTTACTAATCTAAATTCTTTATGCATAACAGAAATTATCTAAACGAGATGAAAAAAACTGTTTATAGTTGACATTAAAGGTAACATAAAATCAGACTCCCCTTGGACAAGTTTCTAAAAATAGAAATGTTTTGCTAGATTACTTTAGATATTTTGCTTCATTGAATTTCTGTTCTATCAAGTATGCATTTTGCACATAGATACACCTTCAAAAAAAAGTCAATAATAATTGAAATAGAGGAAAATGAATCGGCAGAAATAAAAATCACTGATTTTATGAATAGAAAGTAACCAAAACTGACAAATAACTCTATTATTATTTAGTTTTATTAGTTTCTTCCTCTTGTTTCCTCATTTTTCCTCTACTTTACTGAATTCACTCAACTTGTTCCAGAAATGCGCCACTATTAAAAAAGTCCATATGACATCGTTGAGTATTTGATAATATTTAGATACCTATCTTAAAAATTATAAAAGGATTTTCATGCCTAAAAACTGTTTTCAATCAAGTATTAGAACAAATAATAGTAATGAGGTGAACGAACAAAAGTACTTCCAGGTAACTAGCAGTTTTTATCTTCCCTATCCCGAAAAATTATTCAGTCAAAACCCAGTTATACCTAAACAACACAATCCATTCATAAATATGTTGTCGTTTTTTATTCACTTTTATTCTAGTGTCATAAGGAGTTATTCTCATGATAAATAAAACAATATCAGAAAATTAAAGCATTTATTTTCCTTTATCAGTTTTTAAGACTGTAGGCTATGCAGGTGGTCACTATTTCAAAAAAGGTTCAATACCTCTATTACATACGTATTTAATAGATGTGGGGTTGCTGATGATTTTTGTTTATCAACAATAAATAGAAAGAAGGTGATTAGATATATAAGGAATGCACAACATTACCGTATTCAAGGTTATAGGGGCATAATAAATGCCCTTGGATTTTATTCACTGATTGTAAATTTTTTGAATCGATTTTTTTACACAGGAAAAATTTCAATAAATCATGTGACAAACTACCTACCATATGAAGTTTATTCATTTTCCAAACAAAAAAATTTTTTTTTTGATAGTTTAATTCCAACTTGTAACTACACTCTGAAATATTAAATCAATTCTACTAGCACCAAGTATCAATTATATTCATTTAAGTAGCGTTACATAACGATTTAGTGTTTACTTTTATAAAGGTTATGTGATAGACAAATAGATATATACATAGTGATAAGTATAGATTATAGTATTTGTATAATATTTGGATATTTCTTTTGAATTTTCATTTCTATGATAAACGTACTTCGACTGTGTGGTAATTTAACTATTTGCTATCAAAACAAACAAAATTATTTGTTTACTGAGTAATATGTTCTTATTGTCTACAATTTTTTTAAATATTTGTTTTACCTATTATAAAAACAGATATAGATATTTGTTTATTTATACTATTTAATAAAACATATACCATAGATAAAAATAATTCGCATGATCAATTGCCAGTTGAAACTGAAATGCACATGATAGATTGTGTGCATTGTGAAGCACTGGCTGTCCAATGAAACTTGAGTTTTCAAATAAGATTTAGTATAATACCCTTAAGTTCAAGGTAAAGTTTATTGATTAGTATGATTTCATTTCTCCGTACAGACATCATGGAAAACTGGTCGATCACATATTTTAGGTGATTATGAATAGAATAGAATAGAATATTACAAATATTTCCAAATTACATACATCAGGTAGTTGATAGTAGCCGTTAAAGAATTACTGAAGAGGATTTTTCCTTTTTTGTAGCATTTATTTACAAGGTGTGAAGAAGTCCCTTCGTCCTATACACTCTGCTCACAAAGTACAATATTCGATTATCTCAGGCTGTTTGATTTAAGTTTAAATTTTCAGCGATTTTTTCGAGACCTAAACGCTCAGTGTTCGACCTCTAGATCAGACATGGCTACAAACCTCTGAAATGTTTTACACTGATACAAAGCACCGGTTTAATGCTTCTTGCTTTTGAATGGTTTATCATTTGATACTAATCTGTTATGGAAAATAAACTAAACTGTTTAATAGTGTCTATTTATTGTAGTTCGAATAGAGAATGGGAGAAATTTGAATTTACCTCTCGTACATATTCATGAACTTTTGTCAGTTATAGATGATGTCAAAAAATTCTCATGTGAATGGAAAAAAATAATAACTAAATCACGTCCATTATTCTGTTTGTTATCGACATTCTTTGTGTTGTTGAGTGTAAACATAGAAAAAGAAACAACTGATGAAAAAAATTCGTAGTGTAGATTGAAAAGACAAAAATCAATACGACTTAGTAAAGTGATTAGTTTGTTGGGAATTCCGGTTTCAGTTGAAATTAAGTAAAGATATGAACTAATATTTAAAACCAAAAAAAAAAAGACCCTGGTTAGATGTTTCATTATCGTTCCGAATTCCTTTGATGTATATATACACTACCTTCCTCCCAGAAAGCTTTAGGTTTCATGACGAGCACAATAACATTTGGGAAGTGAATAAGTATTATCCAACATTCCACAAAACCACTTAATCTAAAGTTTTGTTGAATCCTGCACGATGAATAAATCTTTTATGATCCTGGTTTAAAGTTGTAATCTATTAAGTCAAAGAAATCATAAGTAAAAGAATAAGTCACTGATTACATTAGGTGAGTATTTCAAGTCTTAGTTAAGAAACTTGAAAATCCTTCGTTTGATTTTGTGCACTGACAAAAAGTTTTAAATAACAATGATATCAACATTTTATAAAGATGTTTGAAGAATTGATAGAAAATATAACAAACTAAGAATATGAAAAGTCAAACATTAGTAACATGAAAATTTATCAATTACTTCAGTTGTACGCACTAATCATTATTATTATTATTATTATAGAAATTCAAATGTCCTGTTATGTTGATGAATACAAAAAATGCTCATAAAAGAAATCTTTGAAATGTTATTTTATCTAGTCTTAGTTTCTTTTACTTTAGTACAGACAAATTAACTCACTGATACTCTAGATTTGCTTAAAGTTGAATAGTCAATAATTAACTGAAAGGAATTTTGAGCTTGTAAAAGAATATTAGGATTTGCTAGATTTCAAGCATCACGTTAAGCATAAAAGTTGATATAGATTAAGTGAAACTTCTTGGAAATATATTTTAACCATAAAAGGCTATATATATAGTTAATTGTAATAATTATTCACTTAATAATGTCATTTATGACTGGTAATGACGTATAATTAGTGTTCAACAAACCGTTTATATAGATGTAAACATTTCAAATATTTACAAGTCTCATGACCGATAAACTATGGTGTCGACAAGTTTTCTGAAGTAAATCATAACATCAAAAATAACAAATTAAAACCAACAACGTAATATATATATATATATATATATATATATATTAGATGGTAGTTGGAGGTAGTCGACAGGAAACCCTGGACCCGGGTTTCGTGCTACTTGGCACTCGTCAGCAAGGTGTACTTGTAATCTTTGAGGAAACTGGTGCTCCCTGGCGGATTCGATCCCGTGTTACCCAGCTTCACAGTCAGAGACGTTACCACTGAGCTATCCGGGCCGCGACCGACCTCCTGTAGGACTGAGATGTAATCACAATTGATTGATCACTGGGTGACCAATGTCATGCGTGTCTAGTCCTTATTATTAGTGCAGATCGAATGCTATCGATCATGTTGCAATGTGGCCACCAGTCTAGGTGACTCGACATTGCGGGCACTATTGTAAGATTAAATGGTGGTTGGAGGTAGTCGACCTGCACTAATAATAAGGACTAGACATGCATGACATTGGTCACCCAGTGATCAATCAATTGTGATATATATATATATATATATATATATATATATATATATATATATATATATATGAAGGGATCGAATGCATTCAAGAAGAAATAAAATTTACCGTAAACATTGACAGCAATATGATTGTTATTGGACTTAATGGCTCCTTCAGAATTTTCTGTCTACTCAAGCACAATTTATACAATGTATATGTCTGGTGATTTATTAGGAAAGAATTATGAATGACCAAATCGTGAATATATTTTCTGAGAAAGAAAATACTTTAACATAATTAAATGAACAAATCAGTGAGTTTAAATGGTCACAGGTGGTGCTTTTTCTTTTACGTAACTATTATTTATAAACATAGAACAATAGTTAAATGTTTATTAGCCTAACGGATATCATTGGTTGATAACTGTGCAATATTACAAAATAATTAAAATTAAAATACGAGTTATTCAATATTTACTCAGTAATTCACAGTTGTTTTATCCGCCGAAAATTCCGTAGATCCATAAATCTTACCCGAGATTGGTTCGCACATCCGTGTTGTTGAAAGGTCAAAATATAGTCTCAAACAACTGTACAACGTTTCCTGATTTTCACTCATACATCAACATAAATTAGTTCTTTATAAAAACTATACAATTCTTAATAGATTACTTGAGCAAATATAATGAAAGAGAATCATTTGAATTGTAGACTCTTACTAAAACAACTAATCATTTCCTAATCATTCGATGATAAGTTTAGAAGAAATTCAATTTCAACAACAAACTATCGATTAAAGTTTTATCTATTGATCAACAGAATGAAATATTAAATTTCAATTATCAGTAGCTAATTGTATGAAATATGTAGCTTAATTTACAAAAACATTTTTATCAAAAGGGATTGTGTGGAGATTTTAGAAATTTCACTGGTTGAAATCATGAATCTATTGAAGCTAGACCACCATGGAAAACCTGGATGCGCACTGCTGAGGAGTCCCATACTAGGACGAAACGGCCGTCCAGTGCTCCCAGGTTTTCCATGGTGGTCTAGCTTCAATGGATTCATGATTTCAACCAGTGAAAAACATTTTTCAAAATCTTCAAGAATTCATGAAGTAACCGAATTTTCAATTTGTCTCGTGAAAAGTCATTAGTTCAAGTTGAAATCATTTTTGTCTTTTATTCGGTACCTATCAAAGGTCGGTTTCTTGTAATTATCAATGTAATAAAAAGATTACAATATCATTCCAATAACACTTTATGTACTGGTCTGTACATTTGTTTAAAAAAATAAAATAGCGAAAATCGGTCTCAAATTGACTGAAGTAAGAATTGTAGTAGTCTATAGTTTAGTTTCTCAATGATAAACCTGAAAATTTTGAGTTCGCTTCTTGACAAGCTCAGGATTGCACACCGCTGATTATCTCCGTACAGTAATAAGACAGTTGTCCAGAGCTTTCTAGTTTTGACTACCTGTCTAACTGGAGACAATCCATGGTGTAAACTTCAAAATCAATTCAACTTGTTTTGAAAGTGGTCTCTCAAACTCTACAGAGTGTACGAGTTAGATAAATATCTTGGCTGCTATTACATTTCAAAATACTTATTTAACATTTAAACTTAAACAAAATATTAGAGGTTTCATTGAATCTGATTCATGAATTTCGAATCCTATGTAAATCCAAATAGTATACGACAGTACATAATTTTAACCAGGTGCCTTACACCTTTTGAACGAAACAAATGTATAAGCTAAGTTCTTAAACAGAGACTTTTTACGTCTTTTCTACACACATTCATTACCTGATATGTCTTTCATTATTCTTTACAAATGATAGGATATATGTTTACTACATAGTTCTATTTACAGAGAGAATACCATTTAAAACATTTTAATCTAACACTTGATCTGTTGTAATATAATGGAGTTTGGCAATCAAAGTGATTAACTTTCAAAATTATATAAAATGTTCAACAGATGAAAAACTTGTAACCACATGAATCCAATGTAAAGATACTTGTATAATATAAAAATGCACCTTCGTTCTAAACTGAAAACAGCTGTAGAATTGTTGAAGAAAGCAAGAAAGAACGATTAAACAATCAGTTCTAGCGCTGTATTCATCAACAGTACTAACCAATCAAAGACTCTAATATAGTTTCAATTCACACCATCCAGTAATTCACATTGATTTGTTCTCATTCAGTTGGTGACATAATGTGTAACACAACAATTATTACCGATTTATGTTACAATATCATTGTCAATTCGAGGAACAAACTAGATTATATAATCTTATACAAATTTCGAGTAGTCGACTTCGAATAAAATGTCTGGTGAACATTTAATTGCTTGGTCATTATTTTAAAAACTGATCAATACTTTTATATTTTCAAAAGACTCATCCATTTTATATCAATGGAACTGTTTTGCCTCGGTTTTTATGAGATAAATTCATATATATTGTCATCAATTTGATGAGTTTATGAAATGACTATGATGTCTCAGTACCTAAAGTACAATTATTTGTTGGGAAAAAAAGACATATTTCATTTGAGAATTCAGTATAATAATGATAGGTTTAGTTAGATGCAAACATGATAATTACTTTTTTTAAATATGAATAAAAGTTTACAGAATAAAAAGGTCACTAGAATTCTTGATAACTGTTAAATTTTCCCCGTATAGGTTGTTCTATAATCTTTACAAATGTTTTATTTGTAGCTAATCGAATAGGGCTATCCTCAAGTATCTAAAGTTTGATAGACATATCTCAAACAGTTTATATTCTATTTTTCTTACTTGAATAATGACGGTTTTCAATTTCTTGTTATTGATCTTTAAGACCTAATTTACTGGTGCCTTTTACTTAATGGGATCCATGAGAATGGGTTTCGCTGTCCTACTTGTAAATTAGAGATTGACGACATTTTAGACATTAAACGAGGGTAAAATCCGGAACGATTCAATGTTTAAAAAATTAATGCTTATTGGGTTTAAATCTGAGTGAGAATATCAGCACTGAAACTAAAGTAAAGTATCCTTCACCCTCCCTCGAGCTGATGACTCTCAAATAAGATTAAACGGGCTTTCTAAACTATTGTACTGTTAATTATTCAGAATACTCTCTACTAACTAAACAATTGAGGTGACAGTAATTACATTATTTTTTAATTATTACAGAACCTATTTGGATTTCACCTGTACTGCTAAATACTGGTATATTCAGGCTTATTCTTAAATGGTAATTAAAAAATTCATAACACAGAGAGGAATTTACACTATCAGTTATTCAACTAAATCGCTTGAATTAGATATTTATCAGCTATTAAATATTATTATCAATGTCATATCGTTAACGCTGACTGCATTCTGATTGACAAATAAAAGTGTCTTAACATCTCGATAGACTGTATCTGAAGTGGTGTGAAACCATATTGATAACAGTTTCATTGCAATAGTTGCTAAGATTAATAAGGAAATCTTGTGTTTTGCTACCTAAGTGACCGAATAGCCAATTAAATGAAAACATAGTTTAAGAAGATATAGCTGAATCATTTAAGAATTTAGGGCTGGATCAAGATTGTAGTAAATGAAAAGATAATAAGAATGACAGACAAAACATTTTCAAGAAAGTTCTTGCTTATGGAACACTCCGGTTCATGTGTTTAGTCTCTATGATGAAAATACCTGGTAAAATTTTCAATAGTTCATAGAAGTGAGCATTAAATATACTCTTTAATTAAAACAGCACATGTATATGGAGCGATACTTGTAGAAGAAATTCAGCTTGAACTAAACACTTCAAGATAAATGAATAACTGTTTCTAGGATACCTAGAGTTACACTACTACACTTTTCAGTGAATTTCGAATGTCCATATTCTTGAAACAGCAGAATTATGAAATTTGTCGCTTAATGTTAGTATTATATTTCTTTGAAAAAATTGTCAGTTTCATCGAATTTTAACAATACAACCAACTAAAATAGAGTTATTGCATAGTTTGTTGATGATATTAACTTCTTGGTAACCACATAAATTGTTTTCATATAAATAACTATGATAACTACTTCACCTTTATACCATTAACTTGTTTTTTTAAGCTCCAAAACTTAATACTTTGACATAATGAACATCATTAACGTATTTGGTTGAATAAAGTGATCAAAATATTCCTACTATAACTGAATTTTTCTGCTATCATAAAGCACTAATCAAAAGTTATTTCGTTAATATTTAAACTGTATGACTGTCATACTATGAGATCCCTCAGCAGTGAATATTTACAATATTATTTATGATAAAACTCAGAACCTTAAAACTTCATAGCCAATCCATAACCTTCTGGCCAATAAATTTACATCCTATGGTTTATGTTGCTAACGTCAGTCAACTAATGATACTTTATAAAGTTCGAGATGTGAAGTTTCACCATTCAGCTGAAATGAATTTTAAAATAGCTGCCTTTTTATGATATAATTTATAAACTAGAAAATAATGAAAAATGATTAAATGTTGAACATAGCTGAAACGTTAATTTTATTTGAAGCTGAAATCAACTAGTATATCAGTGAAAACCAATGAAAAACTGTTAGATAAACAGTTTATCCTAGAATAAAACTATAGAGTGAGGATGGCTCAAAATTCTACATAAGACTGAACAAAAGATCTTTAGATTCCAAAGCCAATATGGCACTTTTATACAGGTGAGTCGATATTTAATAGTTCAGAATGTTTATTTCAATCAACTTATGATCTTAAGCTTTCATTCGACTGATCTCCAAGCAGTAACCAGTATCATGTCTGTCTAATCATGTTAGCGCTTATCGAATGTTATCGACCGAATTGCAGTTTGAACACTAGTTTTAGTAACCTGTCATTGCATGCAGTATGTTTTCATGTAGGGTGGATAGAGATAATCATCGAGAAATCCTATAGCTTTTCATTTTAAACTTTTGATGAGTTCATTAGAATGGATTATCGACCTAGTATATTGGTTATTGACTTAATTACTATTCCACTTAACACAGAATAAAGAACAGTCAAATAAAAATGAACATAAACCTTTGTTGTTAAACAAAAACAGTAAATATACTTACTTCGAACTAGTAAATACTTAGGGCCATAGATTTTACTAAACCTGTGAAAGTGAAAATTCACTATATATCCTAGAATTTATGGGGAAATATTAGTTGAACAATTTATGCCTTAATGGTGCCAGCAATATAAAGTGTATATGTCATCTCGTTATTTTCTTTAATTTAAAAATATCTTTTAACATGATTATTTTTTTAGAATAGTTGTTACTCATTATCTTATATGAACTTGTGTAAAACATCCCACTAAATATGTAATAGGATACATTACTAAATGATACATCAACTATTTATTTTTTATACAGTAAGGTTGATTTCAATCAAAGAATCTTAGAATCTCAAAGCTACAGGGAAATCAGTTATTTTTGTGAAAATGAAATTTATGAAACGTAATGTTTATAATTGCAAGACGTTTTACGAAGTTTTTAAGAATATGATGAAAATTGGACGCTTACCTTGAAGAAATGTAGAGCTGAATTCTCTCGTTTTACGTCTTACTTTTATGATAGAAATCTTCTAGATAAGTTTATTGTGCATGTTTCAAGGTCATTCCTTCGGCCAATAACAACATGATTTATAAATTTGTCTAGTGTGGACAGATAATTTATGTTCATAAGATTTTAAACTTAATTTTGATTGGTTGAATTACCTATTATGCCACAAACTTTCCATGACTGCACAAACAAAACTGAATTAAGGATACATAATTTAAAGTTGATTTACAGGATATAAATTAATTAAAATGTTTTGAAGAAGTATGATTTCCGAACGATTATTAGTCTGCTAAACTAATTTAGTGTATTTATTATCATACTCTATATCATAGAAAATTAAGAGATGTATTAAACCAGGAAACTTCTTCAAGGTCTGGGAAATTAATGACAAAATCCATAGACAGATATTGAAAACTATATTTTTCAAAGTTATTAAATCATTAAGCTAAGACCAATAAATTCCGGCTTTAAAAATTAAGCAACTCGAGAGTACAAGCAAAAGATTTTTAAATAAGTATTTCTGCCAGATAATTTCTCTAAAACATTAAAGAGGAAGAATGTATTTGTAAAATCTCAGCGAATGAATTTTGAAGTAAATCCAACGTTTCGCCTGGCAATCTGGTCCAAGATTTTGGGCACCTAAATACTGTTAAACCATTCGATCAAATTTAGACGAAAGTTCTTATTTAACTTCTCTAAGATTTAAAATCACAACATTCCTACTAAGAATTTAATCTATACCGACTGCATTACTATATTCAAAGATACGGAGTCTTCGGCGTACGTGAATCTTATCGGCATAATCTATAATCAAGACTGCTTTACACATTTTTGGTGAACTCTAAATTCAAACTCATCTATTGGATTCCACATTCTGTAAACAAGAATATCAAAAGAAAAAATTCACCATCCCTTTTTAAATTTTTAAACTCATATCTTTAAAGATGATCAAGAGAATACCGCAGATCTAAATCTCATGACTTAGAGTGTTCTTCAACAAAAAATCTATATGTATTATTCATAAAGAACACTCTTCATTGAAGTATGAAACTTAATTCACTCCAATATTGAATATGAATACATCAAGACTGAAATTCCAAAGTAGAGACCAGCTGTATGTAATGATAAATTATTGACAAATGTTACTAACTGACAACATGGTTATGAACTTTAAATAAATGACTTCCAATGTAATGTCACAACTGAAGATAAAATACGCTATTTTTGAATGAATTAAAATTTAAGTATCAACATAACTGCCTTGCAAGTAAGACCTTCTCAAATTTCTGGACCACATATTTTTTTCAATTGTGCTAATATCATAATGAATTTTACCATTTTAAGTTCATCTCAAATATTTATTTATGAAAAGTGTATTCATATGCTTTTTGTTATAACTGTGGCTTTCAAGGATTCTCTTATTTATCTCAGTTCGTAATGAAGAAAAATCCTTGAAATTATTCAAGCTCTTTGAATTTGATAGTTTCCGTGCTATCAACAATACTACTATTAATTTATTTTAAATATTTCTATATTTTAAACCCTTGATTATTTCATATGTTGACGATTGGAATTGTGTTTCTTTGATAACTTTATCTGGGTAACGTTAATGTTCAGAAACTTGCCTAGTTACTAACATAATGTGTCGATCTTATATTCTAACGTAAAATTTATGTATCAGTATTCAGTCATGATGAATGTTTCACTGAAGAAAAGTATCTTTTTTCGTACAATTTATAGTTTTTTTTATATCAAGATGGGAATATTTAATTTATTGTCATTCAAATTCTTTTGTATATTATTTCCTAATGGAATTGTCTAGTAATTTTACAAAATGTTTAGAATTAACTAATATTGAGTTTGGCGATAGTCATACGTTTGGGTTGTTATACGTAAAACCTTTCTTTATTGTGTATCCAATAACTAGTAAGCCTATATGACTGAATGATAAGTATGTACATTTTGAGACGAAACAAATATTTTTCTTGCGTATATATGTCTGAATAATTTGTATCTTATTTATTTTTATTTTACTATACAGATTCTCCCAAAAAGTTACCTAAACTCATTAGTATAAATAACCACGCACGCATCCATACACATAGTAATAGATGTTCACAACAAGCACATATAACAATATAAGTACACTCACTTAAACAAATATTTCAGCATCCTAGAAACAGCTTTTTCTTTTCATTAAAAATGTTGTATAAGCTCATGAATTATTTATTAGGATTACTAAACCGTCAGTAAAATTGATAACAAAAATGATAAAATGTATAGCCCTAACTATAATGTAATACCTAAGTCAGAGAATTGACATTTAAAATAAGTCAGCTGATAAAACTAAACAAGACAAAATATGGGAATTTGAATGATTTGAAATATCTGACTTGTTTGTTTAGTTTATCAAATTATTTACCCTAAAATATTCTAAGAAAGAACTACCAAAGTTAGGGAAGTTGATTTTTATTGTTTAATAATGGTAAAATCTGTTTTATAACAAGTAGAATAGTATATAAAATATTCTTGGTCACTAATGGTCTCAATGCTGTAAGACCAAATGGAAATTTTTTACTGTGTTTATTGGTTTGAGACAATAAGTATATGTTTAAGGACCTAAGTTTCATACTTGATAATAAAGTGTATCTGTAATCCCCGAAAGACCTTCTTAAAAGCTAATGACAAACATAGTTCAACTACACACTTGAAGAAACTAGCATTGATATATTCAAGTTGAATTCGAGTATTCGAATGTTTTCAACTTTCCTCGGCGTCGCAGAAATGGCTTGTTGGTCAGTCCTAAATACTCAGAATACCGTACAGAAAGTCAAAATATTGTGGAATAAAACACTTTTTAATGATATAGCAAGTAAATTATGGACAAATGAAGTGAATTATTTGACTGAAAAAAAGTTTTTACATCAACTCATATTAGCTAAACAACAACCGAAAATCACTAAAATTTCGATAGATCCTTGATTCTAGTTTGTCACTATTGTTTCATATCTTTGAAACCACTCATGATATAAATAATGATATGTATCATTCTTTATGAGCATTTAGCCAAACAGCCAATGAATAATCCTGAATCCAATGATCGGATAATTTTTCCATAGCGAATCAGTCTGTGATACAATGAGGCTTATAGTAAGCCCATTCAACTATTGTATTATCTATCTGCTCACTGTAATTTAGACACTTAATGCACTATGTAAATTTCTGTGTATGATTGAGCACATGTCTGCACATCAATTTCTTCCATTGGTTGTAATACACAGATAATCGATAATTTATCCATACTTGATTAAAACTCATAAATATATATATGGGTTTTTAACACTCTCACACACACACACTCTTGGTTTCACTGTGTGCTTGTTTCCTTTACGCTTGAGGACTTTACCAATCTTTAACAATAAACTATCTCCGTAACTGGTGTTCAAGCTTTTGAATAATCTCAAGTAAATCTATAATTCTACTAGGAGATTTAGCCTGCATTCAATACTCAGTTAACAGGATACTATTTATTGGAGTCAGAATTAGGGGAAGTTAGCCTCTACAGGCTAGTTCTGGAGAGTTTGGCGTTTTAGTTGTACAAATACTGGTCGTTAATCTTTGAGAAACGATGAGTTTAGTATTTAAATACACATTTATCTATATTGCTGAAAAATTTCCTTATTGTATTATTAATTAGCTAAGTTTTTAAAATTTTAATCCAACCTTTAAACAATAGTCTCTAAGCAATCAGAATAAATAATTAATGAGATAGTAAAGGAGAGGCTAAGAATGTATACCATTAAAAATCTTTATTCATAAGAATATTTTCTATGATTAAGAAACAGGTAAGTCAAGATAAAGAACAATTTTTAAGACTTGTAATTGATTATTTTAAATTTTTCATAAGATTATTCTGTAACAATAATGAATGCAATAGGTAAGGATAAAAAAATGAACTGTACCAAAACTCATCGTATGTTGACTAGAATAAAGTAATTAACTTCTACTATTAAGTATTAAATATAGAATTTATCTTAGGTCCCTGGAGGTAATCGGTAGGACACTCTGAATCTTAGTCTCATGCTATTCGGCACTTGTCAGAAATGTTACCAGTAATCTTAGGGGAACTGACGCTCAGAGGCTGATGCAATCATGTGCCAGCCAGTCTATATGATTGATCATATTCCATATAAAATAAATGCAATCTACTTAAAAGACTGCATGTTCATTTTTTCAAACATAATAATAAATTAATACTGTGGATATATGATAATTGTCATAGTCATTATAATTGTTGCGCTTAATACCTAATGAATATAATTACTTGATTAATTGATAAACTTTCCTTGCTTTTAAGTAAAAAAATATTTAATTATATTCTCCAACTTACTGACGATTCAGATCATCTTGTTTCGTTTCTTGGATATTGTTAGCTTTGTCAATAGGAATAAGTTAGAAATCGAGCAACGCATAGTCTATAATAGTCGCAGAATGTTGGAATGGGAACGGAGAATCAGCTAACGAGGTTTTGACTTGAACGGCGGGAATGCGTGCCAGGAATGTTCGGCAATTTATCATACTCATGTGATAAGCTGCTTAGAGTAAAAGTAGCTTATATAAAAGTAAACGGAAGACAAACCAAAAATTGGTATCAATTTACTAAGTAAACAACTGTAAGTTTGTAAGATATTGTAAAAAGCAGATTTCCCAGTTGATTTCGGCAAGATAAATGTAAGAAATAGCTAAGTATTATATGTTTGTTCTTTGCTGTTCTCTATATTTAAGAATGAAATTTGATCAATATCTGTTGATGTAAATCCACCCTCAGCAAATGTCTTAATATTCCTTATAGCAACCAATTTTTCTACATTTTAATATTGTAGCTAGTAGGGGTATGTACAGTTATACAGAAATCTGAATTCAATAGCTCAATAGATTATGCATCCGCATTTGAAGCGCTAGGAAATATGTTTAAGTTATAGTACAAACATTAACACTACAATGCATGTACATTCAGCTTATGAGTTCCAGATAGAGTAAAGTGTATGCCCTACATTTCACTCCTGGCTATAATCCAGAAATATGGTTAAGTAGTGTTATTCTAAGATCGGTTCCAGTGACCTATATGTATTCATTCCCTATTTTCTACTGAATTTTGTATTTCAATATTATCATATACTTTTTAATCCCTGGTTTTCGTTAAATAAATTTCGTACTTTCTACTATCAACATTACTATTACTTCAACCTTTTTTTTATATTGTGTTAACTTCATCTCACTGTGTTGATAGAATATATTTCAAATTGTGTCGTTACATATCTATATTCATTCATCTTTCATTTGAAAATAAATAAATAACTATTTATAGACGAATCATCCATGAATGAGCGCTAAATAAAAACGTTAGTCTTACAGGTAAATCTGCAGATTTATACCTCTAATTCAAAGTACATAATTCACTATTAACTAATTAACTATAATAACACTTAAGACTATTAACTTCAAAATATATTTCTATATAATTATCAGCATAATTTCAATCAAAAAGTTATTGAAACTAATCCAAATAAGTACCTCAGAATTTTATTCCATCACTTAATTGAGTTCACAATTTGCATATATTCATATTCAAGCGCAAACAGTACCTAGCAAACTATTGAAGGTCGTCAAACAGCGTTAAATATTTATTGCTCATTAGCTTGACAATCCTTATCAGTCTATTTCCTGACCTTACACTGAATCGAAACAAGGACCATCAAGCTCCACAGTAAACGTGATACATTTTGACTTTAAAGTTAAAACCCACTGGTCTAAGTATCATTTCCACTGCGTTGTGACCATGATTCATTGTTATCGGTAGAATTGTCTTATTCCAATTATTATTGGCTATGACTTCTCATTAAAACCTTGAAAATTCTTCTTGAAGTTATTAGTAAGCACATAAGTGTTATTATCATTATCAACAAAATGACAATTTGTGCTGAAAACAAAAGTCAAACTGGACAGTTTTCCCAATATACTCTTCCTTGCCCTCGGTTTCAAGATGCATGCAGTTGATAATGGATAAGTTTGATAAGGATTGAGGTACACAAAAATAAAATAGCACTTACGCAAAAATTAAAGTAGATCAGAAAGCTACACAATAAAACAAATGTCTTTAAAAAAGAATACTAGGCACAAATTCTAAGTCTTCACAACTGTGAACTGTTTGAAACGTGCTAGTAATTATCGAATATCGCTGATAACATCGGACACTCCTTAAACAAGCAAATCTAATTAAACACTGAATAACTTCAAAAATATTTTTGAGATTTATGGTCTGTAGTAAACTGATCATCTACAATCTATAAAATAATCACATATCAGTTTGTCTTATTGATTAATGGTGTCTTGTAAATCATTCGTTTCATTCACTTAGTGATTTTTAGACTAATTAACACCTCGAATACCGATCATCTACGGGATTTTAAAAATAGTGAAATCAAGAGTTTAAAACAAGTACATGTGAAAATGTTCGTATGAGTAGGAACATAGGACCTGCAGATGGGAGGACGACCATTATTTAACAACAACGCGATAAACAAATAAACGTCCATTTTCAAGATTATTGTTAAAGAAAATGAAATGGAACATCTACTATTATCAATAGACAATCTTCCGCCGTTGGCATATTCAAACTGTTTACTTAAAAGTTTATTTTTTATATTTAGTACGTCTAAGAATGTCATTTTTTTAATGTCGGCATGTAAACGTATACAGTCGTACTAGTTTAACACAAAGGTGTAAACTAACTAACGTCAGCCACAATGAACTCTTCCCTTAGAACTTAGTTGTAGTCTTTTCTAAAATATAACATATTACAAAAGAAATTATTTTGTAGCAAATTAATTCATCCGTTTATCTCTTTTTTCTCGGTATCTAAACAAATGAACCGATAACAAAGCTAAATCATTACTGAAATAAACAACTCAGTAATGAAGGGATGGGGATAATTGACGGATTAGAAATATGAGAGATAATTGTCCGCTTAACAGGAATAAGGAAAAAATTAAAAACACAAAGGTTGTATTAATGAGTTGGTTACATGAAGTATTCCGTGATTGGCACTTAATATTATAAATCAGCATATGAATCAGTCCAACATTCACTCAAGTCTAACAGCAAACAAGGTTTCATTTCAAATTTCTTGTTTATTTCTGCGTTAATTAAGACGCTTTAGTATTACATGCATTCCAGTTAATTACTCATTCATATCAAATTGATTATCTTTAATTCAATGGTCAATATTATTAGCAATTTAACCAATGAACCATTCAACTAATAAGTCAAACTGAATAAACGTCAATAAATAGTTAGATTTAAAGATCTTTTTCATCTCAAGCTTTCATCACCTGATACACTATTTAAAACTAATTACCCCAGAGTGAACATCAACTCTAAGATGCAGGTACATCCAGCTGACAAGTCCCAACTAGGACGAAACGCGCATCCTGAATTCCACTGCTAGTCACTATCCATTTTTGCTTATAAAGCATGTTATGCTGATAACCTTAAGCGAACTATCAGCCAATCGAGGCAATGCACACAGTATGCACATACGCTAATAAGAGACTGATCAATTGCACTCCTAAACATCCATGGGAAGATTCAAGTAAAGAATACCACGTGAATCTAATTACCCCTAATTTGGAAATTACAATGCACATGAGATCGAATCAAATACGTTCAAGTCTTGCTGTAACTAGACCGTCTTTAGATCGAACAAATGTTCAAAAATGCACTTTAATAAATGTAATTATTTCTTCAATATATGTTCAAAATATTAGATAATCACTAGTTATGCATCATCACTAATGTGATTCATATTGAATATAACCGTTGAACGATAATGGATATTATTATTTTCCAGTGATTAAGCAAGCATTGAACAAATTCCTTTTATGTGTTTTTGCTTAATAATTTATGAAATTATCAGACAGAGAAATAGTTTATTTGTAGGAACCCCTGGGAATTTAATTGAATTTTCTGACTTTTGACCTCCATCAAGAATTTATATCAATAAACACGAGATTAGTACCAAAAACACTTTATCTCCTAATATCTTACTTCAAATAGTGTAACATTAAATTAATTAACCATGACCTTGAAATCAACTTTCCACATTCATAATATACAATGGTAAACAAGCTGCAATCATCACAATCTAAATTATATTAAAGGTTACCTTTTTTGTAAGTATTAGTTCATGTATAATATATAAATTATATACATGCATGTACATTCGTTTTTCGTGCTAAATAGACTTTTGGCTTACAACATGGATTGAAGCCAGTTAGACGATTGTTGAAAATTAGGGACTACTGGAAAACTGTCTTGTCCTACTGTGATATTTTTCAACAACCCACATATAAAACGTCTAGAGCTCGAACAATAGACCTTAAAATCTCAAACGGATTGTTTAAAATTTAAACTATTGACCTAATAAATGCTACAAGCTCTTACTATTTATTGTTACAACTTGGGAATCATCAAAGTTTTATAAAGCAAAAATACAATAAAAGCCATTCTTCACAACCCTATTTCTAGAAAATACAGTTAATTTCTCTTAATTCATATTTCATTTTCAATAATATTTACAGTTGACTATCATATATGATTTGTTTCTGATAATATCAGCAATTTTTATGTAAATGGAGTAGTGAAACAGAATACAATTTTATTTAGTCATTACTTTTATTCCCGTTTCATAGTAACAAAGTATTCCACTTTGCTAGTATTGTATTTTCTGAGCTAAATGGGTTTAATGGTAAAGTTTTTTTTTTTTTGTTAACCAGAATGGAAATAGCATCAGCTTTTAATTCATTTAGAATTTCCATATTATTTGAATATATGATTAAATATCAAATTATGTTTGCAAATATTTAAATGTTCTTTTTTTTCAAAGAATTTAGGACGAGACTTTCAGTTGAAATCATTTTTCAAAATGTAACTGTGTAGGTAATGCTTTTTATGTAGTCGAAATTCAGTTATTTTATGAAATCAATTACTTAAATGTTGACAGAAATGTAAGTAAACTATATGCTATATCTATTACGCCAGGTAAAAAGAAATACGGAAAATCCACATAGTAGAGTTCTTTTCTTGTTATACAGTGTACAACTAGATACACAATTATGATCATTAAAATGATGATGATGATGAAAAGAAGTTTGTTGCATTTTTATGTACTCTAAGTGACAGTTTCTTTTTGTATAACTTGTCAATACAATTTCTCATATGCTAAATCATTTTCTACTTACGGATAATCTCATACGTACAATTAAGATTTACAAATACAAGATCTTCATCACAAGATAAGTCTTGACTTGGAATTGTGAAGATTAAAGAAAAGGAGATAGACCAAACAACACATAAAACTAGGAATCTGAGGCACATATTAAGACCATGAATATCAATTGTCAATAAATGAAAGTGAGAGCCGAAAACGAGGAAGAAGGCTTAAGTAATAAAGTAATAGGATCTTCATTTATATTCTAATCGTCTTGAATCCCGTTATTTAATATAAGATATATCAACCATAAACATAGAGTAGAAACTTTAAGGATTCTTTATTAGTATGACCGAAACATTTACATTCTTTCACTATTCTTCACACTCTTGATGACTTTTCACTTCTGAGTTATATATTTTGGCTGAGATCTAACAATATTGACTTATTTAACTGTAATAGAATGAACAAAGTTCAAACCTTTTACATAATACATACGTGTTGCATATTTTAATCACTATTCCGTCTCCGATCAGATATTACTATAAATTCATTTAATTATTAGCTCCATAGACGGTTCAAAACAGCTCGATTTGTAGAAGCAAGAGATAAACTGAAATTAACACGTTTAATGTAGGAATCTCGTTATAAATTCTTTACTGTTAGTAAAATACATTGAAAACAAGCTTGCGTTTCTTCGTGTAAAATAAAGCCATTTTATCCCGATCCCCCTCATAGGTGCAACATTATTTCCATTGTTATTCTGTATATATTATTTCTATTATTTACAATTAGTTGAAATAAATTATCAAATTTAGTCTGCTTTCTGGTTATGATAATACTGACTGGATAGTAGTTTTAAAAAAGGCACGATTATTCTGTAAATCATATGCTTAAGTTTTGGAAAAGTAGTTGTGTCTTAGTAACATATTACTTCTTAATAAATCTTTAACGGACCTCGTTTAATTAATGGATTTTGATTTTAAAAATCTCACGGAAAAAATATATTGAACTAATTTTATGAATTTTAGCTCTTATACGGAATAATTAAGTGTCTGGAGGCTTTGAACCAATGGATCTTCTGAATTAGTTCTCATTGAAAAAGAAATCAATGCTCAATCGTGAATTTCATGACATGTTTTATTCACTGTGACATCTAAAGTTTTTCAAACTTTATCTATTCAAATGACGATAGCACACTGAAAGGATGGTGAGAAATTCTAAGAAATATATATTCGTATCAGAAGGGGTTTTGTGAATATTATAGTAATTTTAATTGTTGAGATCATTAATCAATTGAAGGTTTCGTCCCACAATAGGCCGAAACGACCATCCAGTGCTTCCAGGTTTCCATGGTGGTCTATCTTCAGTTGACTAATGATCTTAACAATTAAAATTATATATTCCATGAGATTTGTCTAAGTAATCAATTAATTTCGATAGAACAATGAGAAGACGGAGTTGATCTGAAAAAATGTGATGTGTTTTCGCTATATATTGTTCGAACAATGTATAGCGAAAACACATCACATTTTTTCAGATCAACTCCGTCTTCTCATTGTTCTATCGAAATTTATAAAAGGGACTAATTACTTTAAATCAATTAATTAGTCAAAAACTTGAAGGACTTACATTATTGAATTTAATTTATCAGTTACTAGTGTTTCTCATCTATAGAGAAACATTTCCTTCTAAAAAAGACAGTTATTAGTTTTAAAATGTTAACTTAATTTGTTCAAATCTGAGTTATTATCTTATTTAAACAGAAATGAAATCTCATAACGATCTATTCTATTTTTTGCTTATGAAATTCTATGTCCTTTGTCATTAATCTTATAACTTATCAGGCTATAAATTGACATTTCATATAATTTCTTTGCAGCTCAGGAGGATAGTTTAGAGTGTGTTGTGTTTTATGATTTCATACTTAAACTTTGATTGCCACCCTGGATAGTATAGTCAGAGCTTTTCACACGTAAAAGTGATCTATCTGGTTATTTATTTACATTTTTTAAGCTAAACCGAGTCCAGTACATATAATAATATAAAATTATATGAATATAAATATATTAATAACTCGGTTAGAGATTTCTTCTTTGGTTGAACGTATTCATCATATAGCGACCAGTTAGAGTAAGTATCTCATACTTAAAAGAAATCAGTTTCAACGTAAATGTCGCAGTGATAACACTTCTGACTATGAAACTACATGATACAAGTTTATATTCCCAAAACAGTATGTTTCCTCAGGACTACAGATACGTTAGAAACTTAGATTTGATAGTTCGTGTTGATTGGCCCCAAACACCTAATATCAAAACGGTATGTACTGATTAACTTAAACTGGTAGCTGAATTACTGTTTAATAGATGGGATTCGATCAGCATCAATAGTCAAACGAATATTATGTCATTTATTACTTAGTGTGATTAACCAGTATAATTGTTTCTTTCCATACTTTAAATATATTACTAAAAGCTCACAAATGACATGAAGCAAGAGTGAATACAAGTGAATACATTTTATGATTCATAAAAAACAACTAGATTCAGTAATTAAAATCTTTCAAGTTTATGTACTTTTCAATATACTACAATTTTCGTTCAATGTTATTCATTTGAAGACTAATGTTTTTTTTATCAGGCTTAAAGAGTTCTACATTCATGTATTCATATGGCAAGAACTTTACATCATTATGAACTCGTAGAATAAATGGAAAAAAACCGTTTCTTCATATTTTTGTGTTCCCCTGATAATGAGAATTATTTTCATATTTAACAAACCACCTGTGGAAAATACTTAAAAATGAAGAATGAATAAATATTTTGACGAACTGTGAATGTATCCATTTAATCATTACCACAGCTTGCTTTTGTTTAAACAAGTTATTCACAGTTATATAATATACCCTTGTGGGCCAGGGTAATTATACACCGGTTTTCAGGAGAACCAGACACCGTCCAGACTTTCACGCGATTTGTTTAAACAAAACAAAGTTTATTTATATGTATATTCACAAAGAATCAAACTTCGTTGCCGATTTTATATTAGTATACAAGAGTGTCTTGCAACTGAAATGAGTTTTAGTAATTTTATTAGGACCATAGATGCATTAACAAGATAAAATGTACTTCATTTAAATAAATTCACTAACTATAGTGAGAATATTCAACATTTGTTTATCACCGCTTCCTTTTAGTCAAACTATTTTATTCGGATGTTGATTTTATAGATCAATAGATATCAAATAAACTAACTTCGAATACCAGACGGTTTTCCCGCCGTATTTTTTCTATATTATTATTATTATTATTACAATAAAACACTCATTATATATCATCTATTTTTGCTGTAATCTCCCATTTAATATCACTCTACAGTGTAATATATACTCGCAATCCTGAATTTAACACAGGACTAATCGAAATATTAAAATAAATCAACTTAACTAAAGGCTTACATGTACATTGTACATTATCATATATTTTAAATCTTTACTAAAGATTAAAACATGAAATAATCTAAAATCGTTAAATAATAATTCAGATATTTTCTTGTATACAGTGTCCAGGAAAGCCTAAATACCATTTCATCTAATTGTCAAGTAACTAAACGGAATACACCCATTGAGACATTAAATAAGAAAGATTAGTTCAGCGAAGAGTTCTCTTTTCGGCGAATTCATTTTCAAAGCTGTACAATCGTAGATATATATGTACTTATTTTTACAGGATGATAATAGTACTGATAATAAACTTGTTATACATGGTGACAGTGAGGTTAAATAAACAAAGGTATTTTAAAAAATTTTTAAAACAAGGAAAGTTTAATAATCGCTTGATTGTTAATGGTTCAAGTATTCATCAAAAGATAGATGGGGAAATTATCATTGGGAAAGGATGACTCAGCATAATAAGATAAAATGTTGAAATTGAGATTAAATGTAATTGGAATGATCATGGAAATAAAAACAAACCATTTGGGGGTGTTATTCAAGATTGAAAAATGATAGATCAATGTTTTTCTAGTTTGGGAATTGCTAACAGTTTTCACTTATAACATCATAATAGATCGATTTGTGGTCATTAAGTACTCATGTACGATAAATGACTAGCGATCACTTTGATAATCAATGATCTGAGAAATTTAGAAAACCTGTTTGATATCCAATTCCTGAAGATTTCAAACTGTCTAATAACTTTCATGTGTATTATAAAATGTATTACAAATTGTTTTTAACCATATTTACTTAGTATTGTTTATTTTCCATATAAATAGTTGTTACTTTCTTCTATGAACCGTTAAATAAGCTTATTGCATCCACAGTTGAATTGTACTGATTAAAGAGGACTAGATTGATCAGTTTGATCTTGTTCGTTATAATACTAATCACTCTCTAATATAAGACTCCTCAGACCAAAAATTCGTCCTTTAAGTATGGTACGATCCGAGTCACTGAATTGAAATCCGATATTCTACATTTTCTCTTTTAGTAAATTCCTGGAGTATCATGATCCACATAAAATATGGTCGACGAGTTACTTACTACCGCACTCTTGATTAGAGTGTGCACACAAGTTGAGGCTTCCTAATAAAACTTTGAAAAATTCACATCAGAACTAGTCATTAATGAGTACTGAGGTATTATTAAGTCAAATGGTTTTGTGAAACGCACCAATGATTTGCAATCAATTTTCAATACAAGATGATGATATCAATTGAAGGACCATTAAAAACCATCAAGTAGAAAATAGTCGATTTTTTTTCTATTTTGGGATTATCCACTATCTTTTTCCACAAAAAATTAATTTCACAAATAAATAGTATATTTAATTTAGAATTCATTTAGACATTGTAATACTTTATTTCTACAAGAGACTATCATATTTGCTTCAAATGAGTATGAATGTTAAAATGATCTTTACGGTCAATTGTTCAAGTACATCCATTACATACATTATTATGCATATGTATGGGAATAGAACCCATAATGAACACCAAATAGAAGTTTGCTTATCATCCTTACGTTCATCTTTTTATGAAGTATTCATAAACACAAACAATTTTTGTATTGAACTATTCAGAGGAATTAAATAAACATTACTACTTAGTTAACAAAAACAGGATATATTTATAGAATTCTAACAAAATAAAAACAAATAGTCATCTGTTACAATACAAATGTTATATTTAATTAACAAGATTCTTTACTGGTCGTACTGATAACGAGAATGATGTTGTTTAGACGGTTTTTGGAAATCTTTCAGTTTCAGTATGATTTATCATTACAATATTTTAAAGTTACGGCGTTACATTTAACACAAAGTTAATGAATGTTACATGAATTGAAAAAAAAATCTTAATGTTTAACTCAGAAAAGAATAATAACTATAAATTTACAACAAAGTTGTCAGTTGACAAACTAATTCTTATCAGTTCCTAATATGTAATATAAATGATACTGTGTCAATGAAACAAAATCCTAACTTAGTAAAACGTAACTAACATGTGGCCTAGTAACCAATATACTGAGCTTTCAACAAACAGATCTCAATTTCCAAACCTTACTGTGTCTACTTTTTTTCAATCTATCGAGTAGTATCGTTATTTCAAACGTATTCAATAGTTTTATTTGAAAATTTTGTACATAACAAATCCGGTACAACTTGACTTAATGCTAGAAGAAAAGGAAGTAGTTAGTGAAATAGAAATCGGTTATCTACAAAAGATACATATATAAACAAATTTTTATTTATTTATGTAAACATTAATTATTCACAGACAACATATTTCAGTTAAACTGGGATCTGTCACAGTAAAACAACATAATAAAATCATGTGAACAAAATAAACAGTCAGAAATAGAGAAACTTTGTCAAATCACATGTGTTTAACTTCCTAATTAACCTAAAGATTTGCATTGTATCATAAAGTACAGATAAATTAAAATGAGGATTATTGGATTTAGGTCCACTTTGTTAAGTGAGATTTTATTGACCCTAAGGTCCTAAACATGGATAGTAAATACAAAATGCTGAATAATTTAGCTAAATACTTTCTTTATTAGCCTTCTTCAGCTGATGAAAATATATGGCAAAAGTTATTTTCATTGAAATATATGCATGGACACATAAAACTATAATTAAAAATGATTTTTTTTAAAAATAAAAAAACTTTTTATTTAGAATATGAATAACATTTATACTATAAACAATGTGAGTCGCATTTACTTCAAAAGCGAGAAAAATCAATTGTATTCTACATAGAACATGACAGGTTACTTATCTGATTTGTTCACATTAATTTAAAAACGACTTTTTCAGAGGTTGTGACATTCCCTAGAAAGTTAATGAAACCCAAAATTCATTTGTTTGTTGTTTTGTTTTGGTTCAAACCACGAACAAAAAAAAATTTAAATGTAATACCTCAATGGTAAAACTTAATGACCACAAATCGATCTATTATGATGTTATAAGTGAAAACTGTTAGTAATTCCCAAACTAGAAAAACATTGATCTATCATTTTTTAATCTTGAATAACACTGAGTTAGTAAAGTGGTCTCCGAATTCAACAATCTGTCTTATCATTTTATTTCTAAGAAATATTTTACCAATATCAATCTGCTTTTAATCTAAAGGGGGATTTTTAAAACTTCTAAATAGAGTCTTACTTCATGCAATGTGTCTATGAATTATAATTATAAACTCACCCAGTTCACTTTGACTAGTCACAATTGCAATTATTTATTTTTTTCCTAAACATCTTGATTTTGTGCACGGAATAACCACAGTACTAGGAAATACTACTCACTGATTCAAAAGACAAAATGAGTAGGATATATTGGCAACAATTATTCCAACAATCCATTAAGAGGAAGGAACAACTATTTCCATTCTCACTTAAATACGTCATATACATTTTCGCAATAAATATTTTATGGAAAACGTACATAATATTTCCAGATAAGTCAATTACTTAACTAATCCCTTTATTACTTTTCCCCAAAGGAAGCCTTTCTATTTTACAGTGTTATTTTTTTCAGAATTCATCAGTCTGTTTTATTGAGTCCTATTTTTTCTTTCTTTTCAAAACAAACAGCGTAAAGTTTGGGTTTACTTTAAAGCTTTTAAAATTTTTAAAAGATTTTATTAGAAATAACTACAGTATACGTAAATGATAGACAGAAATAATGAATCATTTACAAGAATTTTTTTATTTCCCTATTCATCCTACGCTTAATTTACTCTCCCCTTATTAATTGATGAACTAGACAATAGTTTTAGTGTATGTAGTGTAGCTAATAACAATAATAACGGCGACTGTGACAACGACAGAAATGGTATTAATAAAGAAAGTAATTATGAGATAACAGTTAAAACTATTTAATATACTTGATTAGTTAATAATTTTGAGTGAATAATTCATATTTTCTGTTAATCTATTTTCAGTATGTTATTGTTGCTTTAGTGCAGACTTGTTTACTCTGAATTAAAGCGGTATATTCAAAGATCTTCTTACTGAAATCTTGTATGCCATATATATATATATATATATATATATATATATATATATATATATATATATATATATATATATATATATATATCCAAACTTACTTCTAAGTGTCAGTTATCCTAAGCAGACTTCTCAATATCCTATCAACCAATATTAGGATTATTAATATTATTATTATTATTATTATTATTATTATTATTACTCTGTAGGCAAACTCAATTGGAACAAAATTACTTTTCAAAGTTATTTAACAATGTTATTACTTATTAAACACGTATGAATTATATTTTTTTAAAAGTAAAAATGATTGATCAGAAGAACACTTAACACTTTATGTCAAGTGAATAACCTACTTTTTATAATGAATCAAGCACATAATAGATCGTTTTACACTCATGTATATATATATATATATATATATATATATATATATATATATATATATATATATATATATATATATTCAGTGTAAATATTCAGTAACGAAATTCAGAGGAAAATAAATTCTATCAATTTGAAAGTTAACAGTCAGAATTTAACTTCAGATAATTAATTATATTTCATTATTTCTCCGTGACTAATAACATTTATCAAAGATAGACTAATTAGTCAATTGAATTTGCCTAGATTTTATTTGATATAAGTAAATCTGTTCAAATGATAGGCACGGTCAATAGACAGTTACTTTTGTATTCATCGGATAATTTAATGAGAATGTCCAATAAAAATCTCCAGGATATGATTACTAGTTAAGATTTATGTTTGGAAGGCTGGATCGAAATCAGTTACTGTTATTTATTTATTTATAAATAAATAGGTTTTGACAAATAAGTTTATTTTGTTAATAACTATGAATGCATGTATTTTTCTGTTGTCAATACTCAGATCTAGTTTTGATCAGTTCGTTTGTATAATGTCCCACCATTTGAATTTATTTGTGGCTACAATGAATCACTGGTTGATAAACTAGAGCTCTAGTGTTTGAAACGATTTGTCTGGATCTGAAAAAAGTTTTTCTGATTGATAAATCCCAAATAAAGCAAAACTCACCTTTTAAAATTCACAATTAATCATTATTCAAAATTTAATTAGCTTTGTTTCGTTCTAATATTAGTAAACGGTGTTAATTGAACGGAAACGACTATACGAGTTATAAATTAAATAATAAAGCACGTGATCGAAACAAATTTTAAATCATCTAACGTTAATTATTTTTCACTGGTTCTATTCCAAAATAACGACAGCTATGATGATGACAGCAATTCAAATGAAAATAATTGTTCTGATAAATTTGTTTATCTATTTTCCAATGTCCAATAATACAAACGTGGGCTTATCCAAAATTATATTGATAGCATGCTGACAACACACAAACTGAATGTCGTAATTCAAGGTCATGGATCAGGTGACCAATTAAACTTAAGCGTTTTGTTTTAGAATAGTGAGTTGACTAATTAGTGTTTTGTTCGTAACATTAGGTTGGTGTCTCTGATAACTGTTATCAGCAAACTAATCTGAATCAATTCATGAACAGAATTGTTTTTGTTTTCCACTTATAACTACCGTATAATTTAAATCTTGACTTCGTTAGATCTAAGGAATGGAATAAATAACATTTCGTATATCTCCTTCAATAATAATAATAATAGGCACAGATTATCATAAATAAACATGTGTTAATCATGTGATTACATGCATAATTAATAATAAATAAAAATGCAAATAAATTATTAATGTTTCTATTTAATATTGTATTGGATATTATTTGCTTTGATCATGTGCGCAGGAAACTAATGAGTTTCTTTCACTGTACTCTATTCTATCAATGATAAACAAGAAAATAAGTTGATTATCATTTGAATGCTGATAATTTTTGTTTGTTTATTTTCTTTTTTTTTTAGTTTTCATGTAAACATATTGAACTGACTTACTTGCTTACTTACTTACGCCTGTTACTCCCAATGGAGCATAGGCCGCCGACCAGCATTCTCCAACCCACTCTGTCCTGGGCCTACTTTTCTAGTTCCATCCAATTCTTGTTCATTTTTCTCATGTCTAGCTCCATTTCCCGGCGTAATGTATTCTTTGGTCTTCCTCTCCTCCTTCGACCCTGAGGATCCCATATGAGGGCTTGTCTTGTGACGCAGTTCGGTGCTTTCCTCAGTGTGTGTCCAATCCACTTCCAGCGCTTCTTCCTGATTTCTTCCTCCACTGGGATCTGATTCGTTCTCTCCCACAGTAGGTTGTTGCTTATAGTGTCCGGCCAGCGGATCTGAAGTATTTTGCGTAGACAACTGTTAATAAACACCTGTATCTTCTGGATGATGGATTTCGTGGTTTTCCAGGTTTTGGCTCCATACAGTAGAACTGTCTTGACATTTGTATTGAAAATTCTGACTTTGGTGTTGGTTGCCAATTGTTTTGAGTTTCAGATGTCCTTCAGTTGTAAATATGCTGCTCTTGCTTTGCCGATCCATGCCTTCACATCTGTATCCGATCCACTCCGCCTGGAGCCCCTCCGGGGCCCACTGCCGGTCCCAAGCCCGGATAAAGGAGGAGGGTTGGGCATGGGGTTAGCGACCCCATCCCGTAGAAAACTAACTCGCTAAAAAAACGCTAACCAGAAAAAAATTGAACCGACTACTGATTTCCATTCCTAAATTTATATGAACTTGCTCGTTTTTTTGTTAAACATTTATTTTATGATATGAAGACAATGTTCTTTTCCAGACTTTGAATATTTCATTTGTTAACGAGTCATTGAAATATAATTGAAAATTGATTTGAACTATAATACTGACTATTTAATGTTAACAAATTGACAAAATATAGCTTAACCTAACAACACTTTGTATTAGAAACTTATATTAACTACAGAATTAATGAAAGTTAGGAGTGCTGAATGGATGATTCGTTCTAATTATTTTGAAACTTTGCAATAGTTTTTGCTTTAAAATCATACATAGAATCAGATAAGAAATCAATGGAAATTGAAACCATGAACTTTTGAACTCCGAAATAATATAAATGATTAAGATCATGAGTCAGTTGAAGCTAGACCACCATGGAAAACCTGGAAGCACTGGACGGCTGTTTCGTACTATTATGGGACTCCTCAGCAGTGCGCATCCATGACCTCGCCCCCTGCGAGATTCAAACCCAGGACCTACTGGTTTCGCGCGCGAGCACTTAACCCCTAGACCACTAAGCCGGCATCCAACGGTGTTAATGTCGTGGATGCGCACTGCTGAGGAGTCCCATACTCGGACGAAACGGCCTTCCAGTGCTTCCAGGTTTTCCATGGTGGTCTAGCTTCAACTGACTCATGATCTTAATCATTGAAATTACTACAATCTCCACAAAAGCCCTTCCGAAATAATAATTAAATAATATCATGATCATGAAATGGCATATAGATTGTTGGTTCAGTATTGAATACAGTTGTAATTGTTTTTCCTAAGAGTCTACTTATTGTAAACGTCAACATATTTTGTCAACGTTTACATCTTTATTGTATTGACAACTATCAGGAATTATGTTTCTGTAGACCGTTTTACATTAGTATACATGTATATTAGTGACCAGAGTTTAGATGGAATTATGTAATCAAAGTAAGAAGTTATGAACAGTAGATATCATTCATGTTAAAAGTAGTAACCCGGATACCTAGTGATAAGACAGTATCAGGATCATTCTCTATCAGGAACTTACTATATTTGAAATTTTAGACAGTTGAATTTTACCCCTTTGTTTTAATCCATTAACTATTCTCTTCCCGACATTATTTGGCTATATAGACTATCTTAAGATGTAGATTTTAATGTTGTATACGTTTAGAATTCGTAATTATCAGTTATTTTTATTCCCAATATAAGAAATCACACTATTTTCTGTAGCATATTAAACGACATTTAAATTGCTTTTTAGTGGCCCGAGATCTGACTCCAAGTAGATCGCATGAATGGTTGTTATTGAATTATATATGTCGCCTATCCTCGCATATAATCACTGACTTAAATCGCGTTAGTCAGTAACGGAATTAAATAAGTCAAATGACGAGAATGGACTTTTGGATGCATATATTTTGTATATGAAACGAATGGAATAGAACAAGGCAAAATGACGCACAGTGGAGATGGCTGGTAAGCCAACTCCCATTTAACCAAGCGTTAATCAATATTTTTAAGCACACAAAAATAAGTTACAGACATGTGATGAGTAATGGGATAAGAAGTGTAACACACCTACGCGCTCATATAAAAACAGTCAAGATTGATAAGCAAATAATTAACAAGGTCAGAATGTGACTCAAGTAGAATGAATAGAATGGGGTCTCCGAAAGCTAGAATGAGGTATATGGGCTTAACAACAATAAGACACTACAACTTCAGCTAGATAAAAGCCATTTAACAGAATAATGATGATGTGCAACCCATTTAAACAATGTGATAAAAGAAAGGAAAAAGGAATATTCATAATGTATGTGTACAAATCGTTGAGAATGTTCTACAAGAATCATTTCTAAACAAAATAAAATGAATAGGGGGAATATGATATTTTGATAATCTTTCTATATCTACGTTACATTGAACCACCTAATTGATTCTGATTGCATTTCATTTGATTAGTACTACTGTTTTCTTTTATATTTAATCAATGAAAGTTAAGTACATTTAATAGTTTACCAAATTCATCTTTATTCACTATTTTTAGATACTTTCATTCCAAAATTCAAATAGTCTATAGAGGATGAATTATGAAATTATACTTCACTTTATAGTATACTTGTCATCAAGTCAACTCATAGCTGTTCAATTATTGGAATGTTCTATGGAAAAACTTCAGTAACTATTTCTGTACTGCATATTAATATTATTAAAATAGACCATAGAAATGATTCATGTTAAAACATCTCAGAATCTTCGAAAGTAAAACACATAGATCTAATAAGAACTAATTGCAAAGTTTCACAAACTGTAGGGAATCAAATTAGGCCTGTTATTTTACCGTTTATAGTGTAAAATGAGGCGATTTTAAGCAATATGGTACACAAAAATTTTGAAATATTTCTTCTTTGACCCCATAGCTGATTTTAATTGAAAATAAAGTTTTTGACAAAATGTCACAAGTTGATAAACTTGTTACAGTTCCATTCAATACCAACATTCCTTAATAATCCGTGTTGATTCAAGTATTCTTTCATCTATTTAAAATCTATTAAGATATCTAACTATCTACTTCAGCTTACTGAACTTAACAGTAAGATATTTCGTTGAAGATCAAAAATTGATTCACCAGGCTATGAATCTTACTCAGATGCATTATCTAGGAACTATGTTACGTTTGCCCAATCACCGCCCACAACTCGCAATCCTAGCTGGTGTCGGAGTAATTCAGATGAAATCTAGGAGTTATCAAGTCAACTTGTAACATCGGTTGGTAATATAATTGACTGCTGGTGTTAACGATGGTGACAGATGTAGAATATGTGGTTTGATTCCGGACAACAATAAATTATAGTCAGTTACTAAATACGTTGGGAGAAATTGCTCAAAGTCGTTCCCACTAAAGCAGATGTATTCATTCTTTATCTTCCCATAGACCCTGCTTAATTTTCAGTACTATTCAATACTTTATGCTCTCTTATTTCATTCCTTCTCCTCGAGCTAGATTCTTTATGTTTAGTCATAATCCAGCTCCTATGATATTCATTTTATATTCTGTGTAGAAGCAATGTGACAACCTGACCCAGGCCCTACGTCGATTATAACTGACCGACTAAGTTTAATGTAGTATTCAAATACCAACACTTTTTATTTCATTTAATCTCTTCGTGGATTTGCCTGTCTTAATGAACGAACACATTAACCCAATTTAACTACATTAAATCAGTTACAATATCTTAATTTTCACACAAAAATTAATCCTATGTAAAATTTCATTTATCGGCTGTTGTTATAGTAATAGTCATGTGTTATATATATATATATATATATATATATATATATATATATATATATATATATATATATATAATGTCCAAATCAAAAGCCAATACCTTCCTTCCGAAAATTAAAAAACTTATGATTATTAGTACGTTTATTGTTTATTAGAAAACACCCAAATAATAATAAGTGTAACACAGGTTAATTGCATGTGATTGAACTCAGTGTTTTCTTTCCAAAACTAATCAAGTGAACATCGATTTTTGGTTGGATCAGCTGTATGAATTGACTGTTTTCACCAGTAAGGTCAAAACAACAAATTCATTAATATGCATACGTATATTCACAGAGTTGACTTTTGTCGAAGTATACTACTCAGAAGTATATTTGTATTTTTTAAAAACGAATAACTGTTAAGTGAAAATCTAGTACATCGCGAGTATTCGTCAGGTTTTCGCAGTTATGATATGTGAAGGGAACTTAGATGGTTGAAAGTAACCAAATAAATTCATAACTGATATGAACCTAGTCTTAATATAATTATAACTCATTGTATGTATACATTATTACTAAAAGTGAGTTTTTCACTACCCTGGTTCATAAATGGAAAACACTTTCTAGTGATCACTGGTCATAAATAAAGCATTAAGTACAACTAGACCTCACTAGTAAGCCTCATGTAAAGTTTTCTACCATTATGTTAACAATCTTGAAAAATTTAATGATATTCTCCATGGGAATCGAACCTCATGTGACCTAATCAAAGGCGTTACTACTGAGCCATTGAAAAGATTTTATGCTAGACTTCATGCAGAACTGAGTTATGCTAAATGATGATTGTATGCTAACTGCTGTTATATTCTTCTAAACCTAAACACAGTACACTTTTCTGGATTTCAGCTAATATTATTTCCTCACAGCTACGCGCTTCATTAAAATGAATTAATTAAAATGTATCCACTCATATCAAACTCATTGTGTATAATGTAACTTTATGTAATTAGTTTTTCTTATGAAGTTAATCAAGTTCACGAGAATACTATGAATTCATTGTGTTTTGTCACCTACATTTTAACAAGATTCAAGTTGAAAATTCTTACATTAATGGATGTAATGTAATAACCAGGAGAAAATTATTTACTGGATAAAGAAAATATCTTCATCTTTTGTTTCTTTTTTGTAAATGTCACTCACTAGCCTGTACAATAAAAATATCACCAAAATAAGATGGCAATTTCTTTTGTTTTCATACAAAATTTTAAGTAATTTGGACAGTTAAGGATTTTTCTAAACATGCTTTACTAATCTTTTATAATCTACTTTAAATCAATCATACACTAAAAAAATAAAAATATATAGAAGTATATTTACGTTTTTACTGAGATTATATGTGTACAATGTTTCATCAAGTGATTGACTTTGGACAACCAATTAGAACTGATGAATTTGTCTGTTAGCTATTCAAAGACTTTCTTTGATTTACTGTTGGTTCAATATAAAATCTTATTGTTTGACAATTCTACTCCACTATTTGTTCACATTCTATTATAACACTAATTATCTCGGACCTATATTTTCTCATAAATAACAACTTCTTAATGTGTTTCAAACTAGCTTTAAAACACAAATTTATGATGAGTAACTAATTAATAATCATAAATCAATCTATAAAATCGCCTCTACTTGTTACTAATGTGTAAATCTTTACCCAAACACTTAATTAAGAAATGATTGTATCCTCAATACTATCCGGCATCATGGGGAATTTTTTACAGTTGTAGTGGAAATTTGTGGTCTGTTAAATCAGTCAGTCTGAGTGAGATTGTAACTAACTAATGTCATTGACTGTCTATTGCACTATTTCAAAAACTAGTTGACATTCATAACTAAGATGTCACTGATTACCGATATTTGAAGCCCTTAGGTTCGATATCGTGTTAACTGTGTGGGTATACTTTGCACCTTAGGCCGTGATTAACTCTTAATGAAAGGTGTCCAGAAAATACACTAAAACATTTACGAAACTACTTGGTAATGACTCACTCCGTTAGATAAAGAAATTCATAAGGAATTTTAAAGGACATTAGAACTAACTGAATGAATTTTATGGAAAGTAATTTGATTTCAAGGTGTCAACCATCATAAATTGACCTGAGCTAGAATACCATAGAAAACCTGATAGAACGGGACGGGTGTTTAGCCTTAGCATGAGACTTTTCGACAATGTTCACCTGCCAACCTATTAAAGACTCAACCTAAAAACTACAGACCTCGTAACAAGCATTTAACCATTGGACCACTAAGTTGATATCCAATGTAATAAATTGTTTTGGATAATAACCTCAATGTTTTATAATGAAGGTTATTTCACTTTGATGTCTACTGATATGTATATCATTTGATGAATTAAGCATCACTATGATTCCATTAGACTTTTTCGTTTAAAATATTTTTCAAAATCTAAAAAACATTTATGCCTTATTAATTTATTTTAATGTTTTTTTTTAAAAAACTACTAAAAGGTCACATCAATTTGTCCTTAATTTGTATTAATCCACATGTTCAAACATAGATTTTATAAACATTTAATAGTATTTTTTAATCTATACAACAGATAGATTGTGACTAGCAGCGGAATTCAGGATGCATGTTCTAACCTAAACGGGATTCATCACTCAGATTTGCCTGAATCCTGGTGTTAACTCTCACATTGGGACTCAAACCTAGTTCATATCTCTTCGAACTCCAACGACTTATCCGCTGATTTACTGAGTCCAGTTAGCCACTAACTTGTTCAACGAATATAGTTTTTGTACCATTACAAGTAAGTGTGTTGAATTATCCCGTTCTTGATATGCAGGATCACATTTTGAACTTTTCACAAAACGGCTATATGTGTCAATAAAAACTGATCAAAATTCAACCCTGAATGTCAACGGTCGAATAAGTTCAAACCTTAACAGATAATAATACTTAATCAGTTAATGTTCTTTTATTTAAATTGTCCATTTTCAACATCTTAAATATATGAAACTATAATGAAGATTTTTATAGAATTTGAAAATAAACCCCACTGAATGAACTTGAGAACTATTGAAAAAATACAAACACTTGAAATTTATTCTTCATCTTTGTTTTGAACTCCGAAAATCGTGTATTGACGATCCCCTACAGGACTGAATCTTATACCTTCAAGCTTGGCGGCGGACATGATAGTGATTTAAAATTTATTTATTTATATATTCAATGTCAGTTAACTAGTTATGCAGATCAAACGTCACTCAGTGTCTGTTTCTTTTCCAGTTTCCATAGAGAGATAAGTCTATGAAAAACAAACTTAAGTTGAACAAATTTTTAAAAAAGCGCTACCTGTCGGGGTAATATTTGCAATCATTTATATAATTTAATGCACATCTTAGAAGCATTTATTTGAGTTATGAACTGAATATTTAAATAAAATACTATGCTTTTGTATGGAGCTTAATGACAGGTCCAAGTGATCCAATATAGGTCAGTGATAATTACACAAGAAACTGACTGATATTGTTGTTACTGAAGTCACCTGCAGTTTAACAATTAAAATAAACAGAATAATTATCTAATGACTGCTCCTTGAGTATTAATAATTTGAGGTTACATAATTATTTGTCACCTGATAAATAATGATTTCGAAGAAAATTAGTACCTGGTGTTCGTTGAATGTTCAGAAAATCTAGATAGGTGAACACTGAATTGATATAACAGGAAGAGGTAAGTCTATTTAATAGTGAAGTGGTATATTTAGCTATACGAAGACTTTTGTCAATTTAAAAAAAAATAATTTTTCTTCATGAAATAACGTTAGTTAGATAAAACGTTAAAAGCCAGACAACGAAAAAATATCTGTTAAAGGTGAGGGGTAAGGCTGTTAATGATAATGGAGGATGCAAGTCAGCTGACATTGTACTCCCAGTCAGTAGTTTCAAAGGCATCATACTCATCAATCGGTCTAAATTACGTTGGTTTGATTCGGTCCGAGTCCAGTTGACGTCATTTGCAGATAAAATCTGCTATCAAATATGTACTACTTTACATTAGCAATTTATGTATACATAATAAGTTATGAATGAATACTTTCCTAATTATTTTGGACAAGATCTACACCAATCCAGTGAATAGTAGCATTTCGGTTAGAATGTTTATCGCTAAAAACATCATGCTTGCTAGTTCTGATTTGGAATATCTCTATATGTTACGTAAGAGGCCTATCTCAATAACTTTAAAGTATAAAACATTACTTATAACCAGTAATTTAAGTCCTAACTGATGTGTAAATTATTAAAATTTATTTTTTCCCCAAAACATTTTAGAGAGAAACTTACGTTCAAAACAATAATTTAATGCTTCCATAAACATGGCGATTTAATGATGATAAATACGTTTTCCTGAAAAAACTTTGTGTGGTATGAAATGCTGTCGTTATCCAAGACAAATCCTATTCAGAAATAATTTTATTCAGAGAGCAGTGAATAGCTATCCTATGCCGGTTTTTGGTTAATCAGTAATGAACCATCACTATCCCAAAACCTCACACAAGGTGTGACCCAGAACCTTTATCACAAAGATTTGGTATTATATTGGATATCATTGAAGAAATTACATTTTTGGGACTAAAAACTCATTCATTTCTTTGTCATTTTCAAAGATTTTCAAATTGTAGCCAGTCCATGATAAGAGACAGTTTAATGAAACACTGAAAATTATAAACCATTAAACAGTTATCCATTCTTCTATTCTGAATATTGATAGAAGCTTCGATACCTGACTAATTTCCTTTTTTTATACAAAATTAAAATATATTTCCACCTTCAATCAATTCAGTGTTCATTCTTAAACATCAAATACTTTTTTCCATTTCTTATCTAACCAAAAATAAAATCAATGCAGGTAGACTTTCAGCATGATCAGCAATTTTTCATTTCATTTCTCACAATCAATATTTGGATATTAAGGAAATTTTCTACGAGATTAATGCTTTTTGTTTGTCTTTTTAAAAACCTTAGATGATTCCTTACATAAAGAATTATTGGAATATAAATTAATTAGTTAGGTTGATAAATACAGATGAACCAACGACAATCCAAGACGATTACTTAAAGTTGTGATCTATTTATCAATATAGGATAGCGACTATCAGAGAGGAACATATACTGGATGATATGGCGTCTCATGGTAATATGTGTTGACGGAAAAGATCAATTGAAATTCAGTTTTTTCTCTCGCTAATAGTTAAAACTCAGAGAGTTAGATATTACATATAATCCACCGAATAACTGCTAGTCATGTAACCAACTCCGGTCACTTAGACAGAAATGTCAAAACAATCTGCGGCACAATCGTTTGAGTACTTCATAGAAATTCTCTTTCAAATTTTAAGACAAATCCAACTATTCCTTGACTATGTACAAAACGTTGTTGAAATGAACATGCAGTTCATCTAAAAATCTATTTATAACTGTATAAATTCCCATAAAGAAAAATGTCTTAGGATCATGTAGATGAGTTTCTTTATCGAGAAAGAACCAATAACCAACCGAAAAATATACAGTAATCATATGAGAAAAAACAATAAATACTTGTTGGTTTCCTTCTTTTAATGTTATAAATTCTTCTTTCATACAACTATTATTATGATTGATTAGAAAAGCAATGAAATATTACTTCAGGCAATTTTAAGTCGTTCAAAATTGTCCGTGTGGTTAAAGTTAACCAATTATTTTCAGTCACATTTTTATTCACTATTATTTAATAAAGAAATACTATAATAATATTGTATAACTTATAGAAAAAATGTAAAATGTTGTGGTCTTCAAATAAATCACAATGAATTCAGAACTATCAGAAGGGGGTTTTTTGAGATTTTAGTAATTTTTATAATTGAATTCATGAGTCATTTGAAGTTAGACCACCATGGAAAACCTGGAAGCACCGGACGACCCTTTCGTCACAGTATGGTACTACTCAGCAGTGCGCGCGAACGATTAACCTCTAGGATTCAGAATTATTAATTATTAATCTAACCGTATTCATTCATTTTGTGTTGTTTGTTTGAATCCTCCCATTGATGTTTAGGACTGCAATTGATCAATCGCTTATTGACATATGTGCGTCCTGTGCAGATTATCTCGATATTGCCTTAACTCATAAGCATTATAAACAAAAATGAATGGTGGCTAGCAGTGGAATCCAGGACAAGCATTTCCTTCCATAAGAGACGGATCAATTGCAGTCCTAAATATTAATGAAAAGATTCAAGTAAACAATACCAAGTGAATTTAAACTTCACCCAATCTCACAAACAAGTGTCTATCAGAACTCAGTAGCTAAGTGGGTAATACGATGGCGTTTGAATTGAATGGTACTGGGTTCGAGTCCGGGAGTGAACACCAACTTGGAGATGTAGGTAAGTCCAGTTGGCGAGTTCCAAATAGGTCGAGACGCGCGTCCTGGTTTCCATTGGTAGCCGCCATCCATCTTTGCTTACAATATTATGTTCAGTCATTTAATTTTATTTGAAATGCATTATACTGACAACGTCCAGTAAAATCCACTTATGCAAGCATTTTTAACTCCTTTTGTGATTTAGTTTAGGAAATATTACAAGCTATAATCAGCTGATAAGAGATTTAAACAAAATAGAAATAAATTCGTATTTTTTGTCCAAATCATTTTTCGCACTGTATCTTCAAGTCATTTATGTGTATATAAACTACGTGTATATAGAATTTTCTTGATCAGTCAGATTAATTAAAAATAAATATAAAGCATTTAAAGTATTATTTGAAACTCAGTAGAAATGACGATCAAATCGATTATTTAGATACAATATCTGTCCACTGGTTCATCTGTTTATCATCAATCTACGTACATAAAATGCGTATGTATATTACATCTAAATCACTACCATCTAATAATATTAAAATATTTCTTCTTGAATTGTATCATGTACCTTTTTTCTAATTCTTCTAATATACATTGACATTTGAACTGTTTTCACTTTGTTCTATTGTTTATTTTCGTTTAAATCGCCACTACTTTCTTCACAATATTTAAAACTTTTATTTTGCTTACGGTCGAGAATTGATGAGTCTTCTTTAGTTGGATACAGACATGCACACACACACACATGCATCAAATAGACAAGCATACCATGTTTCACTTTAATGTACTTAAAATCAATAATCTTTTTAAAAATTCACTCCATATTTTTGACAATTGATTAA
The DNA here is from genome assembly GCA_946903255.1 of Schistosoma spindalis. NCBI lineage: Eukaryota > Metazoa > Platyhelminthes > Trematoda > Strigeidida > Schistosomatidae > Schistosoma > Schistosoma spindalis. Next base: position 79,364,864 of record OX336416.1, on the reverse strand, counting down.
TCTACCCGCATGTCTCAATCATCTAATAGTAGGACAACTTGGACTGAAGCACATGTTTGCTATCTCTGACTAAGGACAAGCCAAACATAAATCTACAAATCATAAATGTATGGTTTAGAAAATATCTGCCTGAAATCTATTTATTTCTTTGTCGTAAAAAACGAAATGGTGATTTTTTTCATCATTTTAATTTTAGTCCCACTGTTTCTGCTTACCAATGTCTGCCATTTTTCGCTGATCCCAATCATGTGGTCCATACCATTCACATATCGAAGCTAAATGAAATCGGGATGAGTATTACTGACATTCGATAAATGAATGTTCGTTGTTGATTTTCATTGTAGAGGGCGATATTTCTAAATTACGTTAAATCGAGCAAAAATAAAACTTTTTTTTAATTTTCATTGTAAACTGTAGTTTGTCAAATCAATTTCAATCACGGTTGGGATAAGAATTTGCGGATGATATTGATTAGATATCACACTACTATTACCACAAAAACTAACTGAAGATTGATAAATATGAATCACTCGATCTTATCAAAAAATGATATTATGTTCCTTGTATTTGCTACTAGAATTGAAAAATCACCTGACAAATCAAACAGAGCTGTAAACTATTGGTTGTAGCCTTAATTTGAAGCTATTCATCAACGCTCATCTATAATCGGACAGATGATAGATACTACGACCCTTTTTCTCTAGTTTTCATTAGTCAGTAGGACTCTTTATACCATTGCATTTAAGCGATATCATAGCATTCTGTTTTCATATCAATTCTTTTAACTAAAAGAACATATCAGCATATGAAGTTTGTGGAGGTGGTTGAATTTTAGTGAAATCACGAAAAGATTTAGGTAAGACAACCATTGGAAAAAAGGAAGCATAGGATAGCTGTTTAGTCCTAGTGTAAGAGTCCATTACTGTACACCCATAACTCTGCCGAGGATCGAACTCAGGACCTTTAGGTCTCATAGCGACCACTTAATCTCTAGAACATTGAGCTGATAGTCAACGGTTTATATATATATATATATATATATATATATATATATAATCTTGTTAATAAGTAGATATAAATAGATCATTCTATATATATACTTTTCTGACGGACTTACAAGTTATAAATAGCATAATTTTATTACTTGTCAAATATTAACCACTTAGAGATTATACTTTATTTTTAAAACAAAAAATGTTCAATAAGTAACGGACATTTCTGTATTTGCATAACTTCTGAATCATAAAAAATCTAACTTTACTGTAAAAAGTTTGTCAAGTCAGCCTTAACAATGCTTTGGTTCTTATTAGCGAAACTGAACACTTAAAATATTAAAGATTCACATCTTGTAAATTAGAACAACACATATAAGGTGAATAATATTGTTTTCAATTAGGTCTTTATTAACCTTTACTCTAGTATAGAAGAACATTTATATCCATATACATATCACACATGTGTATCATATATATCTTATAAATTATTAGATCAACCAAAGTATCTTATGAGTCGATGATAACAATGAAGAACAATTACGTAATTAAACATAATCACTTGTACTGGTAGTTATTAGAACAATAACAGCCTAAATAAAAAAGTCCCAGCATAGAAAGTAATTCAAAAGTTTGCAAAATAAACATTACATTGACAGTCACTAAAAATTACAAACCGGAGACCCTGAGTTCAGTTCCCGCACGTTGGACCATTAGTGGGTACTTCTAAGGAATCTCATACAGGGACGAAACCGTCGTCCAGTGCTTCAATATTTTTGATGGTGATCTAACATTGATCGGTTTATGATTTCGATGAAATTCAACAATCTCCACAGCCCCAAACTGATTTTCATTCATTCGTTAGCTAAGCTACCTAATGGTACACAGGAGCATCTGAACTGGTAGATTCACATAGAAGAATTCAAATCAAGTAGTTAATCTTTTTTGAGCAGACACCACTGTTCGACCATAAGATGACAAAGTAAGATTGAGTGCATTGGAATCCCTTTTAACAGTTCTCATTAACCCATCCCATAGCTACATCCTTGTTATAAAAAGGTTTCTTCCGAGCAGTCCACCTCTCTGACTTCTTATTCCATGAATGCATATGTTTTTTAGAAAACTTTCCGGGTACCCTATTTCGGTCAACATGTTATGACTGAATTCTAACTCCTTCTCTATGGCATCATCTGAGATCTTTTTTGCTTTACCCCTAAGTGAACTAACCAGAATCTAACTTTTTTTAATCGATAGTCGTTAAGTGGGACTGAACCAATATAACAGCAATTGAACGTATAATTTCATGTGACATTAATTTATTGATAGTCCGATTGGTAATAAAAAGCATTTGGTAAAGATAGAAAATTCACCTACATTGTATCATTTGGTCTAAACTTTATCATGAACATTATCTATTCAAAGATTTACAAAGGAGTATACAAATGACAGATTTGTTGTTATCGTCGATATTATTGCTGGTGTTAGTGTCCATGTTGATCCTATTGTATATATATATATGAATTTTCTCAATATTCATCTGTTTGGTTAACAAAAATTCATAAATGCCGGTTGTTATTATTTTTGGATTTAGATTTAAAACAGGAAATCCAGCTGACATCTTCCATGGAATTTTTACCATTTCTAAAACACATTAACAAATTATGTAAAGATTTAATCATTGAATACACAATATTATTTATTAACTATTTAAGTGTTGATCATCTTTAACTCATTAAATCACATTATCTGATGTTAATTATGTATAGACGGATATGTACATATAAATTCATCGGGAATTTTTTTTATCCTGATTATATTTTCCTTTGTATATATATTTTATGATTAATAAGTGACAATTCTATTGTAGTTAAAATGTTAAGCTGTTTCATTACCCAATGAATCTTTTTTAAAATTATTCTTAAGGATTTGCGTTCTTCTATATTGTTGATATTTAGAACTGGAATTTTAATGATCTAAGTTGAAATAAAGTCTTTATCAACATAAAGTTGAAAATTTTACTATATTTTAAGCATTTCTCAGCGGTAATATATCAAGATGATGAGTCCTGAATAGAACAAAATGCGCGTCCTGGAATCTGTTAACACCTATTACCTAAAAATAATGGGTTGATCTTATCTTTTACGGTTTATCCAGTTAATATTTTTTAATATTCGGATTCTTATGTAGTCTGGATGACCGTATTGAACAGCTACTTCTTCCGTATTTGTATCATAAACTGACTGTAACTGGATAATTACTGAAAACCAGCAAGTACTGGACACCTCTTTCGTTCTAGTGTGTGACTCTTCGTTAATGGTCACCCACGGTCCCCTCCTCAAGGACATTAGTCTCTTAGCCTTCAAAATACTAAGTTATATTCAATGGCGTTGATGTTGTACAAAACGACAACAAAAATTTCGACATTTAAATCATTCAGTCAACCTTAAATCAAATAAAATCCCTACAGTCTCCGATTCTATAAATAATCATATAATGAATAGTGACTGAATTTAAGAGAAAATTCCTAAAGTTCTAGTAAGAATCTGTTACAGATAAAGTTTAACCATCCAAGGACTGATGCACTTGATGACAGTAGCGTAACGCCAACACCACGAAGTTTAAAGATTCCAACTTCGATCCTTAACAGGGTGGTAAATGTATGCTATAGAAGAGTTCAAAACAAGAATGAAACATTAATCCATTGCTCACGAATTTCCAATTTCTCTCTATTTGTGTTCCAACACATTTGTGAATTCTATGACAACGATATCTTTTTTTTCAAATTATATTTTTAATAGATGATCACTAGAGTATTTTATTGAAATAATTTTTTAAATCCTCTGGAAATAGCCAGTACAATCACATACAGATATAATTGCATACATACATGGCATAGTATACATACAAACACGATGTGAGACGAATTTCTTATTACTATTCAGTAAAATATTCATAAATCTAAATTTGTCGCATAATGTTAATTATTGTAGAAGGAGAAGAAGAGGAGAAGGAGGAGGAGGGAGAAGAAGGAGAAAGAGAAGGAAACAATATTGCAACTATAAATATAACACGCCCATTATCTTCTTTATAAATCCTTACAATAATTCTTAATCACCATTATTTTAATGATTAGTAGCATTATTAACATTTTCAATAATCTTTTCTTTTTTGTATCTATTCACCTATCTCACTCAATTTTAAAGAAGGGCAAAGCGACTTGACTCGTAATATGTTCATTCATTTCCACATACGCATGCAGAGTAGGTAAAAGTATATGAACAAACAACAAACTTGTGAAAAAAAATCCAAAAACTTCACCTAAATAAGTAGGAGAAAGAAAATTCGAACACAGAAACAATTCATGCAATCAATGGCGACGGTAACGACAAAGATGATAGTAATAGTAGTTGTTGTTGTTTTTGTTGTTCCTGTATCTTGCCCTGAACGACTGTTGACTCAGCTGCTAGCTATTGCAGAGACAACAGAAACTGAAAGTTTTATTCTAGTTTAAATCAATAGTGATGTACGGAGAAAAAAACAAGGGTATTTACAGAATTTCCTCTGTATCCCAGATTGCAAGCCACTCAAGATACGCGTTTCACGAAGCTTTGTTTAATTACAAGCAAAGGCTTCAAAAAATTCATTTTTTGGGGTGATTCGGTTTAAATTTTTGATAAATGATACATTTTCCAGAAAAGACCAAAATAGAAACTTGTTAAGAATGTATTACTTTTTGATAAGATTAAAATTTCCCACCGACATACAGATGTATCAGATCAAACAAACAAACCCAACTGAACAGTGAAGAGGACTATAGGATAATGTTTAATTATTTAGTAGCAAATTAGAAATCCTGACTAAGAGTTATGATTACTGTACTTAACTGGGACCGTTCCATTAATATATCAATCCAGTACTATCTGTAGAGATAGTATCCTAGGGTTTTTATTTTACTGCAGCCTATATAAATTAAATAAGTTTAGTCAAAAATCATCATCAATGTAGATTTTGACTATTAGAAAGGACATTTAAGACAAGCGATATAGTCTACTATACAGTCAATAGCCTATGAAGTTTGAGTTTTGAATAGTTGGCAAATAAGAACGAAAATTTCAAATAGATTATCCTAATAGCTGTTAATCAACTTAAATCGTCTATTTGGTTTCAGTTATTAATTACTTTATTTAAAAATCATGTTATTATTATGCACTGAGTAAGCCCGGAACTGCTACCAATCTAAAAGAACGAAACATTTCACTTCAGAATTTCACAATATATCATAAGCTACTCATAAGTAGTATAGATGAAATTAAAAACAAAATTTTGCGCCTCAATTAAACCATAAAATTTTTTGATCGAGATAATGAATCGATGGATGTTAAACCACCATTAGAAACCTGGAAGCACCAATGCACCATAAAAGTTTTGTAGATTTGGCCAGTGAACCTTTTTTTCAAAGATGATAAAACAGTCTTTATCCACAGAAATATTAAATCATCTTTTAGCATTTCATAACTTTTATTCTTCCTGATTTCTACATATTTTTTAAAAAAATTCAGTACAACAAACATTTTTTTTTGTTTAACTAGGTAAGAAACTGTCAGCAAAGAGTTTACTCATCAGTAATTTCCTGTCACCAATGACGCACCAAAGTAAAATGGGTTTTAAGAGATGAACTTGACACTTTTTCACTTGTTCTCATAGAATAATATACGTTGCGTTAGTGACCATATTTCCTGCTTTTGTTATTAACTTTGAAATAATAATAATAATAATAATTTTTAAAAAGCACTTACAATTTCTTTTAGCTCTTAACATTTATATTTCTTGGCATAAAACCTAATGCATAGTTTTGGATTGGGTTTTTTTTTTGTTTTAAAAAATAAAACAAATTGCCGTACATTTCACTTGGAATGACTCTGTCCGTTAATTAGTTAATAAAAATCTATCAGTTAAATTCTAAAATTGGGTGACCTTGAGGTGCAATGTCCCAAATACCATTGTATTGGATTTTAACGAGACTGTTTTACTTTGTTTTAGTCTGCATTTATTTTTAATAGAATATTCATAGATTGATTATCTTATGAATCAATAAGTTGTACAATATTACTAAATATTCAATTGAATGTATTTATTGAGCATGTTAAATTTATCATTATTTCTAATCTCTTAATTAATAAAATTATAAGTAACTTTTAGGATTTTATTCTTTATTGATAATAATAGACACCCCTGATGAATTAGGACATGGTTTGCGTGGTGATTAGTTGAGACAATTTCACGGGCCCCTTACACTTGAATGTATAATCCATAAATCAATGGACTCATGTTAACTGACTCCTCTAATTGAAGATTTTTCTTATGTTATTGATTGATATAGAATTTTGTAGCCCATATTCACCACTGCATATTGCAATTCTTCTTGAATGACCTTCCTTATTCTTTTCATCTGTGTAGGACAGTATACTTCCTTTCATAGTTTTATAGCCATGGAAAAACCCTTAATACGTGAAGGTAGTGATTAGAACTTCTGTAAAACAATATTTCGACTCATGACCATATAACAATAGTACGTAAAAGAGAGTATATTCAAATTAACCTCTAGGCATCTGAAGTGAAATCAAATTCTGCGTCTAATAGTTGACTATCCATTTTTTGTTTTGCTAATCGTTGAATAATCTAAAAAATATTTTTCCTTTTTAGAATATATTTTAGAACTATTAAAATTAAGCATAAACTCACATGAAACAGCTTCGAAAAATGAGGCTAAATGGGTAGAAAACTGAATTCGAAACTAAAATCAAAACGACATTGTTGTCCATTGCTAACTAACCTATGACAGAAAATTATTCAATATTCAGAAATAACGTACAATATTAAGAGGTTTTGTCATCAGAGCAGATACATCAATGAAAATATCCCCATTTACCAATATTTTGAAATTGCTTAAAATTATCTTCAAATCCTTAAGTGGTTATAGTTAATTCCTTCTTTAGAAAAAACAATCACAAATGATTTATATCCTTTAAGATTTACTCTTAGAAATAGAATTTGTTAATGAAATCATTCATTTCCATGGTTTTCGTTACAGTCTAACATCACTTAAGGTACGATTGAAAGTCAAGATGCAATGAATCGCTATTTCATTCTAGTATAGCATTTTTAAACAGTGTCACTCACTACGAGAAAACCGACTGGGTAGAGGAACCCAGTGGTTTATAATTTCAACTTCAATCATGGAACGAAATGTGTTTCATACTAGAACGAAATAGATCCCGAGTACTCTATGGCTTTGATTGACAGTCTAGCTGAAATCTATAGATGACAACAATTATCTGCAAATTAGATAATTCTCTGTAAAACAAAAACCTGTCAAAATTTGATATTTTTCGGACTAAACTACAGTATAACTGGTAAGACATGATTTATTTCACTTAAGTCTGAAATTTCCTGCTTCATTAATATAGGAAAATGAAATACACCGGAAAATCAGAAAGATTTGATTAATTATTTCATTCTTCTGAATGAAAGGCAGCTATATGTTTATGACTCCCTAAGAAAAGGGAATCGTTAAAACAAGAAGAGGACTTTTATGACCTATGTATTTAAATCATCAATAAGTGCACTTTAATAGAGAAATAACTTTTCTGCTGATTGTAATTACATCAAAGAATATTAATTATCCATATGAGCATGATAACCCCCTGAAATATTTTATTGATCATAAAAGTAACGAAGTATTTCACTGGATTAAAGCTAAACATATTGTATTCTCTGTGTTGTTTGATCTCGTTGGCATGTTTTCATATCCAATTTTGATGGAATCGGAGTCAATTTCACAAACAAGCGAAAACAAAATAAGAATTTATTGTTTTAAGTATTAAACTACTTTATAAGCAGAAATAATGGTGGCTAGCATTGAAATTCAGGGCGCGCACTTCATCCTATTTGGGACTCGTCATGTGAGTGCACCTGCACACCAGTTGATGTTCACCCCGGGACTACGAACCTCATATCGCTAGACATCGAAGAGATCCCTTAACCTTCAGACCTCTGAAGGTTTGAATGTTCAACCTCGACCAGTTTCTTATACTATATGATCATTATCAATTATCACTGATGATACCTGTCTCACGTTTAGCACGTATGAACTCTACTAATCACGGCCTCGCAATAGGATTCCTAGAAACACCTCTCAAAGTTGGTCACCAGTATAAATATGATGATTTTTACTCTAGATTATTATAGAGATTGTTGATTTTGAAGTGTTACATTACGGATTTAACGTGGTTTTCAGTGTCTGTTTAATTAAATTCAGTTCGTAATGTAAAACCTCGGTCCCAACAAACTCCGCAACACCCAACAATAACTTTTTTATCCCAATATCTTACAATCAATAGTCAGTGTAATTTCTTCTGTTTGGATTGAAGTTCACATAAGGTCCATTTATTTCATAGTGCTGAAATTAAAATGTTAACTGTTGTTAATTTATCAAATTATACTAAAAAAATATCTGATTATAATTCTGATTATCAACTATCAGTGTGAGCAAACCAGAATAAAGTCAATCCCTTTGGAAAACATTAGTAAGGTACACAGATAAGATCACTTAACTTTACATATAAGAACAACTCACCAGTCCGTGAACTAAATAAGTAAACAAGTGGTTTGCGAGTAGAAAATGTTTTATGATGACCCTATCAAATCGTGCAAATAATCATCTCTTAAATCTCTACTAAAACAAACATTTGCTAGTTAGTTAGTAACTATGGTAGCTCCCATAGAAATTATCAACTCAGAAAACTTGTAATCTACTCCCATTTTAGTATCTGATATTAAACCTACCAATATCCTAGCGATACCGGTAATCACATGAATAGATATTAGTTTGTGTACAAATTAAAAAAGCCAGAATTGTTGAGAGTTTATGAATTAATTTCCTAACAAAAACTTCGCTCACAACATTCCTGTTTGTTTAGTTGTTTATTAAAATTTTTTAATCACAGATGTTCCTAACATTAAGATGACAAACTTAGACTGACCAATCAGTGTAACTATCTCAGACCTACAAGAGATCAGAAGCTAATTTAGTTCATTTTTTTTATTAACGATAAGAAAAGTTGGCTTAGTTGTTGAAACCAAGTTCCTTTCATTGAAATCACAAACCAGATTAAGTTAAACAACCACAACCTCATACTGACAGTCATCATGTACTCACTTGTGATAAGCTTCGAGAGGAAATTTCCAAAGTTCTAGTGAGAATTCATTAGCCGTGTTGGGTGTAGAGAAGGTACCTACCGAAGAAAATGCAAGATGGTCACGTGAAATCGTGGATTTATTAAAGTTAAACTTGTTCACCATTAGATCCCGGCTCAGTGGTTTGGAGGTTAAGCGTTCGCGAGAGGGATTTGAAGTTTTTGGTTTGATTCCCTGCTCTAAGGCCGTGAGCACTCAATGATGAGGAGTTCCAGCTAGGACGAAGTGGCTGTTAAGTGCTTCCAGGTTTGTAAAGGCTGTATGATTTATATCGGTTCCCAATTACAGTGAAATTCAACAATCGCCACATCCCCACACTAATAAAAGTGAAATTGATAAAAATTCTAAAACCAACGGAGACCCACACTTCCCGAAAACACCAGAAGAAGTTGTGTTAAGTTACTCTTGTATAATATTATCGACCATTCAGCTACAAGTATTACCATTTGATCCTAAATTTTGTAATACTTTAACTAACATTAATTAACTCAACGCTGAAATCTAGTTTGACAGCCACATTTGTTAGATAAGTGACCTTACCTCCATCTCTACTAAGGATTATGAGCATCTCAAAACAACTCTTGTAGACTATTGTAATCAATATACAAACACACTACCTACAACTAGACTATTACACACAAAAGAGCACAAATCTCAATTATTTGATCTCTGAGAAACCAGGATTTTGGGCTATGTCACCTAGATAAAAGTGAGGAAATCGTCCTTATGGATCGTTATGACCATATCATCAAACTATCCTCAATATTATCGGATCCTGTAAATTTTCTCAAAAGAAACCATTCAGAAAGATGCGAATGAGAAAACGGAACTTATGTTGATTAAAACCCTAAGGAAGATGATAGATGAGTCTGTTGTCAACTATGACTTCGATGAACATCTCAGATCATAGGGTTCCTCTTTACTGAGACTATGAACTCCCAAAAGTTCATAAGGAGAATGTCCCACTACGTTATATACTTGATATGAATAGCTCACCATATCTGACTTCTAAATGGTTATTTGAGATTTTATAACCCGTCAGGAATCACATCAATAGATATAACTCTATTGATTCATTCGATCTTGTTAATACAACTCAAAATATCGATGTAAATGGTAGAAAAATGATGTCTTTACAAATGTTCCACTCACAGAAACAACATTTTTTCTATACGACTATATTGTAAATACGGGAGCACCTATTCAACTCTGGATACGTCGCTCTAAATGAATATCCCTTCAACATAATCCACACAATCAAAGGGACTGGATTGAAGGGAGGACGAATAAAAATCTTATGCACTCTTGAGACGTTGGCGATCCACAAATTAAAATCCGAACTCTGCATGCAAAAACGATACATTCAACCTCTCATTCTTCCTTGGCCTCAATTCATTGTAGACTTTTGATTTGACTGGGTTGGTATCCTTTGGTTGTAAAGGTGTTACGAGTAAAGGCGTTGTCAAACTCTGAATATCTGCATCATCTTTAGTGGTGGGCCCGACGTGGTCTGGTACACCAAACAATAAACTGAGTTTGTTCCTTGATGTAACGTTGTATATACTTTTTATTTTATCTTTACATATGGTGATATTATTTTTGTGTTCTCGGATTTTTTTCTCCGCCCATTTGCATATTTTATCCTCACTGTGACAGAAGAGATACCGAAATCGATTGGGATTGAGACTCTTTCGCCTCCCACCTTCCAACTCATCACATTCTGGCCCTATAATATCAAAGTCTGGTTCTGCTACACAGAAGCTGACTTCGACGAGCACGGCGTGACAGATACACGTGCACAATTCCTCTCAGTAGTGAAAGTACTATCGCGCGATTTTAACAGGTACGCCACACCTAGTACGTTTACTAGTGATGTTTTGGAACTTTACGACACTTTGAAGAAGGCCATCCTTAAACGTGGAGACCTAACTGACCGACAAAGATTAAACTATCTTTTTCACAACATCGAATTGTAAAACAGCTCAGTAACAGAAATGTTGCTACACATACAAGAAGCCGCTGGTCAACGGACCTTTAACGAGGGCCTTTTTAAACAGCATTTCTTGTCTAAGCTTCCCCAATAAGTGCAGACAGTCCTTGTCACGTTTCAAAATAACGCTGTAGACGAACTGGCTGCATTTGCTGACCGAATTCTGAAGATCACCAGAATCCCCAGCACCAAAATTTCATTCTGTCAAACAAAAGCCTCAAAATGACATGGCAGATCCTTGTAATAGTTTAACTCGTATGTTCACATTCCTCATAAGTGCAAACGCTCCCAAACTCCCCGAAGAAGTTTATCACGAAAAAAATCTGTCTCTGGACTACGAGAGATAACCCTGATTGGCGTCGGTACCACAACACTCATGGTAGGTCTTCTAGAAATTGCAGAGGACCCCACACTTTCCCAATCTTCAAACCGTTTGATACGAAAACCTTTCCGAGAATCTCCCCCCGCCGGCACGCGTCACCGGCAACCGTGGTCGGCGGTCATATCCGTCTGTTATACATCACTGATGTGGTGACGAACATTCGTTATCTCGTCGATACCGGTGCAGAAGTAGGCGCGCTTCCCGTGAATACTAATGGCTGCCTACAAGAATCGGCCTCCAGCCTACAGGTAGCAAATGGAAAACCGACCGCCATATATGGTAGGAGGTATGTTTATCTAAGAGTTGGTTTACGCAAACCCATTTACTGGATTTTTGTTGTTGCAGAAGCTTCTACCCCATTCATTGTTATACACCTACTAAAACATCATAATCTATTCATCGAATCGAGCAGACGGAGGTCAGTAGACAGGAATACTAAATTATCTATTCGTGCAACTTAATTTCTTGATTGTAGGTTATACCCAGTTACGGTTAAGCATATAATCGTTCCATACTTCTAGTGAGTACTCTACGAGTACCTCGAACTTTGCAAAACGCGACCAAAACTACCGTGTGTAACCAGAAATGCTGCACACCACATCACGACTACAGGACCACCTGTATTCTCGACTAGCTTCCGAAAAGCTAAGATTGGCCAAAAACGAGTTCGAGCACATGACAGACTTGAGAATCAACCGACCATCAAACAGGTCATGGGTATCTCCCTTGAACATGGTCCCTAAAATGGACAGCAACGATCGGCGTCCAAAGGGTGCTTATTGGTGACTTACCACGTTATCCGCTCCCGATAGTTACCCCTTGCTACATATCCATGACCTGACAGCTACCTTAAAAGGTACAACTCTTTCTCTAAAACCGATCTAGTTCAAGCATATAACCTAATTCCTATGACTGAAGACATGATTTCTAAAATAGCTATTATTACTCCCGTCGAACTTCACAGATTTATACGCATGCTCTTCGGCTAAAGAAATGTTGCCCGAAATTTTCAGTGACTCATGGATCAGAGATCTTAAGCTCGTGCAGTCTTATGTAGATGACTGCTCGATCGCAATTCAGGACAGAGAATCTTATCTCCAACATCAAGACCTTATTTTTAAGCGACTCCCAAAACATAACATTTCTGGAAACATTCAGAAATGTCAAATCAAAACCGGCTACCTAGATTTTCTCGGACAAATTACTGACGCTCAAGGCATCCGCCCTCTGAAAAGCAAAGGCCGAGGATTCACTCTGTTTACCGACCATAAACCTTTCACGTATTCTCTAAGCTCGTCTTCAGAAAAGTACTTCCCTCATGAGTCTCAAAAACTGGACTACGTTTCTCAGTTTACTTCAGACATATATCATATTTCTGGGGCAAACAATGTAGTGGCAGACAACTTGTCTCGTATAACTTCCTTGAACTGTTCCTAAGGAATCAACCTTCCTAAACTCGACCAGCTTCAAAAAGAAGACACTGATAGTCAGTATAAGTTATCTTCGAAAACTCTGAAACTGCGAATCAGATAGATAAAAATAGGTAAGAAAACTTCACTATGTGCCAAGTCTATTGTTAGGGATCGTCCAATCGTGCCACAACATTATCGAAGTAACGTCTTCAATACTTTGCACAAGCCTTCGTCAAACGATGAGTTGCAAACTTCGGCGGTCTTTCAACTATTACTAAAGACCATGAACGCCAGTTCAAACCTGCAGTTTTCAGTTTTCTTAATACATTCCTAGGAATTACGAGATTCTGAACAACCGCCTACCACCCATAGTACTATAGAAGAGACAATATAATTTTGCTTAATATTCTATGAACAATTAATATACAAATAGAGGTATCACAGAATATTTGCATAAACTTCATTTAGAAGACGTCATTAGTTTCCGCACAGAGGAACTCACTGTAATTAAGTCCTGGAGGGTTCCGTAGTTCCGTTAACAATCAATACTTATTATTTTCATCATCAGCCGACTTGCAATATGAAGCTTTCCTCATCCATATTTATCAGTAAATTACTATTTTGTCCCTCTACAGGTCACAAAATTCCAACAAAGTATTAATCCAAACCAATTCCACGATGAAAATCAAGTCATTATCCAGCTAAATATTTTAGGAAGAATTGATTGACATAAACGTGGCTTATATATATACTACCGATACCAACTTCACTTAGAGGAGGTCAAAAAATGGTGTTATTTACTGTTGACTACTAAATTACAAAGCAGTAGTATATCAGTCTTTAACTAAATGACTTCATCAATTTAACAATAATAATAATAATGGGTAAATAAAATTTAAAATAAAACTTTATTCCTTATTTTAGTAGACAAATGTAAATACTATCCAATACTTATTAACTTATCATCTTACAACTTACTGAGAAAAATGTTTGATTATCAGGTAGATTTAAATCAGTACGAAAATCAGTCACTCCTTAAATCTTTCACTGTTAACATCTCTGGCTGTAAGTACATGACTCATGGGAAACATGAGTCCCTTTGAGAGTTCATATCTGCTAGCAGATGACTGCCTAGTGGTATGAAAACTAGGACTGGTAATTCCTGAAGATTCTCTCCAACAACCAAATATGCTCACTGATTTCTGTTTTTACTTTGTGCAAACTAATATAATGACGTTACTGACAACAATAAATCCCAACTTAAGATTATTGTACTTTAAATGTTGTATGTTTGAATTTATCACCCTGTAGGCCGCATAAAAGCAAAAGGAAATAGTACAATGGAAATAATACCATAAGCAAATGATTAGAGTAAATAGAAGTAAAGTTACAACAATTCTAACAATGTTCACTAATTTTTTTACTAAAGGTCAGAAGAGTTATTTCTTCTTCAGGATGACAGTTATCAATACAAATTTCCATTGCAGTTCGTTATAATATAACTAGGAAAAAACGAACAGTCCTCTAAAATAATCATTACGATCTTTAAATATTTGCCAGGTAATGGAATGAGAATAAACCAACTGGTTGATAACCGTGGTTTACTGAATTTTAGTAACAATTTGTAGTAGCAGATCTCGAGGTACATACAGAGTTCATAATTATTCGTTTCAGGGAAATTTAAAAAAGAAAGTTTTGCACAGTCAGAATACAGATTGTGGTGGTCGGTGTTCGATATATTCCTTAAACTCCGTATACAGTTCGTCTCGGTAACCGTCACCAAATAATGCTCCAACGGTATGTTAATCAGAAGGCGAATACGAAGCGTTAATTACGTTTATTAAGAGACCACACACAGATATCCAAAATTACAGATGCGTTAAGCAAGCATGAAATAGTTGTGCCGAAAGGCAAACAAGCAAGCGAGCGATCGAGCGAGTGAATGAACGAGCGAGCGAGTCATGAATATGAATAACATGGACATATATATACATAGTGAAATGAATGAATCATCGAGTCAATTAAGCGGTTAATAGTAAAGCTAGTAGCGTGAATAAATGCGTAGGCAGTAAGGCTTGCCGAGGATACATATTCATACAAGGATAACAATAATAAAGGTACATACATTCGCAACAGTAATAAGGATACAATAAGTTATTGTAGTGCAGGTGACTTTGTCCGTTTAATAAGTTAATAAAAGGGCTTAACCGAATTAGGTGAGAGCAAACTCAATTGAACGTGAGTTGCTATAATAGCTCCTCCCAGCAAACAAAGATACAAAAGTGTCTGTGTTTGCGAAAAAAAAATGTCAAATTTAAGAAGATGGGAAATATCGAAATTTACGAAATTAAGATATATGATAGAACTATCGTATATGTTATTAAAAATATGTGTAAGTTTGAGTTGGTATATGTCGTGAGGCCAAATAAGATCATAACGGAAGATCGGAAGAATACATAAAATATGTTGAATATAATAATTGATGAGCTAAAATTTTCGATTTGTACATAGAAAATGAAGATGAAATTTACATTAGAAGAGGTGAAAGAAATTATTAATTCAAAATCGTAGCTATGTATCGTTGCGGCCATCTCACTCTTCGGCCATATCTCGTCGTTACTGGATTTTCTTCGTTTGTGTTGGTCGATGTCGTTGATGATTGGGACTTGCGTTTCGGTGGTTCGACGGTTTTCGAAGTATCTGTATATACTGTCTGATCGTCGGTTTCGATGAAAGCTGGTTTGACTCTGTCGATGCTAATTACATCCGTTTTTCCAGCTTTTTCTATCGTAATAGTTTTATCGTTTCTTTTAATCACCTTGAATGGACCATCGTAGGCCGGTTGTAAGGGACGCTGCACATTATCTCTTCTGATAAACACATGGGTACTATCGGTCAGTCGTTTTGGCATGTAGACACTATGTTGCTGTTGCCTCGGAAGCGTTATCCTCAGATCACCCATATGTTGCTTTAGACGTTGTACATAGTTGGCTATATGCAACGGGGATGCCCAGGGACTATTAGACGGTCTTACGATACCAAGCTTCATCAATTTTTCGAACTCTCGTTTCGCAATCTTCAACCTATTTGGGTCTAGCCTCCGTGGTCTTGCGTTGGTCGGTGGACCTTTCGTTATAATATGGTGTTGTACAGTGTGTTTAAGATCTCTGTTATCGTATGATGCTCTCGTCAAATCAGTGAACTCATTTAGAAGCGCTCTATATGGCTCGCTTTTGTCTTTTGAGACTACTAAATTCATGGATACGTAATCGGTTGTCACTCCTTTTATCACTACTGAATGGTCTTCGTTCACGAGCCGGTTTCGTCGGGAATCCACTAGTAAGTCGAAATTCTTTAAGAAATCAATACCAATTATAGGTACGGATACATCTGCGATGACGAATTCCCAGCGGAATGAAGTGCTACGACCAAAGTTCAAGGTTATTTTACGCTTGCCATATGTTTTTATATCGGATTTATTTGCTGCCTTAAGCGTTAGCGCTGTATTAATATTTCGCGTTTCGTTACTCACTGGAGGCACAACGCTTACTTCTGCTCCAGTGTCCACTAAGAACTGAGCACCTGTTACTCTGTCCTGAACGTAAAACAAACGACTGTTTCTAGGAGCTGTTCTAGTTGTCGCGGCGTTTACCGACAATCGGTGTGATCGTTTGAATTTACATGGTGGTCGACAGTTTCGAGCTTTGTCGCCAAAAGTTAGATGGTACTAACATATTGTAGGAGCTGAGCGTCTCCTAGAACATGATTGACTTCTATCTCTCGACCTACTTCGCGACCATTTTCTTTGTATATCGCTCTGATTTAGTTTCGTCAGCTTGTAACATAAAACGTTAATCTCCTTTTGTAATGCGTCGATTCGTTCATCTACTGTGGTATTATGTCTTTGCGGACTCGTTTGTTTCATTCTCTCGTAAATCCTATCGGCTATATTAGCAATGTTGTCTATGTCGACATCGCTGTCCTCAACTGCGAGGATCTTCTGAACGTTCGGTGGGAGTCGTCGTAGCCATAACTGATAAAATATGTTTTTATCTATTTTTCTGTCTCCGATTATGCTTCTCATATAATTTTTTAGCTGCGACGGAGTCCTATCTCCAATCTGCACTTGACTGAGAAGCTGCTCGACGGCTTGTCGGTCACTCAATGAGACGGCTTTAATCACAGCCTGTTTAAGTGCGTCGTATGGCTTTTCGATGTCTGGCTTAGTTAAAACCTCTCGTACATTGTCGGCTACTTCATCCGGAAGTAGTGAGCTCGCATGGCCGAATTTATCTCGCTGTAAGTGAACACGACTAGCAACAAAGTAATGTTCGAGTCTAATAAACCAGAGTTCAGGATCTGTGATCTTAAAAGGAGGAATAGTTACATTCATGGACCTCACGGACGAAATTTGTGGAAGGTCTATTGTGTCGTTATTTAAAGACATGATTATAAAGATCAAAAATTATACGTAAATACTGTAAATGTCACGGAGAGCAGTAAATCGATAAAAACAATGATAATACAAAATGGTACAATTAATTACAAGGAACGGACTTACTAAATTGCACCAAAATATCAATTGTTTGGAAAATATCGTTGTTTATTATGAATATTAACGTTATGTTCAATAATGTTTGTGTGATAATGTACGTATAATTAAAATGATGACATAATAAATCCACAGTAATGATTATAATCCAAATGCTGGCTCGAATTGAAATACAGTGCGTTGGATTCTCGGAGTTGGATTACGTCGTCGAAGATTGATTCTTGCTCGCACGTTTGGATCACCAATTCTGTGGTGGTCGGTGTTCGATATATTCCTTAAACTCCGTATACAGTTCGTCTCGGTAACCGTCACCAAATAATGCTCCAACGGTATGTTAATCAGAAGGCGAATACGAAGCGTTAATTACGTTTATTAAGAGACCACACACAGATATCCAAAATTACAGATGCGTTAAGCAAGCATGAAATAGTTGTGCCGAAAGGCAAACAAGCAAGCGAGCGATCGAGCGAGTGAATGAACGAGTGAGCGAGTCATGAATATGAATAACATGGACATATATATACATAGTGAAATGAATGAATCATCGAGTCAATTAAGCGGTTAATAGTAAAGCTAGTAGCGTGAATAAATGCGTAGGCAGTAAGGCTTGCCGAGGATACATATTCATACAAGGATAACAATAATAAAGGTACATACATTCGCAACAGTAATAAGGATACAATAAGTTATTGTAGTGCAGGTGACTTTGTCCGTTTAATAAGTTAATAAAAGGGCTTAACCGAATTAGGTGAGAGCAAACTCAATTGAACGTGAGTTGCTATAAGATTCTTCAAACTTTTGAGCAGCCTTTCACATGTCAAGTGTCCTGTCATTTGTTAATAAAGAGACTCAGACATTTTTGGTTTATTACCTATAAATGATCATGAATTCCACTTGAGAAATTCCACTTTCCAATTCAAGAAAGAAACTTTCATTTTGTCTTACGTTCAGATAGCATACTTACTTACGTACGTACTCATGCCGCTGACCAGTATTCTCCAACCCACTCTTTCCTGGGCCTTCTTTTCTAGTTCTATCCAGGTTTTGTTCATTTTTCTCATATCAGTCTCCATTTCTCGGTGTCATCTGTTCGTTGTTCTTCCTCTTTTCCTTTGGCCTTGAAGATTCCAAGTGAGGGCTTGCCTTGTGACGCAGTTCGGTGCTTTCTTCGATGTGTATCTTATCAACTTCCAGAGCTTCTTCCTGGTTTTTTCTTCCACTGGAATCAGGTTTGTTCTGTCCCACAATAGGTTGTTGCCGATAGTGTCTGACCAACGGATCCGAAGTATTTTGCGTAGACAACTGTTAATAAACACCTATTCTTCTGGATGATGGCTTTCGTAGATCTCCAGGTTTCCGCCCCATACAGTAGAACTGTCTTGACATTTGTATTGAAAATTGTGACTTCGGTGTTGATTTACAGTTGTTTTGAGTTCCATATGTTCTTCAGTTGTAGATATGCTACTCTTGTTTTGACGATCCGCGCCTTCACATCTTCATCAGATCCACCGTGTTCATCAATGATGCTGCCCAGATATGCGAAGGTTTTTGCATCTTCCAAAGCTTCTCCGTCAATTGTGATTTGATTGGTGCGTGTTGTGTTGTATCGGAGAATCTTGCTAGCATATCAACTAACTTATATTCAGTGTTGAGTGATAAAGTTAGAACACCTGATAATCTATGTTAGTGCTTGTGATTTGTAATACTATAAGATCCCGTGTAGCTTTGGTTTTATCAAATGGTGTTACTATTACATATTCTGGAAGAGAATTTCAGAACTCATGGCTAAATAGGAGAAATAAAACTAAATACATAAGCGATTGGATCTTGGTTTTTGAACTTTGTGAGAACGTCTTCTCAGAGGACTAATCCTAGACTGAAGAAAACGATATTATTAATATTAAAATCACCACTTATTATATTGGAAACCAGTTTCAGACCACCTCTTAACCTATGGTTATATGGCGGGAATAGATTAGGGCTTTCCAGTCTTTCTTCAGAGGACAGTTTAGAAAATGCCTTTCATTAATGGTATCCATTATGTTAGCAAGGTCAACATCTATGTTTTATGTCAACAAACCTATTTATTTTACCGAGTTATTCACCGTTATAGTACAAAGTTAATACTACTCCTCACATAAAATATGAATGATATGGAAAGTGGTTTGTCAACAGTTTAATCAACTATCATGTTGACAAAAATGATGACATGTATTTGTCACCTATTTCATTGAAGTTCAATCATAGTTCTTTTTCAATGACCTTAAAACAGGTGCTACTTGAACCATCAGTTACCATAAATTTAGGTTGTAAAAAGTACAAACTAAATGTCATACATAGTCAATAGCGAATATACATACGATAAATTATTTACAAATGTTATTAGTACATATTTAAGGTCAAAATGGCTATTGTTGGTAATTTTTAATACAAACTCATTATTGCAGCTATAATGATTACAATAGTAGATTTACTGAAATGGTTTTGTAAAAATTCTATACAACCTGAAAATATTATTTATCTATAAACGGATACCCTCTAGAGAACTAATAAATAACCACGACTCGGTCGTCATCATTTATAGTTAGTAGTAAAGGATTGTACAAATTAAAAGATTAGTCAATTTTAACGATATATTTATCTATTCTAAAGTTTTATCTGGAGTCGATGTGATGATAGATTGCTCACAAATTAAGGTAATTTTTTAATATTCAGACAGTGAATTAATATCATGTTTCTATCAACTTGAATATTTAAAACTGAATTATGATCATTATTTTTATATGAATGCAGAAGATATACGGAGACCGGTTCATTTGTAGTTTGCGTAGCAAACGAACCAACCATTGAATTTTAACTTGGTGATCTAAATATAATATCATGCTCATAACGAGACCAGTAGAACCATGAACTTGGTCCACTATAAAATTGTGAGTCTATTTTTTGAGGGGGTCCGAGACTAATAAAAAGTCGCTACTTGGTTTCTAGTGGCTCTCTGGTTGGTATCGATTTGTAAGTAAATAGATCTTTGAATTGAATTACCCTAAATAAATATATCAACGAAATGGATTTTCTAGTGAGTACATAAAATGAATGGAAAACAATCAGCTGCTTAATACAGCAACATCTCATGAATTCTAGTCACATTATCTTACCAGAATTGTCTTTCAAAATAATCTGCAGTCAAGTAGGCCAACTCATAGTAGGTTAAATCTTAAACTATCTACTGCAAGGACTCACAATTCAGCAATTTAAGACTGAATTCTGAACGAAGAACCACCACGTGTAATTTCTCATTCTTTCATAACCCGAACACCCCTTCTAGTCAGATTTTTATTTTTAATCAGTAAATATTTATTATTATTCTCTTCTAATTTTTAGTAATTATTATTCAGTCACTACCATCACCTCCGTATTCTTAATTTTTTCTTCATATCTATCAAGTGTACAATTGTCTCTCATGTCTGATCCATAAATGATCCACGTGGTACTATTTTCCCTTAAACTATAGATCATTCAACGACCATATCGTAATACATGAAATCTCTGAACATTTATATGATTCAATTTCTTTCCATCCATTTATAAGCTAATATGTTTATTAAATCATTATAAATAGGGTTGTACATTTTGATTCAAAAAGAAAATCTTCTCTATAAGCAAAGATTGATAGTGGCTAACAGTGGAATCCAGGGCGCATTTCATCCTATTCGGGACTCGTCAGATGGACGCACCTGCATATCAGAGTTGATGTTCACTCCGGGACTTGAAACCAGTAGTGTTCGCTTCACACATCATCATGTTACCCACTTACCTACTGAGTCCTGATAGACACTTGTTTGTGCGATTGGGTGGAGTTTAAATTCACTTGGTATTGTTTAATTGAATCTTCCCATTGATGTTTAGGACTGTAACTGATCAATGCCTTATTGGCATATGTGCATGCCCTGTGTATTGCCGCGATATTGCTTCAATTCACGAGCTGAGTGGATAACGCGATAGCGTTTGAAACGAATGGTACTGGGTTCGAGTCCCGAGATGCAGGTACATCCAGCTGGCAAGTTCCAAATAGAACAAAACGCGTGTCTTGTATTCCACTGCTAGCCACCATCATCTTTCCTTATAATACTTGTTAATAAAGGCAATATCGAGGCAATACGCACAGGATGCATGTATGCCAGTAAGAGACTGATCGATTGCAGTCTTAAATAACAGTAGGAAGATACAAATAAACAATATCAAGTGAATTGAAAATCGCTGTTTTGTCTTTAATTCTTCTACAAAGTACTTATTTAATATTCACGAATCACTCCATTTATTAATAACTCAGCACTTCAAAATATGTATCTCAGGAATCTTAATAAAAAAATCATCATTTGTTTATTTGACCAATTCGTGTATGATGGTAACGAGCACCTATTTATGAAGTTAGATAATTAGTATGCAAAATCTTGAAACAAATCTGATTCAAGAGTTTGTAGAGTACTCCTACTTGCCTTATAGATTGAATGCTGGCAGTCGGATTTTAAAAGGGCACAAAAAAAAAAACACAAGTGCAGAGATATTAATTTTCAAAGATTCTTTAAGCAATCACCTTTAAAATATTTGTGCTGTTTATCCAGGACGAAAAATTTGATGCGACTATTTAACAATCTACTTCATTTTATAAGAACTGATTTGTCGTATTGCTGTCTTATAAACATATTTTGTCATGAATTGCACAGATGAAAAAAAGGTTAAAGAATAACAATCTGACAAAATAAACAAGTAAAACTTGAAAAGTAAACAAAAAAAAAGAAGTGAATCATAGTCATCTTGGGAATATCTATGAACACGTTAAGTATGAATCACAGAAGGACCATAATAAATCGAATTGTTTTAACCTTAGATTATCATCTTGAGTATACAATGAACATATATACATTAGATGGAGAGGTAAGAAATTAACATTTTTTGTAAAATTGGTGATTGTTTATCCATCCTCTTCTTCCAGTCAGTATTACTATTTCGATTAGCTCTACACAATAATAAACAACACCTGCTAAGGTGTATTTTCAATTGTTTAGGCAGATTTGTCAATATATACAAGATGTACACCACTAATAAAATGTATGTAGACTACATAATTCCAATATTTAAAATCAATTAAATAAAGTGAAGAGATCTCACAATATAATCAATGTATGATCTGAATGACTTGTCATTAATTAATAACCGATAGATATAGATTAAACCTGAGTTCATTCTCATTCATTCTAATTTCATACTTAAAAGCGTATTTTTAATGAGTCATTCATTAGCCAAAAAAAAAAAAAGAAAAAAATTACAAATGTTATGCAGAACAGAAAATGAAATGGATCTACATTAAATCTGAGTCTTTGTTTAACAACACAACATGATATTTTGACAAATATGACATGAACTAGATATATATGAATGTACAAAGCACACTATTCTGATTCAAACAATAGACGGAAAAGAAAGATGGAGCTAATTCATGTTGTTTACTGTTTATTAAAATCAAAAAGATATACAACATAGATGTTTGTATATGAATGGGGAAATCAACAACTGTCATTTACTATTTAACAACTGACATTAGACAATCTTTTTTTAAGTATATACAAATATTCATATAAAACACTGAACAATCATGACAGTAAAAACTTGTACAACTGTTGAACACTAACTCGATTAATCACTCTTTCGAAAATCTACTTCTCATATTGGTAATATAAGTATCCAATAAATCATTATGATTGAATAAATAAATAAAAACAATGACGTTAAATTAATGGGAACGTGCTAAACAAATTGATTTTATGTTAAACATTTGATACACATACCGGTCTAATCAAAAACAAAACGTCTCATTGATGTTTTGACGATAAGTGGAATACACCACTTTTTGTTCAGATTACAATACATGAATGTATAAATATACATACATAGTACACCTGTGTCCATACAATTTTCCAAACAGAACAGAGATGACTTACAGTTTATTTTAATCATTCTATATATATTTATACTAATCAAGCCAGTCACGTATTTGAGAAATAATCTCAAATTCAAAAATGGAAAAAAAACTACATGTTCTAACTTGACTGACCATGTAGTCGATATTATGCTTGAGAAAAGGGTCATTGTCAATATTTCTGTACTCATCTCAGCAATAATAATAAAAGAAATCATAAATTAGACAGGTTAAAACTAAAAACTTTTTTTGGTTTTACATACTACATAAAATTTAAAAATTCCGAAAATTCGGATAGGAAAACTGAATTTATAAATTAAGATATTTATAAATTTACGTGTACTTAACAAAGAAGTTACATTGGCAAAACAGAAGGCAGGGCATATTTTAGATTTTTGGACGCGTTCCAAAACGCCCAATTACTAAACAATTCTCGTATACAGGACATTGGATCAATGCCATGAAATCTTTCGAGGTGATTAATAAGCATTCAAGCTCCAGTCTTCTGAAGTTTCCTGAAAACATTGCTATTAGGCGTCAAAAACCTGATTTGTGTTGAAAGGGAATGGTTGTTAATCTTCCTTTGCCTTGGTGACAAATATTCTTTCATTACACCATAATTTCTGTTCAACTATTTCTTTTAACAAGTTACAACGTTGAGTCTTTTTATTTACTCTATAGAATATAAATTTTGCGGGCGATTTCGTTTCAATTAACTGAAGGTATCCACAATTACCCTCCAAAAACAACTCACTATAAGTTCTGCACGCGGGGTCGTAGGTGCGCACTGTTGAGGAGTCCCATACTGGAACGGAAAGGTCGTCCGGCGATTCTAGGTTTTCAACGGTGGTCTAGCTTACATCGACTCATGAATTCAACGATTAAAAACTTTATATATATATATATATATATATATATATATATATATATATATATATATATATATTAATTACCTA
Organism: Schistosoma spindalis; assembly: GCA_946903255.1. Lineage (NCBI taxonomy): Eukaryota > Metazoa > Platyhelminthes > Trematoda > Strigeidida > Schistosomatidae > Schistosoma > Schistosoma spindalis. Next base: position 79,340,347 of record OX336416.1, on the reverse strand, counting down.
ATAACATATTGGGAAATGCCCAAAAATACCTGATAGTGCGTAAATTATAGAAATTAGAAAGCGATGTGCTATAAATTTCACGTACATGTATGCTATCTCTTTCGTTAATAGACATTTATTTGTGGGTCAGTTTCATCGCAGACTACCTGTTTCAGGACCCTCTCAAAACCAAATACTGCTAAATATCTGCTTCATCGCGGTTCGTAACTTCTTAGCCCTATGCACTCGTGAAATGAAGCGGAAAATAATTCAAAAGCGAGACAATAATTCACTAATGACATCAGTTAAGATCCATGATATATTACGCGTTGGAAATATGGACAATCGGATTTGAACTTCATGATCTACATACGTCATAATCATCTAGATATCTAAAGATTTTAGATCGGACGATGTTGTTGAAGAGCTCTCCACTTTAGTGGCCCGTGATCTGATTCGAATTTGATCGTATGAATTATTGTTATTGAAATATATATGCGCCTATCCTCGCATATAATCACTGACTTAAATCGCGTTAGTCAGTAACGGAATTAAATAAGTCAAATAACGAGAATGGACTTTTGGATGCATATATTTTGCATATGAAACGAATGGAATAGAACAAGGCAAAATGACGCACAGTGGAGATGGCTGGTAAGCCAACTCCCATTTAACCAAGCGTTAATCAATATTTATAAGCACACAAAAATAAGTTACAGACATGTGATGAGTAATGGGATAAGAAGTGTAACACACCTACGCGCTCATATAAAAACAGTCAAGATTGATAAGCGAATAATTAACAAGGTCAGAATGTGACTCAAGTAGAATGAATAGAATGGGGTCTCCGAAAGCTAGAATGAGGTATATGGGCTTAACATAATAACAGACACTACAAGATCATGAGTACAGTCCTATACGAAATTAGAGGAACCTAATGCTGTGAAATCTTAAACTAGAATGGGACAACAGTTGTCCATCGTCCCATCGTTTCCATTAGTTTTCGAATTCATAACCTAAACCATTTTTAACAAATTTTTGTGAAATTGAAATGATTGATAACTATCTTGTCAATGATATACTTACGCAACAAAATACAGTTTTGGAAAAAGTTACTATAATAATTCAATTGTAATTAGAATTTCCTATAAAGAAAAACGATACACATGAGACGAAACAATAATAACCGAATTAGTTCAAATTCAAAACTAACACAGTATATACTTATACAAATCGCAAACTGAAATAACGTATAAGGAAGTAATTAAAGGGTATAATAGTTAAAAGTCATTCACCATAGATATAAAACTCAATAACTGTGTGTAAGCCATACATAGAATTGTGGATTTACAAGACTAAAATGTCATGTTTAGAGTTTTATTATAACCAGTATTTTACTAAAGACTGTAGGTATATCAAATAAATAATGTCATAACTATTGATTATTAGTTGTGTACTAATGTCCAATAAACCAATAATCTGATGTCAAGCTAAAAATCTATCAGTTATGGAGTACACGATATCTGTAAGAAAAGAGGCTCCCTATCGAAAATAAATTAGAAATTCAGTAGTCTAAAAATACTATACTGAGTTATCGGCATATATTATGACTTGTTCCTTAAGTTTTTATACTGTTAGAGTGAACTGTAACTAGAACATCCTGACAACAGAATACAGGAAGACCAGACAACAACATATCAATGACTAAATATTACAATACTAACCACTGAAATTTAGTGCGGTGTTTTTATATTGCAGTACCTATCACAGAATTTTGTGATAGTTTCTGGTCATTAATGTAATTTTAAAACTGTGGAGAAACATCTTTTCAATGGCCTCGAGTATTAATTGGTTTGTCTGTGGTTATTTAAAATGTTTCATAAATATTTGAAGTTTCCAAAATGACTAGTATATTCGATAAGTGACTAACTACTTACTACTACTTACGCCTGTTACTCCTCGCGAAGGAGCATAGGCCGCTCACCAGCATTCTCCATCCAACCCTGTCCTGGGCAATCCTTTCCAGCTCTTTGCAGTTCTTATTCATCCCTTTCATATCCGCTTATATTTCCCGACGTAATGTGTTCTTTGGCCTTCCTCTTTTCCGCTTCCCTTCAGGATTCCAAGTTAGCGCTTGTCTCGTAATGCAGTTTGATGATTTCCTCAATGTATGTCCTATCCATTTCCATCGTCTTTTCCTAATTTCCTCTTCAGCTGGAAGCTGATTGGTTCTCTCCCACAAAAGGCTGTTACTGATGGTATCCGGCCAATGGATGTTGAATATCTTGCGTAGACAGCTATTGATAAATACCTGTACCTTCTTGATGGTGGATGTTGTAGTTCTCCAAGTTTCAGCTCCGTACAGTAGAACTGCCTTGACGTTGGTATTGAAGATTCTGACTTTGATGTTGGTTGAAAGTTGTTTTGAGTTCCATATGTTCTTCAGTTGAAGGAATGCCGCTCTAGCTTTGCCAATCCTCGCCTTGACGTCTGCATCTGAACCTGCTTGTTTATCAACGACGCTTCCCAGGTATGTGGAGGATTCCACATCTTCCAGAGTTTCGCTATCAAGAGTGACTGGATTGCTGTTCTCCGTGTTGTGTTTGAGGACCTTGGTTTTCCCCTTGTGTATGTTGGGGCCTACTGATAAAGAGACCACTGCTATGCTGGCTGTCTTTGTCTGCATTTATTCGTGTGTATTGGATAGGAGGGCTAGGTCATCTGCGAAGTCTAAATCGTCTAATTGGTTCTGAGTTGTCCATTGTATGCCGTGTTTTCCCTCAGATGTCGAGGTCTTCATAGTCCAGTCGATCACTAGAAGAATGGGGGAGAGTAAGCAGCCTTGTCTGAATCCGGTCCTTAATTGGAATGCATCTGTCAACTGTCCTCTGTGCACGACTTTTCATTGTAGTCCGTCGTATGAATTCTGGATGATGTTGACGATTTTTTCAGGTACTCTGTGGTGACGAAGTAAGCTCCATAAGGTTTTTTTATCCATGCTATCAAACGTATTCTCATGATCAAAGAAGTTGATATATACTGACGAATTCCAGTCAATTGATTTTCCAAAGATCACCCGTAGTGTCGCAATTCGGTCTGTGCACGGCCTATCCTTACGAAATTCAATCTGTTGATCTCAAAGTTGGGTGTCCATTGAATCTTTCGTTCGGTTCAATAACACACGGTTGGAAACTTTTCGTGGTACTGACAGTAATGCGATGCCTCTGTAGTTCTCACATATGCTCAAATCTACTTTCTTTGATATCTTGATGAGATGTCCTTCTTTCCAGTCCGTTGGCATGCGTTCTCCCTCCCACATCTTCTTGAATAGAAGATGAAGCATACTTGCAGTTAGTTCTATGTCTGACTTCAGTACTTTGACTGGTATATTGTCAGGTTCTATTGCTTTCCAGCTCTTGATTTATCTGATGGCCATTCTGATTTCTTCGATCGTTGGTGGGGTGACATCTATAGGAAGATCCGTAGGTGCTGCTTCTGTGTCCGGTGGATTCATTGGAGCCGGCCTATTCAATAGTTCCTCGAAGTACTCTGCCCATCTGTTCCGCTGTTGTTGAATCTCAGTGATTGATCTTCCTTCTTTGTCTTTGACTGGTCTCTCTGCTTTACTATATTTCCCTGCTAGTTTCATCGTTCTATCATAAAGCTGTTTCGTATTTCCTTCTCTTGCAGCTTTCTCCGCCGTCGTTGCTAGTTCTTCCACGTATTTCTGCTTGTCGGCTTTAATGCTCTTCTTCACTTACCTGTTTGCTTCTATGTACTCAGCTTGTGCCTGGACTTTGCTCTTATTCGACTGTTGTTAATTGCTGTCTTCTTGTTCTTTCTTTCTTTGATCCTGTCCAGTGTTTCTATACAGATCCATTCCTTGTGATGATGCTTCTTGGGGCCTAGAACCGTGAGATTCCCATCCTACAAGTGCATTTTGTGCTACTTTGGATAGCATTAGAGCAACTCCCTGAGTGTGTGGAGCATTTTCCTCTTCGTTACCGGAGTATAGCAGCATCTCTCCTGTATTTAGCCTTTATTGTCCAGCTTGGGTCCAATGGGTTTCGCTGATTCCGAGTACTGCGATGTTGTATCTCCTCATTTCCGTTGCTATTTGACTGGTCTTCCCGGTCTCCCACATTTTCCGGACGTTCCATGTACCTATAAAAATTGTTGCTCTGGTTGTTAGAAGGGGCATCGGCCTCGTGGCTTCCGAAGGAACTCGGCTTTCACCATGAGGCGTCATATTTCTTCTAAATGAAGACCTTCTAACTCCCAGGGCAGAGTTTAAATGTTTTGAGTTATTCTTTCTGGTTAGCGTTTTTTAACGAGTCAGTTTTCTACGGGATGGGGACGCTAACCCCATGCCCAACCCTGCTCCTTTATCCGGGCTTGGGACCGGCAGTAACTTTAGGAGAGCTACAGGAGGAGTTGATAAGCGACTAAAGCTTAGCCAAATCTCTGACTAATCATAAACATATTAACAATTATAATTATGAAATGAGGATGAATCTAAAGTCCAATATCTTTTAACACTTACGAACAAAACAAAGTTAAGAGACAAACACCATCATCATCATCATCACAAATAGTGACTTTGAAAATTGTTGAAACATGGTTATATGTGCATATCCAATCCCTTCTTTTTCCAAAAAAAACTACATAAATACTTCTCGGTAAATATTAAAGCGGTTAAATTGTCAAGTGTTAACACCTGTTGGACAGTGAAATGAGAAATGGAGAAAGGTTAAATTATTAAGTAATTTCAGATTACATTATGTATCTGTCTACTACCATTTTTTATTATGCTTGGATGAGTCATTGCATTATTCAACCATCTTCCAAATATCAATGTCTTGTTGGAAATTTGAGATTTTTCTTTAATTCATTGTCTATTGAGTAGAATATATACAAAAAATATGAAATGTTTTTTTCCAATAAATAAATTAGCCACATTTTCCTCTCCATCTCTAAAAAGGGAACGAATCCTAAGAATATAAACCTAGTCTATAATGGAAGAAGCATAAGAATAGCTAAATGAAAAGAGGCACTTACAACAACAACAGGAAAAACGAGTATGAATTATTCTGTAATAGTTTTCTTTTTATTCCACTCATCACATACCCAGTCTACCCCACCACTTAAGACCATAGCTCCACTCTGTTTGTCAATAATTATGTGCAAATATTTGAAGTGATTGATTAACACACATTGAACAAGCCTCTAGTTTAATAATAATAATAATAATAATAATAATAATAATAATAATAATAATAATAATAATAATAATAATAATAATAATAATAATAATAATAATAATAATAATAATAATAATAAATATAGCCTTGGGTAGATAAAATTATATTAGACCGATTTTTCGAAACAGAAACTAATCGGATTTTAATCCCAAAAAGAAAATTCACAGTATGTTTTAGCATTGTTTCGTCTCAAATCCTTGATTTCATATTAAAGATTTTAAACAAATCTTATACTAAATATTTATTAATAGGATATATTAAAATGAAATAGTGTGAAATAAGTGGATCACCTGTAATTTGATCAGCTTCCGACTGAAGAGGAAATTAAGAAAAGACGTGGTACATGAATAGGACATGCATTGAGGAAATCAACAGGCTGTATCACAAGGCAGGCACTAACTTAGAATCCCGAAGGGAAACTGAGAAAAAGAAGAACAAAGAACACATTGCATCAAGAATTGGAAGCAGACATGAAAAAGATGAATAGCAACTGGAAAGGATTACCCAGGACAGAGTTGGATGGAGAGTGCTGGTGGGCGGCCTATGCTCCTCCACGTGGTGTAACAGACACAAGTAAGTAAGTAAGTGAGTAAGTTGTAATTGGGAAGCAGTAGTTAAATTAAGGTTTTAAGTCGTTGACACTATCGGATCACAGTTTCTAATCCTGATAAACTTACTTAGGTCCTGGGCAGCCAAAAAATATCGACAATTCTTACACAGAAAAATGTGATCAAGTACGGTATACGTGAACTCGTTAGAGACTTACATCAAGTTTATTTATAAAACTCTAAACAGATTTCGAAATTTGATTATTTCCCTAAATGATCCGACTCAATAGTGTATTATGTAAGTATGAGAGATTTGTGAAGATTGTAGTATTTTTACAGTTGAAGAAGCATGTCGATCTATGCTACCGTTGAATGCCGATCCATTGGTCTGAAGATTAAGCGTTCGCGCGCAAGAATGAAAGTCCTAGGTTTGAGTCCCGGGTGTGGGGAAGTGGATGCTCATTCCTGTGGACTCCCATACTAGGACGAAACGGTAGTTCAGTGCTTCCAGGTTCTCAATGGTGGTTTAGCTTAGATGGACTCGTGATTTCAATTATGAAGAGTGAATTGTACGTTTAAATTTGGATTATTCCAAGAAATAGATGGATATTTCCACTTATAATCACCAGATAGACGTATTTCCAACATGAAAGAGAACTTAAAAAAAAAACAAATTTCACTTTATAAAACAATTCATTCATACCTTACAATTAGACTGGTGGAAATTCAGTAGTAATATTCGATTACACACAATTATGTTGATGGATATTCAGTAATTGAAATATATATATTTAAATCTGACTATTATGAAACCGGCCATAATGCAACTTTTTCACTGATAAAAAGTTTGTTCGTAAAAGTGAATGATGGTTGGGATCACTAACAAACTGCTAATTTCAAGGCCGGAAGAATATCCCACTCATAATTGTCCATATCTATTTCAACTAGGTCTTTTTATTCATCTGCTATGAATATACCCAATAAGAAAATGATTAATGATGTAACGTAAAGAAGAATTTGATAGTAATTTATAATTTTAGACAAAACTCTCGTGAGAATTACCATACACTATTTTTGGAATATTGATCATTGTTCTCCTAAAATTCATCAGTAGGGGTACACCAATTAGAGCATAGTCGTCTAAATGTCAACCCAAAAGAATGAGCAATTAAATCGATTCCATGATTTTATCTTAAGTTCCAATTAAATCTCCGAAATCTGAAGACTTTGTGTGAAATGGCTTGTGATATTAGTTGTGACCCTAAACCAAAATGGATGAAGCAGGAGTCTAAACTGAAACCAATAGACCAAAATCTTCTTAGTTTTCTCAGATAAATTTTCATTGTAAATTAACTTAAAATGAAAAATCATTAAAGACCAGTAAGCCAATTCATTCTGTTTTAAATAGCTTAACTTCAACGGTCTTTAATTTTCAATTATTTTCCAGTTGGTATCAGCTCGTGGTGAAAATCCTTTCTAATATGAATTTTTTTTAAATGAAGTAAGATTAAATCATCAAGGAGGTGTTATTAATACGAGAGAAGAAACAATGATAAATACAGTGGTATACTAAACCTCATTTATTAAAGTTCATTCAGTTGTTAATAGGTAGTCCTATTAGCTTGGATGGATATTGTTGTTAGCTCAAGAGGAATGTAACGAAATGTATACATTCAAAAATTCAAAACACATAATAACAAGAGTAAATCCAAACCGACGATTCAAAATGCCCACAGGATTTACTCAAATTATATCATGAAAAACAGATATATAATAATGATTGCTCAAATGTGTAATTAAGATAATATGACAATCCATATATATATTAACCACCGTAATTTTTTTTACCGTTTATATATATAATACTCATTAAGATTCAATCATTTTTCATTCTTTAATACTAAGATTAGAAATTAATCTTAAGTAAATCCATTCCCCTTGAGAGTTTTTTTTCACAAATGAAACAAAACCAAATATATGTAAATGCTAATCACTCATTCTCAAGTGTATTGTTATTCCAGAAATATCAAATTGTTTAAAATAATAATATATTATAACTGTTGATGCATTATTCAGTAAATCTATGTTTTGTGTTTTACATTCGATCATTAATAGTTGATTACTAGAGAAGAACAACAACAAAACTTCTATTCCCCATTTTACACAGTTTTTAATGATAATAAATTTGTCTTGTCCAGGATAATGTTCTATGAGGAATCCTGGTGAGAGGCCTATGCTCCTCCACGAGGGGTAACATACGTAAGGAAGTAAGTTGTTCTACTTAGGTATACAATAATTATCTTCATGATACTTGAACATTTTCAATAGTTGTGTTTTTATTTCTATTTAAATTTCCTCTTCAGTGTTTATACTAGGACGACAGAAGACAAGATTGAATCCATAAAATTTTGACAGCTTCCAGCTACAACAGAATTATGTTCAATCACTTAATAAACAATAGATTGATTCACATTTTCTAAAGTCAATTGCTTGATGATATACAACATGAGCATAATTTGAATATAGTTGTTAAATTGCAATCATTAACTTGTTGTACAAAACATCAATGATCTAGGGAAGTCCATATCGTTTTTCCCAATAATAGTCAATCAGCCCATTTATACTTTTTAATTAAATACCAACAACCATTAAACAGTACATAATGTCTATTGTGGTAGTAGGCCCTAGGAGAAAGACTGCATTTACGGAATAAAGTGTAAAGTAATAGATTAGAAATAAGCGAAAACTTAAATAATTTGATGATTGTAATTCAAAAGAACATCGACGGCATAAATATTTGCCAAATAAACAAAAATAGTTTAGATTCAAATTTAGATTAATCTAACCCTTGAATTCCTAAGGTAGTCACAACACTAAATTCCAATCCTGACTTTCAATTTAGTTCATGTGTCTGTAAGCCGCTTGAATAAAATATCGGTTGTTTTTAGCTACACTGATTTGATGTACTTTATAAAAGAGTTTACAACATAAATTCAGGTACTGTTTTGCTACCTAATCTTAATATTGATTTCCAAATTTTGATTAGATCATCTAGGTACATCATTACTACATGCTCACTGTTGCGAGATCCCTAACCAGTATGTCGCTCAATTTCGTGGATTAGTTGAAGTTAGATATTAACACCATTGGATGCCGGCCTAGTGGTCTAGTTGGTTAAGTGCCTGGCGCGAGACTGATATGTCCTGGATTCGAGTCTTTCCGGGGGACGGGGTCGTGGATGCGCACTGCTGAGGAGTCCCACAATAGAACGAAAAGGCCGTCCAGTGCTTCCAGGTTTCCAATTGTGGTCTAGCTTCAATTGACTCATGATCTCAACTGTTGAAATTACATATAATTGTTTATCAGTAAACGTTAGTAGTGTCTGTATACTACTCCACAAACAGTCCAAACTATCAATTTTCATGTTCTACACTCAGAGACTTTTTATCTCCTAATATAAAATGAAAAGTTTTGACACATGCAGCCGATGATTTTAAATGATCAGCCAACTACATCATATATTACATTAAATTTAGGAATCATAAACTGAAATTTGTTCTTATTTTATTCAAGTGTTCTAGTAGACGCTTGAACTACATTAAAAAAAAACTAGAATTTCTATTCGAAAAGTAAAACTTTATTTCGTCGATTGATTTTCTGCAAAAACATAATGTTTGTGAATAACAGGACGCATTCTGTGTTTGTATGTTTGTAAAATAGACAGATCCATACCTTACATTTTTCTGACATGTACATGAATCGTACTTTGTATTAAATAGTGTTTCCTGTAGTGATTATGACATTTTCAGATTCTATACATTTAAACATGATTTAAATCATTTGTGTATGTGTTGGGTATGTATGTGTGTAAGTGATTATAGATCACAAAGTAATTTCACATCTATCATAAGTAATCACAATGATAAGATGACATTAATCAATATGTCATATGTTATGTGTATACACCAGTGAAGGTCTGATTTAACCAACTGAACTTGACATTAGTTCACTAAAACAGGTGTGGTTTTTTTAAATAAAAATACTTGAAGTTTAAAATTTCCTCAAAAATTTATAACACCTGTTAAATCATCGTCAACCATACATTTAAGACTGACATAATAGATAAGGAACAACAGGCTACCAAATTGTACAACACACCTGTTTCGTTATAATTCACTATCTAATCAACCATGTTCATCCTCGAACACAATTCAAGTATTTCTAGGTATCAGGACAACTACGTTAACATTTTTCTGTGTCTAAGTTACATTTATTTAATGTCAGTTATGATCAGTCAGTAAAATCCTTCTCCTGTGTTGATTCTGTATAGAAGATAATAATAAACATTTGAGAGTGTCTACAAACTATTTTTTAGTTAGAAAATTGTTGACATACCACCTAAATGAGTTGCTATACATTTACTGTCTATTAATCATTAGGTATATAAGTGGAAAGTTTCTTTAAGATCGATTATTTGAGGTTACTAGTGAGTCTGTATATGGTTCCAACAAAAATTCAGTCAGAAAGTGAATAACATATAACACATGTAAATCCACACATTATTATAAATATCATCATTGTATTCTAAAATTCTTCAGTTGCATACACACATGGTTTTCTGTTGGGTCAGGATTTGTTTTTAAGACACTAACTAGAATTAAAATTGAACAAGATACATCAGATTTCCAGTTACTATTGAGATGATTTTCAATACAAACTTTCATCAGCCAGTAAACCACTTAATTTCAAAACTTATGAGTAATCCACACCTGTGAATTAGTGAGAAAATGAACCTATTAACTTCAAATGTCACAGACAGTGTAATGTTCAGCCATCGTTACTATCTTACTTCCAGCTTTGTTAGTTTTAAGGTCACGAATTAGTGATTTAAGAAATCTATTTCTGATGTGTCATTAATGAAACTCGTATATTTTGTATTTAATTGCTATCAGAAATTGATGTTACATGTGAACAGATTAATCATGAGAATAACTGAACTTTGGTTCATAAATTCCGATTCACATTTCCAAAATATTTTCTGAAAATATTATCTCAAATATAAAGTTCTGGAAAATCGTTACAGTAAAAACCGTGACTGAACAGATTCCAGAAACTTTCAAATCCTAGCATGGCCTTGGATTATTTGAACTAAATTCATTGTCCATATACCGAGGTATTCAAGATAACTTGATCACAGTATCCAGATTATTTATTCACGATATCATGAGCAATATGTCCGTATTTGTCGTCTGTTTCAGGACGAAAAGCTAATGAGCATGCATAGAAAGAGGGAAAACTTTATATACACATATAGTCAGTTGAGTTAAATTCCTTCATTAGGACCACTACATGTCATCAAAACTTCTATATTGACTGATCAAAAATATGATAAAAGAAGTCATTTGACTTAATATATTTAGCTGAATTTGATCAACGTTTATGGCGTAGACTACTATCATTTATTACTTGGTAAATAAAGTATGAATCAGAAATCATAGTTGATTGAGACTTTGTTATTATATCACATTTTATACCAATTAATTCAAAGTTCAGGCATTCTATAGGAAGTTGAAAAACAGTAGTTGGTGAGTTGTGAACTGTGTAGTCCATCAATACTGAGACATATCAGAAATATCATTATCTCCTTGATGTGTTTTGTTCGCTTTCGACGTTACAGCTAAACTTCAATAAATACTCCTTTCACGTGCTTCCAACAATGGTTTTTTTTAATTTGAGAATTTTTTTTGTCAATTCAAACTTCATCATCCAATACATTTTTCAAATAAAATTGTTCTTTTTTTTGTGGGTTTACTTAAGGCTAGGAAGAGCATGTGAAATTTTGTTTATGTTCAATTTAAAGTATTGCATTATATAATCCAACTATATCACATTGACCATAAATGCACGCTCTCTTTAACCACTAATTTGTATAATGTTTATCATAAGATATTTCTTCCAATCATTGTAATTAAGTTAAGCAACATTGTTTACTTTACAATTAATTCACTTATAGAGTGATAGTTTGAAGGACGAGCTTTTTTACAACCAATAAATATAAACAAATTGAATTATATTTGAGTCACTTCTTACCTTTGTATACTAGTGAAGAAAATTATCAGTTAAAATTTGTTGCTCCCCCTCCTGAATAAATTTAATCAAAATTAAACTCGACTAGTCATAATTAAGTTTAGACTTAAAATGAATTACCTACTCATGTTCGGTCAGATATAAACTAATGTTTTATTAAATAAAATTTGTGTAACCGAATCAATATTTATTTTTATTCAAGGCAATCTAATTTTATATTGTTTATCAACTGGAAAGTTGAAAGTCACCATAGTAACGTAACAGTTAATTTTGAAACGTTAAGTGTTTCGGTTACAAGTCTATTAAATTGTTGTAGGTAATGAAAAGACTAAATAAACTCTTATGGTAAAGCGTATCGGTCACCTAAGGATTTGATTTCTATTAAAAAAGAGCAATAAAGCAAGTATGTGTACTGTATGTACAAATACAACGAGGCGACCTACAGAACTAGACAAATATATATTAATACAACTATGTAGCTTTAACAAATGACGTTGTCGAAGTGAGAATTTTTTACGCTAAACTGATGTATGATGTTTCCCCTGAATAATTCAATAAATTCTATCGCTTTGCAACTTATTTATCACTAATTACACGTTGCCATGATGACGTTTCTTTAATTTGAAGATAGTTATTGTCACTTACTGACTGATATCATCTGGAAATATAAAAGAAAAATCTGAAAGTAATCAGCAGGCACATTGTAGCAGTTTAAGAACTTCCACCAAGTAGCTCATATCATTTAGCAATGAGGATATTATAGACTAATAAGAAAATCATAGCAGGAGATTCAGGGTCTACATTTTAAATGTTAACTTTGGCTGTTATCCAACATAATAATGAGTATTAAAATGGAAAGTAAAAAGTATTTTCACAGTTTAATTACAAACTGATCTTAACTTGGAATAAAGAATATTTAAAAAGGCCGAATTTTTACGTTCATTTTTAGATGAGTTTGAGTCTAGTCTGAAGGTCTGCTTGAATTGATAGGGAAAGTGTGCAGATAAGTGTTTCTGAAACAGTATCCGGGGGAAAAGTGAACTGATGTTTCAGTAATCATATAAGATACTTTTATGGGAACGATCAATAACAATTAGATATAAAGCAATAGTGATTTAAAGATGATTCTTATAATCGAAACTGGAGGATGGTTGAGAATGTTAATGTTGTTGTGAGATCTTACATGAAGTCAGTGTAAGCTCCATGATGAAACGATCTGGTGCAAACGAGGTATACAGTTTAAAAAAAGACCAAAATGAATACTTACTGCCTTTAGGAAATGTATGACAGGAATATTTTGAACACAAATCGATGTGACTGGTCATTTTTATATGGTATAATTTATATCTTTAGACATTACTAAACTAAATTCATAGTTTTATTATTCTAAACATTAAACAAAATTAACACAAGAATTACAATCGCATATTATAAAGTGTTATACAATATTATAATAGTTTCTAGGCATCAGTCATAAACATTCCATTCTGATAGGTATAATTAATTGTAGACCAGCGACTTTGAGCAGAATTGCCAAAGTTATAACTGATGTCAATAGATAAATGTCATAGAATATAGCTTGCTGGACAAAATCCATTATCTAATAATAATTCAATGACCATCTAACTCAAATAAGTGTTGTATAAAACTCATCGGAACGGTAGAATATTTTTAGTTGAAGTTAGATTGCTCATGAAATATGCAGAGACTAATTCAGTTTATCTTATCTTCTGTTCAGCTTAAAATTTATTCCCATAAACTCTTTTTTTATTTACATCTACCTTAATTCATTAGTTTTCCTACTTTTTTCCCTATTGAAATGTAATTCATCTTCACGCCTTCTTTGAGATCCATCCATCTGACTGACAAGAATTATTATTATTATTATTATTGTTATTATTATTATTATTATTACCTTCAAACATATATATTCAAGTGTTTTTATGCTTTACACATTTACTTTCACAGACACGCACACACACAGAGTAGATAAATACGTAGTACAGACTACTAGTATTTTGGGTATTGTTGCGTCATAGTCACATAGATCAGTTGTTATAATGTAATAGTTTAGGTAAAAGGAAAACCAAAGATAAGGAGGGGGGAAAATGAAAGTGAACATCAAAATAATTGACTGGTAAAACATAATTTTGTTAGCTCTGACAATTTTAGTTTATTTTCTGTTTTAGTTGTTGTTAAGACGGGAATTTTATGCATCTACATGCAGCTGTATAATTCTTTATCATTGTGCACGCATATAGACATGAAAAAATGAATACTTATTTTGCCCGATTAAAAATGTGATCCGGTATAGTGGTCAAATTGAGCCTGGGATCCAATAATCCTGACCGACAGCTGGTGCAATTATCATTTTTGCCATTACTGTTATTCATGTTTAGTTACCAAATAGACAAGGGTAATGAAAGAGTGAGAAAGAGAAAGGGATATACCGTGCGTAAGTGACTAGTGAGAAAACAGAGTGAAGGAAGTAAGGAGCATAGTTTCAATACTCTACTTAAACAACTACATCATTGTGATACTTTTTTTGTTCTGCTTAATTTATCCTTCAACATCAACATCATCATCATAATAATAATAATAATCATTTTCATCACCATACAAACACACGTGTCGAAATTCACAACATGTGATCAAGTCTTTACTAATTTTCTCATTGTAAAACAAAATTGGACAAGAAAAAATATTTATATCCACATTGATGTGATAAGAAAAAAATATTTTATTTCTTTTCAAAATTTACACCTTTTTCCCAAGAGGTAATGTCCTTTTCTGTATTCACCAAAAAATATGGAGATGGGGGATGGGAACGGAGAAGAGACAAGAATTAAAACTGGCGTGAGAAAGTCCTCGAAATCGACCACACCTGTATGACAACATAACTATCACTTCATTATGTTTTTTTAAGGTGATGTAGTAGTAATAGTAGTTATAGTAGTTAATATTGCAATGGTAAGAGTAATATTCACTATGTTTGCAGTTAATATAATACAAACATATGTAATTTAGATAGAATGAATGAGCCTATCAAAGCCACATTTTATGGTATACCAAGGCTATTTCAATACATTTTAAAGAAAATTACATATTGGTGATCGAGCTAGATCTTTATACCATGTTGAATTTGTAGACTTGCAAAAGCTTACAATTACATATCAGTGAATTAATTCTCATAATCTGAATTTGTTCACGTAAATAAATTTTGTACAGTTTCAATAGTATCAACAAACTAATTATGAAAATGTATTGTAAATTCATTATGAATAAAGTATCAATTGGAAAAATGTACTTCTTTAGTATCACAAAATGTATCTAAACATTTATATTTACGGAAAACTGTGATGAAAAACAGAGGAACGAAATATGATAACTGATTACTAAAGATTGATTGGTTTGCAAATACAGGAAAGATGACCTTGAACAGTTTTAAAATCGGTGTGGGGTTATGGAGGTTGTTGAGCTTCAATTGATGTCATGAATAGATGAATGTTAAACCATCATTCAAAACTTAGAAGCACTAGACAACCGTTTCTTCCTTGTGTGGAACTCCTCAGCAATGCTCATCCATGACTCCTCACGCGTGACTCGAACACAGGACCTTCGAACTCGCGGGTCAACTCTTTACCTCTAGATCACTGAACCGGAATCCGACGGTGTTAGTTCAACCGTGTCTGTCGTAGAGGTAGCTAGTCACTGAAGACAATGTTGGATGTACATTAACACTGTTGAGCGTTCACCCGCGAGATCTAAGGTCCTGTGTTCGAATCACGCATGCGGGATCGTGGATGTGCACTGCTGGGGAGTCCCGCAGTAGGACGAAACGGCTGTCCACTACTTCAAGGTTTTTCATGGCGGTCTAGCTTCAATTGACTCATGATCTCAACTACTAAAACTACTATAATATCCACAAAAACCCCTTCTGTTATGAATTGCTTATATTCTTAAAATGACTGATGAAAAGTGAGCACAATTTACGAGAACTTTTTCCCGTGATTCTTCACTGATTCACCAAAAAGCTACTTTATATGGATCTTGTGTAGTAGTTCAGTTTTTTTAAGTGACAAAGTAAAAACTAATAATTTTTATGTACATAATGAACAACTTGAAACAGAAACTTGTCAATGTTCAACAAATGGATTCTTTTCAAATAAATGATAGTGTAATTGCAAGTGTATTAGTCATTGTAATGTTCATCATGAGGAGCATATTATAGCAATAACAACAAGACATTATTTATCCTACTTTTTTTTCTTTTCTTTCCGATTGGTTTCTTATACATATACGACTTGTTACAATAAACTAATACTAATGGGGTAGTGGTGTGACATAATAATGATATAATTTTAAAACGATCATAAAAATGATATCAAATGATTGATTGAGTAATTGGAAGGAGAATTATAATAATCCAGGTAATTATTCATAAGAATTTAAGGCAGCTAAAACAAACTTCTATTATGATGACCGAAAAAGAGAGAGGGGTTGTAAAAACTCTTTTTGAGTAAAGAGGTTGAGCTTCTGCATGTGGATTACGATGAATTCGGTGGTGTGCAAAAGACGAACTTATAAATCATGTGGAAAATTTGATGTGATATCGTGGATCAATTTAAAAGCTTTATTCTAGTCAAACTGATATTCTGTGTCCAGAAAGGGAGCGAGAATAAATATCCTAAACACTGCTACCTGTACATTGCTGATCTAAGATGAATGGTGTTCTGCTAGACGATGACGAACTTTTAGAATCATGTGTCCTATATTAACACCTCCACAGAAATTGTTGAATTGATAAATACACATGGATGTGGTGAATGCAGGAAGTCTGGTTTTATTGGTGGTTCTCATTATCGGACGATTGTAGAAAACCGCACTCAGTTTGGCTCCGGTAAGTATTTTCTCTAACCTTGATGTTATTATTTCGTCGCTCGAGTCATTTAGCTACTGTAACTTCAAGAAAAGTAGCTATTGTTACCTTTGGCTTCAATTTCGTTTCACTCATGTGTTTGCTGATGAATTATATTTGATATCAATTCCTACTAAGAACGTTGAGAATATAACTTAATTCATCTTCAACAAATCATTTCTTTGGGAATTTTGATTGGTGCAGAACTATAGAAATGAATAGATTATCGGATTATGGATTTTCTACGTATCGCTCTATTTGTTGTTTCATCTAATCTTCTTGTTAGTCGGGCATCTAGAAATGATACTCTATTACTCCGTTCTCCTTAAAGCGTAAATGTAGTAGGTGGGCGGATATTATTAACCTTAAAGGGTAAATTAACCCTTTTATTTTGATTTTAAAGTACTATGAAAGTACCAGCTATGAAGTGATAGTATATTGCTTGCTGAATGACTGTGTCTTCAAGCGATCTATTTCCCAGTTTTATTTTCTTTTACCCGAAAATTACATATAAAAATATTCATCCACTGTTAAGATTGAAAATTTAAGACAGCTGTTAATTATCTTGTGTTCGTTTCCAGTTACAATGAACAGATGTAACAAAACATGGATATTAGTGCATTAGTACTTATAATAGTAGTAGAAGGAGTAATTTACAACCTCAATGACAGTAATAACAATAATATATTCTTTGTTTGGAGCATAAGTGTACATTTATGGTAGAAAATTCTATGATAAAGTTGACCATATGGTACACGGTCACTCTGTTCATTTAGATTATACCAAAACATTCCAACTTAGTCTGTAAAATATGACTACAACCATAGTTTTACGGCGATAATAACAATGTTACTGATAATAAACGATACCATAATTTTAAATGAGGTTGGAAGCAATAACAACACTAATTTGTAGTGAGATTTGCAATATCCCCCACCACTCAGTAGAATTCAGTTACAACGACTACTGTATATATAATGGTTTTAAAAAATTAGTCTATTTGGTGACATACCAATACCAATAAAACAGTTAAGTTCACAATTTATTCATGCGACAGAAAGTCAAATTTCATTTGAATAAGCTCCCAAAAGAAAACAAAATCACTATACTACAAAAATGAAAGCTGTTACATATGTACAGAATATTTAACGGAAACAGCATGACTATGCGCAATTTCTCAGTTGATGGATACATAATCATGAATGAAAATAACAGTTACAAGACAGTCAATGATTATTCACTTCAGAATGCAATAACAACTACTGTCAATAACATTAACAATCGTTGTCAATGGTTGCAGAAGTTGGGTGGCATAACATAAACCTTACTTCCATTACATCATCTAGTAAATTTTATTCCACGAATTCATTTTTTCTTCCCTGATCTTCTTAAACTTTAGTTTGCCATTAATTATATTCAGCTAGCTAATTTGGTCTCTTTATGGGGATTTGGTATGGTAGCTTAGACAGATTCTCATTTATACTAAGTCCTTCGTTTCCTCTGATTGAATTGGAAGACCTAATGAATGACTAACTGACACTACTACTACTGTTATTCATGTTATTATTGCTGCAGTTTGATTTTCAACACTTTGTACAGAAAGTATATTGTCAATATTTGTTCAAACTGAATAAAACGGAATAAGTTATCTATCGATTCCCCTACCTTTAGATTTGTATGAGTTTATTTTACAACTATTCTATGGTTTCAATCGCTGAGATTATTTCAAATATAATTTCCACATATAATGACTTCGCTATACTCGGCGCCCAATTTCTGTCAAACTATTTGTTATAATCTTGACAAATATTCGTATATATTCTATGGTATTCTTCGATAAATATCTATTTGAGGTCCACTCAAAAATAATTATTTCTAACAATATATTATGTTAGGAATTGATATCATATAAAAAAAATCTGCGTAATGTTAGTGTTATGACATTTCAGTTATTCAGTGTTATCCAGCTAACATCAGCTCTTCGAGTAATAACTGAAATACAGAATCGTAATAGACTCATGCTACATAATTGAATTCAACAATCAGTGTTAATAAATTAATTTAGTTAAATATTTATTGAATAGGTGACAACAATCGATAAATTACCTTTTCGAAAATCTCATCCTCAAAAAAGTAATTGAAGAGTATATTTATTTAGCTGATGACTACTGTGGATGATTGCCAATAATCCCGGCAAATCCTGGAAGTTAGCATATATTGTGTGTCATCTCTACCTAGTTTGACTGGTCAAATATATAGGTTGCTAACAATCTTAACCTTTCACAATTGATTGATCACTGTGTGACCAATGTCATGCGTTTCTAGTCGTTATTATTAGTGCAGATCGAATGCTATCGATCATGTTGCAATGTGACCACCAGTCTAGGTAACTCGACATTGCGGACACTATTGTAAGATTAGATGGTGGTCGGAGGTAGTCGATCTGCACTAATAATAAGGACTAGATACGCATGACATTGGTCACCCAGTGATCAATCAATTGTGATTACATCTCAGTCCTACAGGAGGTCGGTCGCGGCCCGGATAGCTCAACGGTAACGTCTCCGACTGTGAAGCTGGGTGACACGGGATCAAATGCGCCAGGGAGCACCAGTTTCCTCAAAGATTACAGGTACACCTTGCTGACGAGTGCCGAGTAGCACGGAACCCGGGTCCAGGGTTTCCTGTCGACCACCTCCAACCACCATCTAATCTTAACCTTTTTAATGGAAAATTTCAAAACGCCAAACTCATTTGCAAATGTATAGGTATGCTTTAGTTTTTTTAATAACTTGAAAGCATAAGGCTCCAGTTGTATAATCATTGACCTTTTGAGATGGTGAAGATTTGTAGCTCTGGTGGATGATTACGGTGAAGTTTCGTTCCTTGAGCTGGATGTTATAGTCGTGGAACTTTCAGTATTCTTCTGAACGACATTACCAGTCAAAACTTCAGGTGGAAGTGAAGTGTTCGAATTTCTCCACATATGATTCGTAGCTTGTCCTGTCGACCTCGATCTTCATCGGTTATTGTTAATCTTCAATCTGTCACTGTCTACCTCTTTGTCCTTAGGTAGTCAAGAATTAGAGAAGTTTGCAAGTCATTTGGGAAATGTGTATCTCAAGTGTTTACTAGACAGTTTCAACGACTTTCACTAGTGACAACTAATTTATCAACTCATTATTAAGCCACTTAAAGTGTTTAAAGTTGAAATTAACTATTCACACGATAATCAGAACAAAATTAGGTGAAAAAAAATGAAATTTTAAAATAATCCTTTGATAATAAGTAGTCATTATCACCTATTAAATATTTTGATTAATATTTAATTATTCCCCCACTTAAAGATTATTATTATTATTATTATTATTATTATTATTATTATTATTATTATTATTATTATTATTATTATTATTATTACTATACCCCATACTGAAATTTGTGCGTTCTTGTTTAATGCCACAAACAGATGTAAGCACAGCAGTTGATCTCGTGATTATCTCCTCTATGTTTAACATTCCTTAAAATATTTTTTCTGAGAACATCTGTTTATGGTTATGGAAAAGTACTTTGACTGCTGAAATAATTGTTGGAATGTTAAAATTGAAAGGTTTGTGCTGAGGTCAACACCAGTTTGGAAGTTACTGGCCTTCATAACAACGAGTAACACGATTTCATCGGGGACTAATGACAACTTCTAAATCTTACCCTAAACCATCAACTCAGGATTCGCTAATCTATATTTTTAAATTTAACAAATTCATGACAGAGGAACAACATAATGCTTATCAATAATGGTGATAACTTCTAAGAAGAGTCTAAAAAAATGATGTTTTGAAATTTTGGTAGTTATTCCTTTTATAAACTGGTTTATATGCCTTTGATTTAGTGCTACTTCTATACAGCTTCATGTAGTTTTGCTCTTCATTTTACCATGATTTTTTATTTGGTTAACTACTCGTGAGTTTAGATATCAAATAATATTTGCAACCCATTCAACTGACTTCTTGTTTTTCTGACTGGATATTTGAGAAGGTAAGAATACAAATAATTTTATCAATAATATGAAACGAATACAGTAACAGAACCCGTACCTATAGTATACGTAATTTGACGAACTCATAGCTGTTTGTGTATTTGTGATAATTCATGTTGTAACCGATTACTATCTAATAAGGCTTAATTGTGAAACTATGCATGAAATAATGACACTATAAATACTGTATGAAAAACAGTGATTATTCATAATTTTTCAATCATTTAAATTAATGAATATTTAAGAAATATTCAGTTTGGGCTGACAAGTAAATGAACAAAATTAAGAATTAAACTCAAATTAATTTACATCTTGATGCAGTGGACGACCCTTAGCTCAAGGTTCTCATTGGTGAACAAATAAATCTATCATCAATATTATACTACTTAGTTCCTCTATACTACAGATACCTGGATACTTCGTTCTACCTGAACAAGCTTTATAAATGAGCTGACTGGAATTTGTAATAGACAGAGTAGATTTGTAACTAAATGAAAAGAATCAAACAAAACAAATTGCTACACAATGGGACTAGAACACAAATTTACATAGATATGTTACTGAATAATAAACAATGTTATCTACTCCAATCTGTTGATCATATTCTATTGATCAAGTTACAATATAGCTATCAATTTAAACGATTTACCATCATACTGTATTGTGTTTTTATTTATCTACTTATTTAGATATTTGCTAAGAACTAAATCGTTGGATGTTGATCACTACTCACAGATAGATCAGTGTAAACATCTTAGTTCTGCGAGATGTCATTTGAGACCACAGTAACTCGATGTTAATATCCCTTACATTGGATATTTGAAAGACACGGATTCCGTTCTCTTTGGTACTCCCAGTTCTTCCAAAATTGAAGACATACCTTGATATATATAGTATTAGCTAAAGTGTATCCACATAAAATATATCCACAAGGCCCCCTTGCCTCGAACTATCCTAACATAAAATGAATTCTAATAATCAAACTTTACTAATGTATGTGGTTAATAGCCAATTCAGAAAATATTTTAATTCATGGTCATAAACTGCCAAAATATCTGTCTGATTATGACGAAAACTGCGTTCAATTTATAAAAATGATTTTCGCAATACTCATAGTTCACTACTCGGTGCTAAGACAAACGTATCAGATATTAAATAAGCTAGTATTTGGTTTCGGTTAATTGACCTCTTAATTACAGATAACCTGTGTTATTGAGTTATAATTGACTGAACAGAATGATATATTCAAGGTCGTCTGAAAATGACTCAAAGATAGACTGGATATGAGCATTCTAACACCAGCTATGTTAGAATCTCACCAATAAAAGCGTTTAACACTTTATTTTGGCATTAGTTTAAAGCACTCGGGACCAATTGTGCATACGATTTTCTCTGGACTATGCTTGAGTGTCTGATGTGAATACTCTGCCAAAAACAACATATACACAGTCATGTAGATTAGTCAGAAGATCACTTTACTATAAAATTGCATCTAGACACCATGCTAATAATATTATTCGATGGGCTCGCCTAGGCCTGATAAATTGGCATAATGTTTGAATTTTTTCCTAAAGCTCAACTAATAAGCTTGATAAGAAACTAGGTTTAATATTGATATGAATCGTAGTTTGTGCTTTGTTAAACTTTATATATGAAAATTATATTTGAAATAATCTCAGAGATTGAAATTTAAATAATTCCAACGTTTCGTCCAGCTAACTTGTCTGGACTTCAAATATATTTTTCATATATAATGATTTCTCTATACTCGGCGCACAATTTCTGTCAAACTATTCGTTCTAATCTTGACGAATATTCGTATAAATTTGTTAAACTTTGTCTAGAGTAAATTTTAATTTCATGACTCATAATGGATTTCGGTTTTATCGGACGATCTATCATTTAAGATGTAATACGATAAACGAAAATTACGCGTTACTAAAACATATGTATTTCAGGAAAATTAAAGATAGAAATAGGTAAATTCAAAACATGTATATCAAATAGAAGATACTGACCTAAACCCTAATTATAACTAGATCAGACAAATGTATATAAACAGACAAACATTTATTGTTCATCAGTAATTGTTTGTAGGTGGAGTGAAATAAGTCATGTCATGTAATATGAAACTGGATGATTAATGCAACATGAATAGTACTAAATTAAAGTTATAATTAATTGTTATTAGTAAACAATAGTTGAAGTCGAAATGTGAAAATCACGTGTGCATTTGCTTATGATATGGTCTGGATAAAAAGTGATTGTAATACTGATCAGCAATGATAATTACAAGATATGAATAACATAATATAGCAGACATTTTTATTAAAAATAAAGAGACAACACTCTTCTTTACAGTACAATATCAATACTAAGTGAATAATACAAAATAATTCAAATAGAAGAACATTAAGACGAGTAATTTTATCTTCGATGCTAACTGAACATGTAATGTATTCGTAATAATGAGACATTTAATAGGTTAGTAGCATAAATGCACACTTAGAAAAACACTCAAACTCCATAGGGTATCAGAGAGTTGTTTCGTTTTATTTCGATACTTCGAAGTATACTACACATTGAAAATCACCAATCTTTACAATGAACACAATAAACTTAGGACATTCAGTAAAGATTCAACTAGTCCGTATTTTTTTAATCCACTTTAGAATACTTTGTTAAAAGGAGGCAAACGTTTTACGCAAATTGTAGCAGCTAATATGGTTCTATTAATATTATATTCATTTATCTAAAATAAAGATGTACTTGATTGCTGTGTTTGAGATATTATGATATCACCTTGATACAAGCAACGCAATAACAGGACGAAGCTAAGCTATTCTTACGAGGCCCTGCCCTGCTAATTAGAGGAAGAAGACCCGAGTCAGAGGGAAAAAATATAATTCTATGAGCAGCCTGGAAGAACGAATAACAAGCACTGAATTCATGCGTAATACACACAACACAAAAGTGTTTTTTTTTCTCAAATATACGCTCCTCAGTCTAATTATCTGAACACTTCTTATTACCTAATCTTATAATTTTTATAAATGTTATCTCACTGTCTCTATTTTTCTGATAATTGACCTATTTCCGATTATGTAACATTGATTTAAGCCTTTATTATTCTTATAAAAACTAGTACACTTGTCATCACACTATCAGTTTGTACTTTTCACCTATTATGTAATCGTTTTCATTGTTATCATTGACTAATAAACTACCTTGATTGGTTCAATGATTTCGTATATTCATATAGATATTACTGTATATTGAGGCCCGATGAAGACCTAATCGAAAACAAAATTTCAATGCTTAAGATCATTAGTCAGTTGAAGCTAGACCACCATGGAAAACCTGGAAGCATTGGACGACCGTTTCGTCCTATTATGGGATTCCTCAGCAGTGCGCATCCACGAAAACAAAATTTATCGCTTATATATGTTGTTCTAAATTTACAATGCGGGAATTTTTTAAATTCTTGAAGTGTCACAAAATACTTACTTACTTACTTACTTACGCCTGTTACTCCCAATGGAGCATAGGCCGCCGACCAGCATTCTCCAACCCACTCTGTCCTGGGCCTTCTTTTCTAGTTCCATCCAATTCTTGTTCATTTTTCTCATGTCTAGCTCCATTTCTCGGCGTAATGTGTTCTTTGGTCTTCCTCTCCTCCTTCGGCCTTGAGGATTCCATGTGAGGGCTGGTCTTGTGACGCAGTTCGGTGCTTTCCTCAGTGTGTGTCCAATCCACTTCCAGCGCTTTTTCATGATTTCTTCCTCCACTGGGATCTGATTTGTTCTCTCCCATAGTAGGTTGTTGCTTATAGTGTCCGGCCAGCGGATCTGAAGTATTTAGAGTAGACAACTGTTAATAAACACCTGTATCTTCTGGATGATGGATTTCGTAGTTTTCCAGGTTTCCGCCCCATACAGTAGAACTGTCTTGACATTTGTATTGAAAATTCTGACTTTGGTGTTGGTTGCTAATTGTTTTGAGTCCCAGATATTCTTCAGTTGTAGATATGCTGCTCTTGCTTTGCCAATCCGTGCCTTCACATCTGCATCAGATCCACCGTGTTCATCGATGATACTGCCCAAATATGTAAAGGTTTTTACATCTTCCAAAGCTTCTCCGTCAATTGTGATTGGATTGGTACATGCTGTGTTGTATCGGAGAATCTTGCTTTTCCCTTTGTGTATATTGAGATCTATTGCTGCTGAGGCTGCAGCTACACTGGTTGTCTTCTCCTGCATTTGTTGTTGCGTATGCGATAGAAGAGCCAGATCATCTGCGAAGTCTAGATCATCCAACTGCATCCCAGCTATCCACTGTATCCCGTGCTTCCCTTCAGATGTTGATGTCTTCATGATCCAGTCGATCACCAGGAGAAAGAGAAAGGGTGAGAGTAAGCAACCTTGCCTGACACCGGTCTTTACTTCGAACGACTTTGTCAACTGTCCTCCATGAACGATCTTGCAGTTTAATCCATCATAGGAATTCTGTATGATATTGACTATCTTCTGAGGCACGCCGTAGTGTCGAAGAAGCTTCCATAGGGTTGTTCTGTCCACGCAATCAAATGCTTTTTCGTAGTCAATGAAGTTGATGTAGAGTGATGAATTCCATTCAATTGATTGTTCCGCAATGATCCGTAGAGTTGCGATTTGGTCTGTACGCGATCTATCCTTACGGAATCCTGCCTGTTGTTCTCGAAGTTGGGCGTCTACGGAGTCCTTCATCCTGTTTAACAATACCCTGTTGAAGACTTCTCCTGCTATCGAGAGAAGAGTGATTCCTCTGTAGTTATCACAGTTGCTGAGATCGCATTTCCTTGGTATTTTGACCAGAATTTTTTCTTTCAGTCTTTTGGTACCTGTTCCTCATCCCAGATCTTTTTGAAGAGAGTTTGGAGTATCCTTGCAGTTGCCGCTACGTCTGCTTTCAGTGCCTCTGCCGAAATGTTGTCTGGTCCTGCTGATTTGACACACTTGATTTGTCTGATAGCCATGCTGATCTCTTCAATTGTTGGTGGGCCAACATCGATTGGGAGGTCCGTGGGTGCTGCTTCGGTGTTGAGTGGGTTCAGTGGGGCTGATCGATTCAAGAGTTCTTTGAAGTGTTCTACCCACCTGTTTCGCTGTTCTTCAATGTTGGTGATTACCTTGCCTTCCTTGCTTTTCACTGGTCGTTCTGGTTTACGGTGATTTCCGGAGAGTTTCTTTGTTGTTTCATACAGTTGTCTCATGTTTCCTTCTCTGACAGCCTTTTCCGCCGTGAATGCCAAATCTTCCACATATTTACGTTTGTCAGTTCTGATGCTCCTTTTCACTTGCTTGTTTACTTCCGTGTATTCAGCCTGTGCCTTGACTTTTTCTGCTCTTGTTCGACTGGTATTGATTGCTACTTTCTTGTTCCTCCTTTCTTGAATCTTATCCAGTGTATCGACCGTGATCCAATCCTTGTGATGGTGCTTCTTTTGGCCCAGAACCTCATGACATGTTGAAGTGATTGCCTCTTTTATCTCTTTCCAGTTGCTCTCCATAGTAGTTCCTTCTCCATTGAGTAGATCATGAAAGGCTTGGAACTTATTGCTGAGGGTTATCTTGAATTTATTGAGTTTGTCATTATCCCGAAGAAGAGCCGTATTAAATTTTTGTGATATTGTCCTCCCCGTTGTCCAGTGCCTCTTGAGTTTCAATTTCATCTTGGCGACCAGCAAGTGATGATCTGATGCTATATCAGCTCCTCTCTTTGTTCTCACGTCCTCCATCGTCCTCCTGAACTTTTTGTTGATGCAGATATGGTCGATTTGGTTCTGTGTGCTGTGATCCGGTGAAGTCCATGTGGTTTTGTGTATGCGTTTATGTGGGAATATAGTCCCGCCTATGACCGGTTTATTGAAGGCAAATAGATTTGCAAATCTCTCGCCATTTTCGTTCCTTTCTCCCAGTCCTTGTCGTCCCATGATCTCTTCATATCCGGTGTTGTCAATTCCAACCTTGGCATTTAGGTCTCCCATCAGAATAGTCAGGTCTTTTGTTGAGCACTTCTCGACGATTGACTGCAGCCTATCGTAGAATTGATCTTTAGCGTCTTCGTTGTATTCGTTGGTAGGCGCATAGCATTGGATGACGTTCATTGTAATGCCCGTTTTCTTTGTTTTGAAGGAGGCTTTGATGATCCTTGGTCCATGAGATTCCCATCCTATAAGTGCATTTTGTGCTTGTTTGGACAGCATCAATGCAACTCCTTGTGTATGTGGGGCATTTTCTTGTTCATGTCCGGAGTATAACAGCAGCTCCCCTGAAGCTAGTCGTTGTTGTCCAACTTGCGTCCAATGTGTTTCACTGATCCCAAGCACCTCTAAATTGTATCTCCTCATTTCTGCAGCAATTTGGAAGACTCTCCCAGTCTCCCACATTGTGCGAGCATTCCATGTACCTAAGTAAATGGTTGCTCTGGTTGTCAGAAGGGGCATCGGCCTCGTGACTTCCGAAGAAACTCGGCTTTCATCATGAGGCGTCATAATTCTTCTAAACGAAGACCTCCTGACTCCCAGGGCAGAGTTTAAATGGTTTGAATAATTTTTTCTGGTTAGCGTTTTTTTAGCGAGTTAGTTTTCTACGGGATGGGGTCGCTAACCCCATGCCCAACCCTCCTCCTTTATCACAAAATAGCTTACTAAAAACGAAAACGAACCACTGACAGTTAAGGTCCTTCCGGAAGGAAACACAAACTGAAGGTAATAATGAACGCACTTGGTGAGAAAACAAGAAATTCGAATTTCCACAACTAAAATACAAAAATACGAACCATATCAAGTGATTTCTGTGGATTTCTCACCCCCAACATCGATAAATGCAGATAAGCTTCAGTATTGTCAGTACTAGATGGTGTGTTATAGAATTAATCGTAACTATATTCATTGTGATATATATATATATATATATATATATATATATATATTCTCTCTTGTAGGAATGATTAAACACTTTTCTGTTACGGAATTACTTTACACATTTTTATTTACGTATTCACATATACTGTAATATATAATTAGGCGAATTCAATTGATGATATACTTACATTTCTATATTAACTGCTCTGTCTTATTTATGTTTGTGTATCGATAATGCATCACAAATAAACAGGAAGAGATTGAAATATAGTGAGTAGTACGCCTGTGTTTGTATGTGTGTGTGAGTGAGAGAAGGAGATGGGAATGACTAATCAATTTTACACAGGAAATGAACTGTTTTCCATATGACTATGATTTTAACTGATAACACAATTGTATACTAGTATTGTTATTACAAGTCATATTGATATAATTATGTTATTCGTAATAGTATTAATAATAGTAGTAATATGTTAATGTTGTTTTTGGAACAAATTCATGAATAGTTTTTTTATGCAAATATGTTTTCCAGTGCTTTCAATCTAAAATTTGAAAAATTCCAATATTGTGATTTAGAACAACACATCTAGTGAAGAAAATACTCTAATGAAAAATCTTACAGGAAGTCAATTAATTTTTCTGGGATTATCATACAATTTCGTAAAATAATTTAATATGTGTCCATGTAGATGCGGATGTTTTTAAAAATATATACATGGAAATAAATATCCCCTTACAAAGAGATTCTATATAGTTTACTACATCTTTCCACTCTTTTAACATTGAATGCAGCTGACAGAGTGTATACGTGTGTGAAGGAGAGAAGGTATGAATAAATGACATGCTTTTTTCTAGAGAACAAAAAAAAAAAACAAACTCAATAGCATCAGTAATCAACGGGCTTGTGAATTCAATTTCCGTTAGACTGAATCCACTGATTATGCTAAACATAAGAATTTTTTATGCACTCACACACACGCATTTGTGTATGCATATTGTTACAGATGATTTCCGTTTTCTTAGCTTTTTTACTTTTTTACCAATCTATCCAGGAAATTATATACCATAAAGTATAATTCTCTGAAAATATTTCACAATCTATAACGCAAATAAAGTTTCTGTACATGAATTGAAGTATAGAAATTCTCATATCCTGTTGTCGTGCTTGTTCATCAAACATTTCCATAAACACAGGTGTGTCTGTTCTCTTATTCTAGAAATAAACAAGTCATTTGTTTTAAGACAAAACAAGAATTAGTTTGTCAACACTGATGTGTTCAATCAAAAAACGACCATGAAAATAAAAAAAAACTGTGTTATTAACTTTCCACTGATTGTTAGGAAATCTGAAAACATCTTTAGTTTATTCGGTGAAATTCCAATAATTTTAAAACAATGAAAGAAACTAACTGATTCATTTGGAAGAATGAGGATGTTTCAGTAAAGAACAGTTTCTTTTCGACGGTATTATTTACCTAAACTGTACACAATCGTAGTTATAAGTAATTTCTACACGTAGTAGCCTTTAAAATAGAGGAGTATTATAAAATTATCAAAGATAATCAAAGGATTCCAAGTATTGAACATAATGGATTTAGATCATTCAGCAAAGTAATAAAAAATTATCAAGATACAATAAAACTGGACAATTGTTCACTTTATAAAACAGATGGTGAAGAATGAGATAATTAGTATTTACAATTTTCAAAATTAGGAGGGGTGCTAAGACCATGAAAAAATCAGGTATCGAACATAGCTCTTTTGTATACAGAGGTCAGGTTTAAAATAGTAACTTGTTATAGGTTCAGCCACGCACAAATTCCAAGCTTTATATGAGCTAATCCTTTTAGGCTTGTAAGTGATCTTGAACAATAATTCTCGTAGTGGTATGCAAACAGAGTTAACCACGTGTTCAAGGGATGAATTGTTAATCGATTTCCATTACTCTTTAGGTGGTCATGTAAACTAGAGCTCTGATATTTGTTAACCAAAGGTAAACTTCATACAATCAATGTAATCTGCTCCACAAAACCAATTAAACTGGTAAGTGAATATTGAGTTTGACTATTTTTGATAATTTTATAACACTTCTCTATTTTATTGAATGTAAAAATGACTTATAAACACACTTGTACAGCTTAAGAAAATGGCATCGTCGAAAAGAAAATTCTCTTCTCCTAAACATCATTATTCTTCAAAAGCTTTGTTCAGTGCGAAAATCACTAAATGACGGGTACAACTGAAATATTTTTCTATTTAAGTGTATAAATACTCGAAATTTTACATGGAATTTGATCTAAAAATTTCCAAATCTTTCAACAATTAGTAAGGTAAGTTATGCATTTTCTGACGTCACTAAGAACATGGTTGCAGATAGACATCTGAAATAATGTGTAAAAGCTGCTGTGTTATTTTGCCATATACAAATCCCACCATCGATTCACATATTTCACTCTGTTTCTCATCTGGCGAAACGTAACGCAGATACATTGTAATCAGTGAGCTCAAAAGGAACCATAAACACTGGAGAATATGACATATGGCAAATATAACATCCAACAGGTACATCAGGGCTGGTCTAACTAAAAGCCTATACTCTTGGATACGCATACATCTTAATCTGGTCATATATATAGTAATTTTTTAAAATTCTGTATTCTATTAATTGCATAACTTTGAATAGAGCAGCCATTATTATTATCGTTATTATTATCATGACTAATTATTCGATTAATTAAACTCCGGGTGTGGTTTATTTTCCAATATTCATTGATAACCAATTGTCTCTAAGCTGAATGGACTGAACACAGAAATCATTTCAAACGTTAACTTTTAAAACAGTTAAGAACCTGTATATTTATTAACAATTGAATGATTACTAGGTTCTGACCAATGACATGTACCTCAGGGTTATTCTTAGTCTTAAATAGCAAGAAACCCAGGTCCAGGGTTTCCTGTCGACCACTTAGAGTCACCACCCTACATCTCAACATAGTGCACGTGACGTTGAATCATCTAGACTAGTGGTCACAATGAAACTTGATCGACAGAATTCAACCTGAACTAAGAAGGACCTTATTTTTATTTATTTATTTTAACACATAGATATTGGTACAAGGAGGCACCAAATACATATGCGCCACACAAATCTCAATTGATTTGTGTGAGGGTTGTGATACTGCACGGGTGCCCAAACCGAAGCAGGTGGTTTTCTTAGGGGGCCACACCCAGAGCCTTCGACCTGAACGTCTGATCCACAAGGCAGTGGAGCGTCGTAAGGAGATGCAGTCCCATGGGAGCCGGTGACCAACGATCGGTTCATACGCCATTTGTTCCCTCAGGATACTGGAGCCCATGTGCACCATTGGTTTGAGATCCGGTTAAAGCGCCGGACATTCGCTTTTCGTCCTCTCATTTTTGTAAACAACAGTAATGCCCCGAGAAGGCAGTGAGTAGGACTTCCCTGGCAGAGGCTATATATGCATGGCCATGTGAGAGCATTTCGAGAGGGAGAGCGGACTCTCCCCACTCTCGGCCGTACCAGGGCATTTGGGGGCAAGAAGGACCTGACCTATAGGATATCGATCACTACCCCTGTAACACAATGAAAAGAAATAAAACTAATCAATTACAAAATTGTGTTGATGGCATACAAATTTATTGAGCATTATTGGGAAGTATGCAAATGGATTTGAGACTAAATTGATCTGTGTTTCTGCGTGTTTATTACATGAACTATTCGGCATAAATCATAATAATTCAGCAATAACATTCGAATGGTTATTTCATGTTTGTTTTTCTGTTGTCATGATTCATGCATTCATCACCACTTAGTATAACGATCGGACAATTCTATTGTCATTTTTATGGAATAAAATTAATAAAAAGGCGGTAAAAACCCTGAAAATCTTGTCACTTTATGTAGACAATGTATTCATGTTCTTTTTATAGATAAAATTGTATAATTTCATTACCGAGTTAATCATCTCTGTTATCCTAACAATCATGTTTTTGGTTGCCAAAGTTACTAGTCTTTTGAATTTTGCTATGTGTAAAGAACGGAAGCTAGACTCAACAGGCATACAAAACATAAAACGCTCTTAATACACAGAGTTATGACTTAGATATGCTTTAATGATAACATAGCAACAAGACTTATGTTTCGATTAGGAACATGCAGGTGCACCTGTATTTAAAAAAATCAAAGATGTGGGTTTTTGTCAACTGAATGGTAAAAAACGTGGTGGAGTAGTAGATAGACAGACAGACAAAGAATGAGAGTGAGTGTGTATGTTCCCGTAAAATTGACTCTCTCTCTCTCGTACACACACACACACTACTATCTTTTGATGAATTACCGACATACATAAATATATTACAGTAGGCAATGTCATTAGCATACTTAACATAAATTTATTCGCGATTTTCTTTTTATCAAAGTTTATATTTGCTAAAGAAGCTATGACAATTGGGTTAGCAACTAGTCTTGTCAGTCAGTTAATCATAGTTATTCTTCCTTGTTGTACCTCCTCCTCTATCAGCAGACACACTCTTCCAAACAAGGAAGATCATGTGAACTCTCTAAGTATGCTCTATGTAAATGAATTATTTATAATAAAGTAAGATCACACCTGTTTTTACTTAAAGACGATGAATGCTGTTTGTGCTGTTCACATGAAATGAAAATAAATTGAATTATTATCTAAAATAAGTTATATTGAATAGTTATTTGAAAAGGGGGCGACTTAGGTAGTGACAATGTAGAAAAAAATTTGCACGTGTCCGTGATTCATATTTCTATCTTATTTAGTTCAAAACCATCATCATCATCATTGGTGGTGGTGGCAATTATAATAGTAATACTAATAGATCCAACGTATAATCTGGTCAAAAATATTTATGAATTGACTAAAAGTATTGATTCACTGATAAGGATTTTCATTGATTTAAATGTGTAGAGCATGTAGGTTAAAAATACCTGCAACTTAGGATGATGGTTGTAGTAGTTCTTTACGTTTCAGTTTCGTACAGTAGGACTGTCTTGACGTTCTTATAGAAGATTATGACCTGGTTGTTTTGAGTTCCATATGTTCTATAACATTAGGAATGCGGCCCTCGCTTTGCCAATCCTCATCTTTAAGTCTGCATCCGATCCTCCTTGTTGATTGATGATGCTGTTCAGGTACGTGAAAGATTCCACATTTCCAGGGCTTCTCTATCAAGTGTAATTGGGTTAGTTTTCTCCGTGTTGTATTTGAGGATATTGCTTTTTTCTTTGTGTATACTGAGGCCTACTGATGCAGAGGCTGCTGCTACACTAGTTGTCTTCGTCTGTATTTGTTCATGTGTATGGGATAGAAGGGCCAGGTCATCTGCGAAGTCCGAATCTTCTAACGGACACCGAACTGTCCAATGTATTCCATGCTTCCTCTGAGATGTGGAGGTCTTCATAATCCAGTCAAACACCAGAAGAATGGGGGAGAGTAAGCAGCCTTGTCTGAATCCGGTCCTTAATTGGAATGCATCTGTCAACTGTCCTCTGTGCACGACTTTTCATTGTAGTCCGTCGTATGAATTCTGGATGATGTTGACGATTTTTTCAGGTACTCTGTGGTGACGAAGTAAGCTCCATAAGGTTTTTTTATCCATGCTATCAAACGTATTCTCATGATCAAAGAAGTTGATATATACTGACGAATTCCAGTCAATTGATTGTCCAAAGATCACCCGTAGTGTCGCAATTCGGTCTGTGCACGGCCTATCCTTA
Organism: Schistosoma spindalis; assembly: GCA_946903255.1. Lineage (NCBI taxonomy): Eukaryota > Metazoa > Platyhelminthes > Trematoda > Strigeidida > Schistosomatidae > Schistosoma > Schistosoma spindalis. The sequence goes on along the minus strand of OX336416.1, from coordinate 79,306,847 downwards.
CGAAATTCAATCTGTTGATCTCAAAGTTGGGTGTCCATTGAATCTTTCGTTCGGTTCAATAACACACGGTTGGAAACTTTTCGTGGTACTGACAGTAATGCGATGCCTCTGTAGTTCTCACATATGCTCAAATCTACTTTCTTTGATATCTTGATGAGATGTCCTTCTTTCCAGTCCGTTGGCATGCGTTCTCCCTCCCACATCTTCTTGAATAGAAGATGAAGCATACTTGCAGTTAGTTCTATGTCTGACTTCAGTACTTTGACTGGTATATTGTCAGGTTCTATTGCTTTCCAGCTCTTGATTTATCTGATGGCCATTCTGATTTCTTCGATCGTTGGTGGGGTGACATCTATAGGAAGATCCGTAGGTGCTGCTTCTGTGTCCGGTAGACTCAGTGGAGCTAATTTGTTCAAGAGTTCCTCGAAGTGCTCCTTTCATCTCTTCCTCTGCGCTTGAATTTCAATGATTGGATTGCCTTCATTTTCCTTGACTGGTCCCTCTAGTTTACGATATTTTCCTGCCAATTTCTTTAGCGTGCCATATAGTTGTTTGATATTTCCTTCGCTTGCAGAGTTTTCCGCTGTCATTGCTAAGTCTTCCACATAGTTCTACTTGTCAGCTCTTATGTTCCTCTCCACTCACTTGTTTGCTTCTGTGTATTCAACGTGCGCTTTGACTTTCTCTATTCTTTTTCGACTGCTGTAAATTGCTGTCTTCTTGTTCTTCCTTTCTTGAATCTTGTCTAGGGTTTTGATAGAGATCCACTCCTTATGATAATGTTTCTTGCGGCCCAGAACCTCCTGATACGTTGAAGTTAGTGCTTCTTTGACACTTTCCCAGTTGTCTTCCATTGTAGTTTCTTCTTTCAGAAGATCATGTAAGGCTTGGAACATGTTGTTGAGCTCTACCTTGAATTCATTGAGTATTTTAGTATCTTGTAGGAAGGCTGTATTGAACTTTGTAATGCTGTTCCCCCAGTTGTCCAATGTTTCTTTAGCATCAGTTTCATCTTGGCAAACACCAGCTAGTTATGATCTGAAGCTATATCCGCTCCTCTCCTGGTTCTCACAACTTCCATTGATCTGAATTTGTCGGTGATGTAAATATGATCGATCTGGTTCTCTGTGTTGTGATCTAGTGAGACCTATGTAGCTTTGTGTATGCGTTTGTGTGAACATATTGTGCCAGCTATAGCCAATTTGTTGAATGAACATAAATTTGCAAACACTTCCCCGTTCTCGTTTCTCTCTCCCAGTCCATGTCGTCATATCCGGTGTTGTCCATTCCGACTATGGCGTTTAGATCTCCCATCAGAATGGTGAGGTCCTTTCTTGGGCATTTTGCTATGATTGATTGCAGCCTCTCGTAGAATTGATTTTTAATGTCGTCGTTTCTATCATTTGTGGGTGCATAACATTGGATAATGTTCATTGTGATCCCCTCCTTCTTTGTTTTGAATGATGATTTGATGATTCCGGATCCGTGAGGTTCCCATCCCACAAGTGCATTTTGTGCTACTTTGGATAGCATTAGAGCAACTCCCTGAGTGTGTGGAGCATTTTCCTCTTCGTGACCGGAGTGTAGCAGCATCTGTCCTGTATTTAGCCTTTGTTGTCCAGCTTGGGTCCAATGGGTTTCGCTGATTCCGAGTACTGAGATGTTGTATCTCCTCATTTCCGTTGCTATTTGACTGGTCTTCCCGGTCTCCCACATTGTCTGGACGCTCCATATACCTATAAAACTTTTTGCTCTGATTGTTAGGAGAGCATCGACCTCGTGATTTCTGAAGAACCTCGGTTTTCATCCTGAGGTGTCATTATTCTTATTTTAACTCTCAAGATAGAGTTTAAATAGTTAGCGTTTTTTAGCAAGGCTGTTTTGTACGAGATGTGGTTGCCGACCCGATGCCAAGGAAGCATATATGAAAAGGATGAATAGCAACTGGAAAGAACTGGAAAGGATTACCCAGGACAGAGTTGGATGGAGAGTGCTGTTGGGCAACCTATGCTCCTCCACGAGGTGTAACAGGCGTAAGTAAGTAAGTAATGTTGGCTGGAATTCGGAGTTTAATTTTCATTTAAGATTTCATTTCGAACAATGTCTTTTACTATACTTACGTTTTTCGTTTGAAATTTTGAGGTATGTGTGTTACAATGGACGTGCCCATAACTCACCGTTACAGTATAACTCTAGCCACAACATTCACTACTGAGGTTTATTCACCAGAAATTCCTGAGCTGGTTCCAGTTGTCTACAGAATTAGCGACAATCTTGTTCTCCCACTAATTTCAGTATACAGACCATCTGCGTTTTTCAGTGATTGCTAATGAAACATTTGATTCAAATTATTTCATAGAAATTCCTTACATTTTGAGGGTACAAACTGAATCGATTCGTCATCATTATCTTTTACAAATTGGAATGATTTCAGTGTTTTATAAAATTAGTTTTAATTAACTTTATTAATTGTTATTAAAACAAACTGGAAATTAGAAAAAATATCCAAATTGGAGAGACACTTCATCTTAAATTGACAATAGTCAAAGAGCTGGATAAAACTAATGAGTATTGAACACGCTTTTAGAATGAGATTTGAAAGTGACCATCCGCAGTCTGAACAGGAATCGGACCTCGACATGGGCTTCTTTCAAACCACTAGGTTGTAATTCAGTAGTTGAAATTTACAATTGCAGTGAATTCATGGAATAAAAACATTACTCGATTAGGTTTGAGCAAAATTGGTTAATTTTAAAAATTCATCATGTTTCGATTTATCTTCATATTTTGGCGTCCGTTTTATTGTACATCTGTTTACGTTATTTTGTCATGCTGTTTCGCTAGATTGACATTTTCGAATAATTCTTGTTATTAATTGGTGAAAGGATTCTTCACAAGTTTAACTCCATTTTAAATTCGCCATACCTTTACAGTTTATATAATAATTCCAAGAAACTAATTAATTATATATTTATCTATTTCATAATTTGATCTAGGTACAGAATACAGCTTAATATCAAATAGGATGGAAATGTTATTGTTGAATGAGTTATATCCTGAAATTCATGAAGATTTTCCGCTTAAAATTAGTTCTTTGATGATAGGTCAGGTTGTATACTTTAAGGTAGTATTTTTAAATTGATTTTATAGTTATCTCTCTTCAAACTCACTAGCTATTATGCTAAACACTTACAGTTTACGATTAAAAAAATATTACTCATTTCTGTAAGAACAATGTCTAGTTATAAACCTAATGAGATCTATAAATTCTGATTCGTTGTGATCTCGTATTTCACATGAATGATCACATGATTCGGTATAACAAAAAGACAATACTTGTGACCATACATCTGACCGTTTATTGATTTAGTTGATTGCGAGAAGACAGGGCCATCGATCATTTAGAACGAACACAGTAATGTAGTTAATTACGTATTTTTCTATCACACCTCAGTGTTTTGGATTCAGATTGTGACTATAAATAATTAATAGACCTACTGTCATAAGTGCTTACGACTCAACAATATGACATTGTTTCATACCATTCTTTCGATCTGTAACCGGCCACCAACTACACAAGTATACTGACAAAGTTCATAAATAATCACCGTTCATTTATGAGGGATTTTATCCTTCAGTTGTCGATGTCAAGCACTGCAATCAATTAGTTATTAACATCATATGTACGTCTTGAGTGAGTTGCAACGTTATGAGCTTTAGTTATACATTGAATATGTTTGATAGTCCCATAAAAGTCGAAAATCGCGTCTTGGATTCCAATACTCGTAACAAACGTAATATCAACAGAAAAATAATAACTAATAACTTACTATATAAGACACTACTTTATCATATTTGAACTTAGAATGATTAATACAAATAACTTATTGGAAATAAGGTAATGTTTGTCAACGAATTTGGTAGCAGTTATTAGTGACTTTTTGAATTAAATATCAGGATAGTTCAGAGAAGCTAAGCTGGAGTTCTTTTAAACTTTTACCATATTTCATTGTAAAATATTGATCTTATGAAAATGAATAATAACTTCGACAATTCACGACCATGTCATTCATCATATAATTCATTTGCCAAGGACAGATTCACATATTCTACTCTACTATATTCTTACTTACTAGCTGCTTCAACTGAAGTGAAAAGAGCTGTGAACAAACCTATTACATATTGACTGGTTAGTCAGAAATGTTGCCGTTCAGTTAGGTAAATAATAATCAAACCTGTTAAACAAACGATAAGACAGGATAAAAAACAATTTTTTTTCATGCTTTTTATAAAAAATATATTTAATGAATATTGACGATAAGAAATTAAGCTCAGTAAATATATATCATGGATGATGTTTTGTTCATTTGTTCCAGAGTATTGCACTAGTTGAGTGAGCTGTCACTGGCTGAATCTATGCACGCTTTATGTCACACTTGCCCTAGCAACAACAATAACCTGATTTATGCCTCAAGCAAAATGTACCGATGAAGCCATAAGTTAGATTTTATTTCCGAGATTGAATGATCACACAGCAGGTATCCCAGCTAAATGAAATTCACTCAGCATGTTCGATCAACACACCTAAACATTTTCAATCATAAATACAAGCATAGAGATGGTATCTCAGTGTGGGACTTCTGAGTAGTGGGAATCCATGTCCTTGCCACCGAGAATCGAATTCATAACTTCCAGTCTCTTGTGCAAACTCTTAGCCTTAAGACGACTGAGATGGCATCTAATGGTTGACATCTTCAAAATGTCGAGTGTGTATATACATTGGAAGAATTTTGCTCAATATTACAAATCAACTGAAGTTGAACATTATAAACCACTATATACCGGCTCAGTTATCTGAAGTCTAAGCGTTCGCCCAAGAGACTGAAAGTCCTGGATTCGATTCCCAATGGTGGTGAGTGGATCCGTACTTTTCATAAGTACCGGTTTCCCGTAGTTGTCTAACTAAAATTATTCTGTAATGTTAACTATGAAAATGAGTGAGTTGCCTCACTTGATGTTTACTGAAAAAGAACACTGCATAATCTGTAGTTATGATTGATGAGTTTTCGGTTTACACGAAATTGAAATAACCTTCATCCCCAAAATACGAGTGATTGATCTTCGTATATTAGCTTACTAAACTCAAGGACCCTCTAGTTAAGTTGACCTTTGGATTTAATAAGAAAAACATCTCACAATTTCATCAACATCACTATTGAGTAGACAACACATTACATAATCCCTAAAATGATTATGCAACCATAATCCATTTGAACTATCTATTAATCACGTCTGGATAATTTATAAAAAGAAAAGTTAGGTTTTGTTTTTACGACCCAACCTTTACTGCTAAATATAATCATTAAAAAAAAATTTATCTTTGAAAAAATTCACAGACGACACCCACCCGCGTAAAATTTGTTGCGCAAAGAAGTTTGACAACTCAAAAATTTTCAAAAACTAAACAAGACAAGCAAAAATAAACAGCATACAATTATTTCCTTTTTTTGAATGTTTATTTCTTATCAAATTTTAATTTCATTGCAAAAAAACAACGATAATTACCCCTTTTTTCAAACAACTGGAATGTATAATGGGACATACTGACAAATAAACATACAGACACAACGTACACACATCATATGAGATGAGCTGATAAAATTAATGTGATACAAACTAATCTCTCTATATGTACAATTGTTAGATGTGAACACATTGTACTAGAGGAGATTTGATGCGTACACATTAATTATCACTATAATCAAATCAGAAAGACGTGTTCAAATAATTTTTTTTATTTGATTAACACAATTATTCAAACGAAGAATGTATTATGGTAAATTGTGAAATGGAGATAACCTAATCTAGTAACCTTTGAGATTCGTACGATCAGATTTGGGACTAGATAGGATGATAATAGTTACTCTGTAGTAATCAATTAGTTGTTGTGAAAATGCTCCCACATGAAATCATTATGATTTGACTTAGTTAATTTTAAGTTTTTACTATGATATTGAATGGTTAGAGGCCTTTAATTCTTTATACTAGTCTGAGTAACAATTATCATTGAGATATATTTTCTATGTGGCCTAAAGTAATCAGTATGAAGTTTTCATCAAACATTTATGTTCTGTGATTGGTAAAGAAATTATATCTACAATTTTGAGGGATTATTAAAGTTATTGGTTTATAAAGAGTTGCTTTGTCTTAAAATTGAACTCCTTAGAAGTGAACATACGTGACCCATTAGGGCTCTAACCAAAGCTGTTTAGGGTAGTGGTTTAATGATCATGGATCTATTCGGCGGTTGAGTTGCGGAGAAGAATTCCATTCTAGGACAAGACAACTGTCCTGTCTATCATGGCTTACAACATTTGTTTAACTAGGGTCAGTATGTGGTGTAAGCTATAAGGTCTTCAGGAAATTGGTGCTTTGTGTAAGATTCAAACAAAAATCACATAAACAAATGTCACGACTGTTATTTTGACAACTGATGAGTAATATTTCCCCGCAAAGTTGTGTTAATTATTCCTTGATGCTAACTGAATTTGATCGGTTATATCGAAAATTCGCTCGACGTTTTGACTCATTAACAAATTTGTAATTTGTTGTCAGGTATTTTAGACCATAGATAGTAAATAAGCTCAATTAGAAAGCATCAGATCTATTGGTTCGTGAATGAAATGTAAATCTGATAATCGTTTGCACCTTAAATCATGAAAAAAGATTTATATTTTGCTGACCAGTAACTCTGTTCCTATATAACCACTTTTTAAAGGTATTACATCAATAATTTGGATCTGAAACTATGCAACATCAGTCTGTCACAATCAGCCAAACAATCGATCCCATGTATCTTATAGTTCATGCAGTACAACAAATAATTTAGGAAAAGCTGCTATCATTTCAGTTGTTTCTATTTTTCAAAAACTTCCTGTTGAATTTCTGATGGGGTTGTAGGGAACACCAAAATAATCAATTGCATATAGTATATTGATTGTCATACACATGATCATCAAAAATGACAATATTTGCAGAGAATACTATCTGTGTTTCATTGGATATTGCTTCATTCTCGTTAAATTTATAGAGATTATTAATTTTAGATATTCAGAATTGATAAGAAATGGAACTACGAATTGAATTAGGAGTTAAAATGTTAAACGTTCTTATATGCATAATTCACTTCTGTTACCAAGACAATGAAAGCCAACGATTAGTTCTGAATACAAAAGATAATGCTTTATTCTTCCGTCTTCTATATCCTTTGTAGATATTGATACTCTAGTACTATTCTGTTTATTGACTACATTAAATGTGTTTATATATATCTATGTGTTTCGTGTCCAGTGGAAGTCACGCAACCACAGTGCTAATCATGTTTTGATCCTTGAGTTCTTCATTACTGTTTTCAATGAACAATTAATTTTTTAAATTCCCAAATATCTTTATATTTATTTATTTATTAGGTTATATCTAGTTGAGGACTATCTTATGAACCACTAAGATGAATTGATTGTATCCCACAAAAATTGTCACTTTCTGAGTTTAGATTTTCATTAAGAAAAAACTGAACGAAGACACTTATCATGATAGAACATGATTTTTTTAATCTAAAAAAGCAGTAAACGACAGACTAAAATAAAAAAACCTGGCTAGTTGTCATGTCAACTCTCTTGACTATTCTGGAGTATTAAATGAAAACATGCAGTTAAGCTACTCAACTTTACCAAAGCAAAGAAGTCTGATTTGTATTTCTACTGACTTGGTAACATATAGGATATTGAGTCATTTTTTTGTAGCTATTAATTCATTATCTGTCATAATACCAAAGGTTGAGCAAACATGTATGTGAATCGTAATTTTTATTTTAGAAAATAACTGGTTGACCGATTAGTGAGTCTCTTTTTTCTAATAACTTATCAACTGTTAGGTAAAATATCGCCCGACTGATCTGATCCAGCAACTTGATTCAATCAAATCAATGCTTTTGAATAAAACGAAAACAAAAATTGGGGCAGAATAATATGAATTAATTACATTTCGTTGTTTCTCGTCATCTACTTATAACCATTAGTGTGTAACATTGAGTTATGGTATAGTGTGAAGCAATAGGGATTGATGACGGGAAGAACATGATAATCTTTGTTACTCTGATTCCTTTTACTATCAATGTTTATTGTTCCACGTTATATCATGTCTCAATGTTGCACTTTAATACACATGAGTGATTGTAAGCAGCTGATGAGAAACCATGAAATATAACTAATTTATATTATTCTGTCTAAGCTGTCGTTCCGTACCTTACTCAAATGTAGAAAATTTTGATAGTGCTGTGTTCGTTGAGGTGGATGAATTGATTTAAAAGTACCCTTTGTAGTTTCGGACAATAACATTAGAGCTTACTCCATGCCGAAAAGAACACAATATCATCAGGAGAATTCACCCCAGCTGTATTTCTTCTTTATCGTTGGAGAATGGAGAAGTGTATATACACATCCCAAAAATATATTGTTATTTGGGACTAATTAGGGATGGAAGAACGCGCAAGATCATTTCCAAGAACCTATTTCATTAATTTTTTAAAGTTGATAACAAATGTGATCGTATTACATCGCAACAAACCTTTTGTGTGTTAAAACTATTCAATAGTTTACACCATAGAATGACTTTAATTTAACAGCAACTGCAAATCATAGTGCAATGGGAAGTGGCTTCGTCTTAGTCTGTGACTCCTTAACTTTGCTTCACTAACAGAAATCTATAAATAAATTCCAGCACTTCCTGGTTCCTTTGTGAGAGCGTATTTTACTAGAGGCTTTATTAGATCAACAATGGATATTTTAGTTGTCATAAAAATGATCGCATTTTTTTCAAAAGAATGGATTTATTTACAGTTCAGATCATTATACTTAGTATATCTTATAATAGCCCCCAAATGCCCTGGTACGGCCGAGAGTGGGGAGAGTCCGCTCTCCCTCTCCAAATGCTCTCACATGGCCATGCATATATAGCCTCTGCCAGGGAAGTCCTACTCACTGCCTTCTCGGAGCATTACTGTTGTTTACGAAAATGAGAGGACGAAAAGCGAATGTCCGGCGCTTTAACCGGACCCCAAACCAATGGTGCACATGGGCTCCAGTATCCTGAGGGAACAAATGGCGTATGAACCAATCGTTGGTCACCGGCTCCCATGGGACTGCATCTCCTTACGATGCTCCACTGCCTTGTGGATCAGACGTTCAGGTCGAAGGCTCTGGGTGTGACCCCCTAAGAAAACCACCTGCTTCGGTTTGGGCACCCAAGCAGTATCACAGCCCTCACACAAATCAATTGAGATTTGTGTGGCGCATATGTATTTGGTGCCTCCGTATACCAATACCTATGTTTTAAAATAAATAAATAATAATAATATATCTTATAATATCACTATATCAGGAAATCATTTTCAATTAGTGATTACGACGCGTTATGCAGTTATTAATAAGGCTTGAACAAACTCTCCAACTAATGTCTTCACCATTATTTAACATTTAAAATGCATTGATACGAATCTTGCACGAAATCTTCCTTCGAACCCAAGACACATCAGCAGCTTATATCAGTAAATTATTTGATGGTTACTAATGCTAAATTCCAAAGTTAAGACAATTTACCAAACCTAAATAACTGGTGAGATTGGTCGTCACTAAACATACTTGATCAATTTCTTGTTTGTGAGTCTAAATCGCAGCTTAGTCGTACGTCATTTTAAATGCGAGGATAAATCAAGTTGGATTAAACTATTAACATTGTTATCATATCACACTTGATTTGTATAGTAGATCAAGCAGTAGGAGTGTAAATAATAGACGGATTGCTGACATCCAGTGGCAACACCATGTTAGTAATGCAGAGATTAGACATCGTGTGTTCGGGCGCAGAGACGATAATTCAACTGGTGTCACCATCTTGAAACATCGAGTTCGGTGGCTTGAACATGTTCCATGAATGTCGTCCCAGAGAATTTCTCGTCGTGCATTATTTGACGACTCTAGTACTGGTTGGGAAAAGCGGAGAGGTGGTCAGTGTATGACATGGTGTTGTGGTATGAAGTAAAGCTGTAAAGAGCTGGCTTCTGTTGGTCCTTCACGACACCCTGGCTGGAGTCCGGGAGATGGTGCAACATAGTGGCTAGAGACTTTGTCAGATATGGCTCAGAATAGAAGCCAGTGGCGATCCTGCTGTAACCTTCTTTTAGCTTCTTCATAAAAAGTGACCGTAAATTCTTTAACTGAAAGAATTCTTTCTGGTTGTAACTTTGTTTCCCCGATCACTATTATTATTTCACTACCATATACTAATTTGTGGTCTTTATTATTCATACATTCTTTATCTCTTCCCATTGTTTTGTGTGGTGCATATATATCTGGTGCCCCCTCGTACCAATATGTGTTCAAATAAATAAATATTAGTGCAAATAATTGATAGTAGTGCACATCCACAACCATGTAAGCAGCCGATACTTCAAATCATTAACGGATGTACATATACTCTCCAGAGAGTGGTGATGAAAACTTATCATAATAGGAATCAGAGAGAAATCTGTACTAAATTGTCTTAAAAAGAATGAGGAGTGTTATGTTAATCAAGTTTGCTTGCACTTCATGCCAGACACTGCGATATTGTCCATCCTGTGGATTGTCTTAGGAAGAGCGAAACGAACTAAGTAATTTCGTCCAAACTAAGAATATTTTCTCGATCATCGACAACTAAAGCAATCGAGATGAAACTGAAAAAAAACCCGCTAATACTTCGAATAACGAAGTCATACTATGTGGCGCACTAAAATTTCGACGAACCTATCTACTGTTATAAATTAGATGTTTCATTCTATAAAAATAGTCAAACGCTCTGAGACACTACACTATACTTTGGTTGATCGTCAAAAATATCTAGTATTTATCAATTGTCTATATTATTCAACTAAACGAACCCACAAACTCTGTAAACCGGCGTGAAACTAAAAAAAGAGAATCAAACTTCAGTTACATTTTACCAATTGAAACTGAGGACATCATGTTTTGGAAATTAGCCTTACTACTCACATCTGTTGTGATAAATCAATTGATGCCAACACACAATGAAGATAGAAAATCAAAACGGTAAGCTGGAATTCGAATTATCAATGAGGCAGATGTTGGAATTAGAGACCAACTGTCTTTTACGTCTTATTTTACTCGCTCAGTTTCTTAATTTTACCACTAATGGTAAAATTATACAGCAACTGAGCCGTAATAAATTTAGTTTTTAATCTCCATACACATTTAACTGTACAGGTGGCTTGCTCTATTTTTTTATTCGCTCTCCTCCCCAATCGTAATAATAATTGTAAGCAGATGATGGACAAGCGCACGTGTGCTGAACTCCCCCCTGTCCACTTAATCAATAAGGCAGTAGTAGCAGTGGCAGCTGCATATCCATGACAAACACACATCTGTTAATAAACTATGTAGCTCAAATTTTTAATAATAGCCTGACAATGTAGTGATGTGATAACGGTGGGTAGGTGTTGCAGAAGCAGCTGCTCACGCATTTATTCTGGACCAGAAACACCACTAAAAAATGCCTAACCAAGCATATGCGAAAATACAGACGTTGAAGTAAACATAAATACACTATTTAAAAATAAGAAACACATGTCTCATTTTAATGCTTCGATAAAGTGATAGTAATGTGTTAACCATACGGAGAAGCAAACACATAGAACACAGGTGATTTGATATTCGAGCAAGGAAAGTATAATTTATTGGTTAGAATAAATATTCTGTACAATCATAAAATATTTGAGAAAAAGATAAATGGTTAAGCAATGTGAGAGTGGATACTTATAAATAAATATAAATGTATATACACTAATGTATAGAGAAAATCAAATTATAACAATTGATGTCAATAATGCTCATTCGTAGTAGCTAATGTTTGTCTGTACATATCACTGCTTTTTCTCTTCAAAGAAAAATGACGCTTTTTCGCCACGTTTCTTTATTTTCTTTGTAAACAGATGTGTTTTTAAAGATGCACAAGTGATTGACTGAAAAAAACCAAAATAAGCAGTAAAATCAGAGAGAAACAAGTGGTAGACAGAGTTGAAAATATTTAGGTTAATCATAAAGTGTCATAGATATAATACTACTTTAAGATGGATATCTTAACGTCGACCAATAACAAGTAAAAAACTACCCAAATAATAATGACAAGCCATATAAGTTGATAGAGAATGGAATAGGGCATACGAGAAACGATGCAAAGTCAGTCGATTATAGTTGAGTTGATGGCTGTTAACACTTTTAAAGTGAACTAAGCCTTTAGAAAGCTAAGAGCCTGACTCATTAAATGCTATGTTTCTACGCCACTTCATACCGTCAGAATGAGGGGGACTTGTTTTTAACCAAACCGTCCCAAGTTTAAACCTGAAACACTTAGAGATTTGAGCAACGCTTACGCAAAATGTTTCAAGGCGAGTACATGAATGTACAATTGGTAAATGAGCTCAAATCGCGGGAATGATCACGTCTAGCTTTAGACTTTATGGTCAAGACCGTCATATGTGGAATGATGTAAACAAGTCATGTTGTACTTCGCTGGAAAAGCTGATACATCTGTATTGAATATACCTCAGTATAAAATAGTATATAAGGAAAATGTACCTAAGACTACTACTAGTTAGTGAAGAACGTTCGGAACTACTTCTACTATATGATGTTTGTCATGTCAATTTTACTATGTATAAGAATGAAGCGACATAAGATATGGACAACGAGTGAAAAATTTAGTAACATCTTGGTGCATAAGTGAAAATATGAATCCACAGTCATTCCCACAGGAATTTAACTGGATAACTGAGTTAATTATTTTTAAAGATAAACGGTAATTATTATATGCCTATAAAAATCTATATTAAAATTTATCAGGACAAATATTTAAAATAAGTACGAAACTACATCAAAATGGGAAAGCTTAAGAGATGCCAACAGCACTCAGCTTGTAAAAACTTTAGAAAACATCTGTTTGGTGCTTGAATGACTTAGAATTGGTGAGAAATCGAGTTCAAATTGTCATCAGCGTGAAAATGACATGGTGGAGTACGACTACTTAGTCAATGAGTCACACAGTGGAAATGGAATCTAAGATAAATATGCGTTAGCATATCCAAATATATCAAATAAGTATGAGCAACAAACAAAACGACTAGCAAGACTGAATAATCGTTGCTCACAGGGAAAGATTTAATACTAAGAATATTACAGACAGGATGAAGGATATGGAGGACTGCTGGGAAGCGTGGACTAAATAGATGTAAGTGAATGCATCTGTGCATGAAAATTTTAGAAATAATGTCATCATGGATTGCTTGCAGTCACTGAGTTATCTATCTAGGAAATTAGAATCTATTAGCATGACCCAGTCCAACAGGTCTCGACAACCGACTGCAGTACACCGAACTTCCGTGTCATAACCACCAAGTAATAGGTCAAATTTCGCATTGTAAAATCCGGTTATATACATATGTTAAATTAGACGTAGTGTTGACTACAGCCAATCAATACATCCAACTTCATTTATTGACGAATGTTTAAAATATACACCTCATTATTTTTGATGATTTATTTGAACACAAATATTGGTAGAAAAGGGTACCGGATACATATGCACCACATAATTCACTAAATTTGTGTGTGGGCTGTGATACTGCTCGGGTGCCCAAACCGAAGCAGGTGGTTTTTTGGTTACTCATGGCAAATCAGTATGATACAAAGATACATTATTTAGCCTTGCATTTCTCACTGCATCATCTAACCTCAGTCTTTTCCCGTTTCAGTCATAACATTGGGACTAGTAGCAGTAACAGGATTTTGTTAGGTTATTACATATTGTATTAGGAATCCTTTTTTCCTACAGTTCGTTTAATTCGGTTAGAAATTAATTTGTAAGAGCATTATCTTGGAACATTTTAATGAATTTGGATATGTTCATAACCCAACATTGGATATAAACACATACTTGTCTTAATTATTTTGACTACGTCGAGTTTTCTGTCGCGTAATAAGTCTTCGAGAACATTGATACTTTCAAATAATAAAAAATGGAAATCGACTTACTTTTCTTTAGGACTCGAACATTTAGACACGTTGACGGATGTTAATATATCCTCAGGATATTGAAGGGTTTTTTCTAAGTCTTGTATATAATCAATAACATGTTGCAATAATTCCAGCTGATTAACTTTCTTATTTCGTTCAATAGTTGGCACCATTCTTTTTAGTTTGACCAAACATCTTTTCATTTCGGTTGGTGGTGTATCGAACTTGACGCTATTCGTGTGTTTGCGGTGCTTAGGCAAACGAGACATCGGAGAACGACAGCTTGTGCGTGTCATATTTTAACTCATCATAGCAAACCTTCCGAATTTATTGGAAACCTAGAACCAATCAAAATTTGCTTTAAAACTCGGTCGATTATTGCTTACTTTCTATTGGCTGTTTAATGTAAGAAGTTCATTGGCTTATAAAAAATACACTTATATAAGTCAAATATTCGTTGTCATGGCGACTAGATTAATTACTTTATATGCACTAACCATTTCGTATATCAGTCTAAATATATAAATTAATGAATTCACATTTTGTATGGAGTTGAATAAATTTCATAGATGAGGTCTTTTTAAACTTTTATTAGTTGATTAAGCAACATAGATATATCGCTTGTATCTTCAAAAAACAATTCAATTCCGATAAAGAAATATACGCATAAAGATATGGAATAGCAATGGGACTTTTGTTGGGTTCACTATTAGTAGATTATTTGATGTGTACGCTTCGAAACAACGATCAATGAAGTTCGATCATTAAAAAACAACTTGAACAATAGATACATGGACGATATATTTGTCCATTACGACGAGAATGTTAACTTAATTCACATCTTGCATTCATTTAATTGCTAAGACCCATCAGAAGTATTCATGTAAAATATGATCTAGGTCATTCTATCTCATTCTCCGAAGTGCTTCTGACGAATAGGAGTAATAGATCCACCAAAAAATCCATTTACGAAAAATAAACATGGAATGGCTAGCTAATCATACTCTATCGTTCGGTTATATTATACGAGGAAAGTAATATTATTCACCCATTATGTCTTTTGACATTTTGATATGTGCAGTAATAAATATGTTGAGGAAATACGTAAATTCATCAGGACAACGTTGGCTGGATATAAATATGCACACTGCTCCATAGATAAGAAAATAAGAAGACGTTGGAGATAGAATTTTAGAAATTATTTTGTAAAGAAATATATTTGTATGAAGATGCAATTTACAGTTGATCGAATTTCCGTCTTGGTAAACATATCAATTAAACAATTAAGAGAGTGTTCTATGCAGGAAAACTGTGATTCACACCGACGAAATCATCCCATATGGTTGCGCTATATGAAAATATCAGTTCGTCTGATATTGTGGAAATAGGTACATTGAAAGTAGCCAACTCTTGTTTTCAACATTAATACGATTAGGGAAAGAGTGAGAAGAGAAACCAGGTGATCAACACCGAAATATTGACCATCTCTAATCAATACGCTGATTAATTATGTTGATTTGAAGGTTCGCTATAGAATTTATTAAAACCTCCCAAGATTTCTTCGTATTCAACTCTTTAAAACTGAAATAACTTGTTCTATTAACAAAATGAAGCATGAGATTTGCGTTCAGAGAAAATCATAATTATCAATGGATTCGTTGTAGTCCTACTCTATAATCATTATTGCTATTAATTATTAATTTCATTGTATTCAAATTTGAAAATCTCGCATTTCCCATGTCCATATAATTTTATAAATAGTTGAATCTGACATTATTCATTGAACAATTATTACTAAATTCACGGTTAGAGTATTGACTTAATAATATCTCTAACAATTGTGAAAACTGCTCAGTAGACTTCTCATCAAATGCACTCCAGATATGCAACACGCTCAAGATTTCAACAGGATAGCATAATGCTCAGTGACCAAAATTCATATGGCCGGTGTTAAGCGGTATAACACATGGAAACTGTTGTCATTTCCAAAAATGTGACCATTTATAGTAATGCAGCACTCACGTTAACTATTATTAATTATTTACAACAATATATATCACCACATTCACCACATATCCATAACATATCAATCTCCAATGGAATGAGAGCCGAAAACTCACAGGCACCTTACTAATTACTTCTTCTTTCATTTCATTTATGGCTGATTGAATGTGAAACGATTGTCAATCGTCTCAGCACATGTTCTAGTTATGCAAATAGCCAATTCAATGACACTCAACACTAACCAGATTAAATTGCACATGTCTAACGTCACTTTTCATGACAATAACTTACTCAGCATAACACAAGGTAAACATGTCAAGATACAACATTCCATTTTTGTCGTTGTTGCTGTTGATGATAATGGTGGTGGTGGTGGTGGTGGTGGTGGGGCAGTGGTGACGGTGACGGTGGAGGTGATTTCAACTGAAGCGAAAGGGGCGTATATCTGACAACGTGGTGAATAACTGCATATACTCTGACTGGCGTGAGAACAAGAAGCCAGTGTCCGAATCTTCAATGAGATGACTCTATATAGAACATGTGTTCAACCACGATGTAGGTCGGTCTCATTTGACTGGAAGGAACCATGCATAGGCCGAAATGTGAACATCTCTGGAAACACCTGGTGTTCGGACATAGAATGTTACAGATACACTGCACATACGGAGATGGGATAGACTAATGCGATATAAGAAACGCTTGTTGAAACCATCGTCCATAATCTATTGGAATTTCTCACTCGTTTATTCCATCTAACAACCTACTACCAAATGAGAGCCTGAAAGTGGATTACATGCACCGGCCAATATTTCACACAATGATCATTCACACTTCTCAATCCATAATAACATAGTTGATTATTACAGATTAGCACAGACAAAACGTGTTTGGTACAACAACCAGGATTACGAATCCGTCTGTGATATACACATATCTCTTGTTCATACTACAATCACTCCAGATTTTCTTCATGTCGATTGCATACAATGTTATTGTCTGTAGACATTACTGTCGTTATAACTAGACTCAGAATCGTTCGTAAACCGAGATGTATACTTCTTCACAAAACAACAACAAATTTAACGAAGCATAGTGAAATTGAAGAGTTGGCAGTGAGATAGAAAGAGAGTGCATTGCCTGGACAGACCGATACTCATCGAGATGGAATAAATGAACAGACGATAAACTCTGTGCACGAGGAATACACCGGTGATTGAACCACCGTCTCTTGTCGTGGAGGTAAACGGAGGGAAGTGATAAAACACAAATCACATTTGCATTTGATTTAAGTAGAATGCTAGGATTTTGTTGGTGTTTATGAGTTAATCAGTCTTTGTGAGTGTCGACTAGACAACGAATGATGACATTTCGAAGTGTAGTTTGGTTAATTACGATTAATCATCAAATGATCATAACTAGCAAGTTTATTCTTTTCATGAGAACGATGGTACTTATCATTCAATAAGACTAACTGTACGTCTAACTATTTTGAGGTAAATTAAACTGTCGTTTCTTCTTTAAGCATATTTCGATCATAATTTGAAGGAAGCTATAAATGATTAGAAGTTTAGTGTCACTTGACATCTGTTTGATAGTGCTCATCTTCAGTTCCAAATTAAACAGTTGTAAAATATTTCTTGATTTCTAATTTTACTCCATCGGATATCAGTACCAGTCAACGCCGCTCTATTTTAATGATCATATTTTGTGAAAAATTAGATTCGACTGTTGTTGATGTGAGATTAATCGAATATTATGGTTTGAATTCATAGCCTAACTTTTAACCGATAGTTGAAATATTTCTAATACTACACCGAAATATCTAATGTATATGTATCAAATCACAAGTTGAACCTTCGCGTATGCTCTGTAGTATTGGATGACGTTTTTTCATATAGACTCACGACAGAATTCAATCAATGAACAATTCGATGTCTTCATTTGGTAAATTTAAACAATTATTTTTCAAATATTAAAAATGATAATTAAATGTTTATACTTATGTGTATGCCATTAAACGAGTGACACCTACGGCGTTTATATTTGTATTCATCATTCAAAGTACATCATGTTCAGCCACCATATGTTATCTACTTCAATGCACCTGTAACGCCATATATATATATATATATATATATATATATATATATATATATATATATATAAACCAGGTGTTTCACATATGTTCACCGTGTATCGAGTGTATTCGAGTCCGTCTGTTATTTAAAAATTCCGCTGCTGCTGTTGTTGTTGATTAGAAATCAAACTAAATTTATCAACGTAAAACAGCTCATATTGTAAATTGACCAAATGGTCTATTGTTGGGCTTTTGTTTATCTTAAAGTAAGATAGAATTGTTTACCAGTTCACCACATCAAGGTTTCACACAATCGGCATCTGTCGGTCATTGATATATATGTGAAAAAGAAGAATTTATTTCGATATTGTTAAAATGGACTTCTTAAAGTGAAGCGTTAGTTGAGTTATATATCTTCGTACAAAGCAAGATGTAATGCATGGTAATAGTCAGGTGGATTATCATTCAGATGAAAACAGGTGATATATCCTACTTTTACAATTATAACTATTCAGAACTAAGACTAACATCTGTGTTGTTAGTTTCATTGTATGTAATATTCTGAGTAGTCGAACATTGAATTATGTGGAATCGAGTCACCATCAAGGTGTAATTTATACAATCTTATCTAGTCCTTATTAGTGCTTCAATCCTATTGATCAAAAAGAATTCGCCCAATATCCTACTGTATTCATATATCAGTTTATTTTTACGGAATCTGAATAGATCAGTGATAACGTCAAGATGGCCTTATCTAATGTTTGAGTGGTCCATTTTTCAAATGCGCAAATATCCCAGTTAACTTTCGTATTCCGAAATATTTCAATTAGATAATTATAAATACTAATTTTTTCCAATAACATGCTATTGCTATAAAGGATTTCCCAATTATTGTGATATGAATTAATAAAAACTTAAGTAAAAACGCTATAGATCTTGAGATATATTCCTCTTTGTTTATCTTCTGAAAAAAGAGAGGTGAATAGATAGGAATTCGTAACTCTGCGACATGATGGATTGAAAAAATTATTATATCAGTTAAACGAGTAGAAAACTTTCACATATGAAGGTGAGTGGAAGATGCTAACTTTATGAAACTTACAAAGTGTATTTTTGAAGAAATACAATTCGAATGTATGTTAAAGAGAATTTTTTTGCAGCATTGCACAACTAATGCTGAGAATTTGTTACTGTAATAGATTTTACGGTATTGAATGAAGCTGTTCTTCGTCGTCTTATTAACTATTATTGTTATACTTACTTTCAGTTTCTTTTCTTACTCAAACGTAAAAAATATAGGTAAGACCTATGTATTTGATAGGTGTATGTTATACTGTCATCCGTTATGAAGTCTTACTTTGATCGAATGTCATCAATGTTTATTCTAGAATATTTTGTGTTCATTATATTACTACTCGTAAGTAGTAACATTTGTATGATTAAATTACCTTCATTTTTCGTTTTTCAATAACGTATGTAATGATGTTTACAACATTTAGCGAATTCTTGAGTTATGGTCCCTTAGTACATAAATTGGTATCACGAATTCCCTAAAATGACTACCTATTTCATTCAACACTACAGTCTCAAGGGGAGCGGTATTTACTAAGCCCTTACTGTTATTATTACTACTATTATTATTACTAATTGTAAGTAGATCTTACCTAACGAATTATAATAACAATTGCTTGATTCTATAACATAATCCATCAAAGGAGAATTATCTCTGAATAAAGCCATAGGCATTGTAGATTCGAATAACTAGGTTCGCATTAGTTTTCCAGGTATTAGTTCATTGATCTTAAATTCATTAATACAGTCCGGTTATTATTTACAAAGTACATAGATGTATATATGATTACGTAGTCTACTGTACCAGTCTCAATATCAGATTGTTACTCTGATTATCTGGTTAAATGACCGCCAATATGATTTAGACGATTAATCTTTTTGTTTTAAAAGCTTTCATGCTTATAAACACAGACTATTCAATAAGTACGTGAGCTAAAGCTGTCAGAACTTCATTTTGGTAAATGCAAGGTACATCAGTTTGATATCCTTCAAAATACTCATCATCAGCATTAGATTTGCTTATCTTTCTTATTGTTGTTAACAACATATAAGGCTTTCCTAGACTTACAGTTGTTCAGCTGCCTCGTTATAGTACCATTTTGCCAATTCCAATTGTTTTACTAGAGTTGTGTACATAGACATTTTTTCAAATCCAGTTCTTCAGCAATTATCCGGATAACGAATTTAGGCTAAAAAAGAACAAGAAACAGTAAACGTTTAGTACTTTAATCTACACAGAATATTAATGATTGTACTGAACTTACATTTTCCTTTGAGTTTTTATGGCCTCTACTGAAATGCATGATCCACTTGAAAACAGTTGTCTTCTTCAGTGTTATTTCCATAGATATGCCTCCATGTTTCATGAATTTCCATAAAATTCTTCTTAAGTTTCAGTCGTTGTATGAATAGAAAAACTATGTACGTAAATTGCGCAATATCACATATTTTGATGTTGAGGATGGTGATTTTTATAGTACAAGAATAATAAATATGTTATGTGAGATTTTATAATGACTTATTCTCAATTAAACATGTGGTCAACTGTTAGTTTGAGTTGTTCTTTACTATGACTAGAATAATTTTTTTATTTTACTAGATTGTAACAACAACTGGGAAAAATTAGAAGAAATGAAGAAAATAGTTCAATTTTTAGTTCAGTTTGAACATATGTGGAACACCTGGTGCATAAGCAAACCTTATGTTACAGCTGTATTAAACATATGGTGATATCAGCATACTACTTAAATCATTGAAGGTAATTTGTGTATAATTCGAATAAAGCATAACATTTTGTATTTCTTGACTCTCTCTCTCTCTCTCTCTCTCTCTCTCTCTCTCTATATATATATATATATATATATATATATATATATATATATAAAGTTTTACAGAGATGTTTGTATATTTTAAGCGTGATTTACATCATAAGCTGATTTCATCCAGTTATAATCAGCTTACGGTCTGGGACAAATGTGAGTTAGCTCAAATTACCATTCTGCAATCATACAGCAAGGAGAAATGAACCAAATAAGTAGTAAAGAAGTCGAAAAAATTGTGGTAGCAACGATATTGAACAAAAGGAAACTTTAGGGAATCTAGTTTGAGAAGACAGAGTAGGAAAGTATTTGGGAAAGAATAGTAGAAATAGAGATTTAAACGAAGGCAATAAACGAATGCACTGCGTGGTAATCTAGTCTGAGCCATGTCACACAACGTCTCAAACCAGTGATCATGGTTGTCTCATCGACCCCAGGTTGATGTCAATTGACCAATTACTGAAAATCAGGATATAATGCTAACCACGGTTTTTTTATACTAATATAAAACTCATCGATAATACACACACTGAAGAATTCAAGAGTGTGAAATTTCCAACTTCATTTAATTTCTGGTTTAAAACGATTTACAATCAAACACCATCGACCAATTATTGTTTTACGTTGTCTTTGGTTAATTCCGTTTGTTAAACTTATGTTTGATATCCCACGAAAATCTATCACGAAATTAATGATTACTGCATAGACAATTACCCATCTGAGGATTCTGATCTAACAATTGTACGAAAAATACGATTTGATAATCAAAACGCTGTATTAACCAGAAAAACAGAATTAATAAGGGAAAACAACATTAACAATGAAGTTTAGGGACCTCAAATTGTGAGATTTGGAACAGGACTAACAAGCTTTTTCTGTGTACGGGAAACTTTAGGCTTTGGTAGTTTACAGATGAACCATTTACACCATATTACTTTTTTCATCAAATTTTTTGGATTAGTTATCGTCAAGTACCAGTGTATCTGAATCGTAGAATGTACATTATACTGACAAGCAGTGACAACCAATAGGCGTATATACTTGTATCTTAAACTCATCAGTTAAGACAACACAAAACTGTGTATTATTGATCTTACTGAAACATGAGGATATCACTTATAATTTCAAAACTATACAGCGTCATTTAATAGACTATCAAGTTACAATAGTTACATTTTCACCAATGAATAATACTCATCAAAACTTGAATTCATTGTTGTTAACGTAATCGGTACGAAAGTGAGCGAGATCAATTACGTTTTATCCTCGGACAGAACATAATCCATTATTAGGATATAGATCTATCCGGATGGTTAATGTAAAATAGGGCATATACTACAGTTCTCACTGTTAACCAACCATGGATTGTTATAATTTAAATTGGGATAAAAAGCAGAACCAAGAAAGACATTAGTAACGAGGATTATAAGTTAAAAGGACTGATAGATTTATTCTTGAATATAACAGAAACATTTAAAAACTACTATTGATCACATCATTAATAAAATCAATCGATCAAGAAATAGTTGCCATTTATGACCCCATCGACGGTAATCAGTACCATCGTTCTCATGAAAAGAATAAACTTGCTAGTTATGATCATTTGATGATTAATCGTAATTAACCAAACTACACTTCGAAATGTCATCATTCGTTGTCTAGTCGACACTCACAAAGACTGATTAACTCATAAACACCAACAAAATCCTAGCATTCTACTTAAATCAAATGCAAATGTGATTTGTGTTTTATCACTTCCCTCCGTTTACCTCCACGACAAGAGACGGTGGTTCAATCACCGGTGTATTCCTCGTGCACAGAGTTTATCGTCTGTTCATTTATTCCATCTCGTTGAGTATCGGTCTGTCCAGGCAATGCACTCTCTTTCTATCTCACTGCCAACTCTTCAATTTCACTATGCTTCGTTAAATTTGTTGTTGTTTTGTGAAGAAGTATACATCTCGGTTTACGAACGATTCTGAGTCTAGTTATAACGACAGTAATGTCTACAGACAATAACATTGTATGCAATCGACATGAAGAAAATCTGGAGTGATTGTAGTATGAACAAGAGATATGTGTATATCACAGACGGATTCGTAATCCTGGTTGTTGTACCAAACACGTTTTGTCTGTGCTAATCTGTAATAATCAACTATGTTATTATGGATTGAGAAGTGTGAATGATCATTGTGTGAAATATTGGCCGGTGCATGTAATCCACTTTCAGGCTCTCATTTGGTAGTAGGTTGTTAGATGGAATAAACGAGTGAGAAATTCCAATAGATTATGGACGATGGTTTCAACAAGCGTTTCTTATATCGCATTAGTCTATCCCATCTCCGTATGTGCAGTGTATCTGTAACATTCTATGTCCGAACACCAGGTGTTTCCAGAGATGTTCACATTTCGGCCTATGCATGGTTCCTTCCAGTCAAATGAGACCGACCTACATCGTGGTTGAACACATGTTCTATATAGAGTCATCTCATTGAAGATTCGGACACTGGCTTCTTGTTCTCACGCCAGTCAGAGTATATGCAGTTATTCACCACGTTGTCAGATATACGCCCCTTTCGCTTCAGTTGAAATCACCTCCACCGTCACCGTCACCACTGCCACCACTGCCACCACCACCACCACCACCACCACCATTATCATCAACAGCAACAACGACAAAAATGGAATGTTGTATCTTGACATGTTTACCTTGTGTTATGCTGAGTAAGTTATTGTCATGAAAAGTGACGTTAGACATGTGCAATTTAATCTGGTTAGTGTTGAGTGTCATTGAATTGGCTATTTGCATAACTAGAACATGTGCTGAGACGATTGACAATCGTTTCACATTCAATCAGCCATAAATGAAATGAAAGAAGAAGTAATTAGTAAGGTGCCTGTGAGTTTTCGGCTCTCATTCCATTGGAGATTGATATGTTATGGATATGTGGTGAATGTGGTGATATATATTGTTGTAAATAATTAATAATAGTTAACGTGAGTGCTGCATTACTATAAATGGTCACATTTTTGGAAATGACAACAGTTTCCATGTGTTATACCGCTTAACACCGGCCATATGAATTTTGGTCACTGAGCATTATGCTATCCTGTTGAAATCTTGAGCGTGTTGCATATCTGGAGTGCATTTGATGAGAAGTCTACTGAGCAGTTTTCACAATTGTTAGAGATATTATTAAGTCAATACTCTAACCGTGAATTTAGTAATAATTGTTCAATGAATAATGTCAGATTCAACTATTTATAAAATTATATGGACATGGGAAATGCGAGATTTTCAAATTTGAATACAATGAAATTAATAATTAATAGCAATAATGATTATAGAGTAGGACTACAACGAATCCATTGATAATTATGATTTTCTCTGAACGCAAATCTCATGCTTCATTTTGTTAATAGAACAAGTTATTTCAGTTTTAAAGAGTTGAATACGAAGAAATCTTGGGAGGTTTTAATAAATTCTATAGCGAACCTTCAAATCAACATAATTAATCAGCGTATTGATTAGAGATGGTCAATATTCCGGTATAGATCCTAACTATTTGAAATTTCTGCTCTTAATGCTGTAATATTGTTATATCTGTATTTTTAATGATGAATTTTGTCATGCTATAAACTTTCATACTTTCCTCCATAACTATGTTAAGATATCTGTGTTGTCTTAGTGATTTTTCGTTTTAAATCTTTTATTTTGTTCGTTTATAACTTGAATCGATTGATTACAGGCATACTTACAAACTAATCGCACTCATAAAAGCTTAAAATATGGTTTATGAAATTGTCAGGTCGAAATATATTGAGATGTACGATATGAACCTTGAAGATTAGATTGATTCACGTGGTAGAAGTAACGGAAATGAAGTGACTGCTTGAATCACGTTGTGTTGTGTCTGGTTTATAACATTTGGCGAACCCGGCTAGCCCTTACTTGATAGTCGCTTACACTGCCTCTGTAGTAGACCTAATAATGATCCCATATTAATTGCAGAGCGAATTCGGGAAACGAAATTTTGTGTTCACGTAACCGCGTATGACAAGCCATATCGTCAGTTGATGATTTTCTAGTGGTATAGATTCCTAACCACGAGATCTTTGAAGGTGAACATGTAATTACCAATATGATTTATATTCAACATGAAACAGTAAGAGAAGGTCAACAATGGTGGACGCAGGAAAAATTGATCGGCATGGTATGGCTCAGCCTTGCAGGTGTGGTCATCTATGTAACTACTCTTTATTGATATTATAATATGTTGTTTTATCTGCAGCCTAAATCTGTTCTTCAGAAGCGTTAGACAACATATTGCTGTTTGTCGCAATACAACGAATCAGTGTAGACTATGATGTGACTTCCACATAAGATCTTATAGATTGGGTAGTCACATGACATATTTACAATTTAGTGATTAGGTCTATTATTATAGTAGCAAAGATAAATATACTAATATCGAACTAGACCATGAATCCACAATCCCTCATTATGATCAAGCTATGCATGCTTTATTTGGAGATAATCTCTCCTCTATTTCTAGCCTTTACAGTTATAAAAAGGGTTGCAACCGAAAACTCCAGAGATCAGAGAGCTTATAGCAATCGGCATCTTATAAGCCTTTTTTGATTTATTCTAGATTTTGAACATATTAATTATACTGATCTTTTCAGTCATTCTGTCATCCACACACTGACCCGAGATTTAGTGTCTGATGGTGGTTTTGTACTGTGTACTTCTCATATTTCTTTCACGCTCATAAGTATTGGGCCACCTATCATTCATCAAGCTGGCTATTTCTGTCACTTTAGGTTACATGCAATTTAACATCACTTGTCGTTTGTCTGAATAATCGAATGCCTGTAATGTACGTTCCCCAAATACTTTCGTGTTCATATTTTTAAAATCTACGTTATTATTGCCAGGATTTCCCTAAACACTATAAGCGAAATCAAATGTGAAATATATTTCATTAAGTTGCTACCAAGTCAATAACAAATGTTAAATGCTGATAAATGATATGCACTGAAGCACGATAGCTTTCTGTGAAACTTGGATTATAAAGATATAATCAATAACGAACATTTCCTTGATAACTGCCAGCTGTTTCATAGTGATAGATCTGATACTTTGAGTAGTAAAGTCGTGGTCTGTATCCACCTCCCTTCGAGCTCATGAAATTTCGTCCATCAGGATAAGTCACCTGATGTCATATGGTGGAGTATGGAGGGGACTTGCTATTGAGTGTTACAAATCCTTGCTTCCTAAAAAATAATATTTAGCAAGTCACTAGTATTGATGAAGAAATTCAGCTTGTCGGAATATGTAACTTAGTGGACTTGTCGATGTCTAAAGGGAAAGCCTTTAGTCTGTGGGGATGATTAACGTAAATTTGTTCTGTGATTAGTTTGTAGTGACCTACTTTTGTCAACAGAACGCGATTGGTTCGATGAAAACAATTATTATTATAACCACTTGTACCAGTGATTGTTTTATTGTGCTCGTTTGTTTAACTGTGCTAATAACAGCCATTTGGGTCTTCCATTTGTACTCCATTCCTTCTGCGCGGTTTTCGACTACGCAAGCACCTTTTCTTGCCGATCGCACCTGTACTCCTTTGGCACGATCTCGGTATTCTTTCGATACCACGAGATTGCCAACAAATATATTACGACTACTACTATCATCTGCCTTCTGATTTTTGGCCTACCGGAATCTTATTGGTCTATTGGCACGTAGTCTTGTAGCGGTGTTCATAGTCAAGCTCAACACGACACCACGCTACATTTGGTGAGCCAAATTTTGGAACACGCCTCAACTTCGGTCAAATCTTCTGCAACTGGTGAACCTACATCTACGACCACTTGGCAATCGCAACCAAACCTTCCAAAGAAGTCAATTTTGGTGAGTCTATCGCTTATCTATCCACGTCTGTCATATATTTTCATATTAATTTTTAACATATAATATATTTGACATGACGGATAACGATAAGAATAGTATTAACCTAATAGACTCTGACGTACAGGTTATACACTTTCGACCTGTATCTTTTATTCCTCACGACCCCGAAGTTTGGTTCGCCGCAATAGAGTCTCAATTCGAGACCCGTCATATCACAAGCCAACGGCAGAAGTACACTTACGCTCTCGAATGTTTACCGGGAGACCATTTAGTAGCTGTCCGTGAGGTTGTCCTCAATTCCAATGTGCCCAATGTTTACGATCGTCTCAAGGAGGCGATCCTCAGAAATTTCCTCCCATCGAGGGAGGAACGATTGAGGACGTTATTAGCACGTCACCCCCTGGGTGATGCTAAACCGAGCCACCACCTCACGCGCCTGCAATCTCTTGCAGGACCCACGGCAGCCGATTCTGAAATCGTTAAAGAACTGTGGCTCGAATCTCTACCAGCATTTATCCAACCTACAGTTACGGCCCTGCTCGAGGACGCACCACTGAAACAGGTATCCCTCACAGCAGACAAAATTCTAGCTAGGACTGGCGACCGAGACAACTACGTAGTTGCCTCAACGTCGCGTCCGAAAGTCGATATCGACGGCAGCCACTCCTCCGCTCAAGGTGACAGGGAAGGGTGTATTCACACACGTCTTAGTTTTCGAGACCGTTGTAACGTACCCCAACCTTACGTCCCTCGAGTCCGCTCACGCTCTCGAAAAGCCGTCAACACTCGCCCAACGAGGGCATCTTCCAAGCCACGCCAAAAGGCGGCTTTGGAAGCGAGTGAAGGTTGGTGCTGGTTTCATCGATCCTTCGGATCTGGTGCCCGCCGTTGTCGAGCCCCGTGCTCATACAAGGCGTGAAACTCCAAAGCCGGCGAGTAAAAGCGGCCGTACTCGCCGGCCCTGCCCCCCAGGTTGGCCGTTTATTCTACGTGCACGATTATCGCACAAACGCTAGGTACCTAGTGGATACAGGTGCCCAAGTTTCTGTCGTACCACGAGGTAGCATCAAGTCACAAGCTACAATGCTTCGACTACGCGCTGCAAATGGCTGAGCCATTCCTACCTACGGTACACGACAACTCGCGGTCAACCTGAGTAACCGACGACGGTATCTGTGGACGTTCATCATTGCTGATGTTCCCACAGCCATACTAGGTATAGATTTCCTACAGCACTATGAATTGCTAGTCGATTCACGTAGGCCGCAGCTAATCGATACTTCGTCGAACAGTAAATTCTTTGGCTTTAAAGCTCACACAAACGCGTACCGAATCCTCGGCACTTTTTATTCGCGTGACGATAAATTCCACGCTTTATTCGAGAAATTCCCCAGAATAACTAAACCACTCGAGGAGATTTCGTCGGTGACCAATCGTGTGGTACACCACATAGTCACCCGCGGACCACCAGTCACGGCAAGACCACGCCGACTGGCACCGGACAAATTAGCCTTCGCTAAACGTGAGTTTGACAATTTACTATCTGCTGGTATTATTCGTCCTTCTCACAGTCCTTGGGCCTCTCCTTTACACATGGTGCGCAAAAAGGATGGGGTTAGTTGGAGACCATGCGGCGACTACCGAGCATTAAACGTAGTTGCGCGCTTTGATAGTTACCCCATCCCCCACATATACGACATCACGGCATCGCTCAAGGGCACGACTATCTTTTCTAAAATCGATCTGGTACGAGCATATCACCAGATCCCAGTCTCTCTTGAAGACATCGAAAAAACTGCTATCACGACTCCTTTCGGTCTGTTTGAGTTCCTACAAATGCCATTTGGATTACGGAATGCTGCTCAAACTTTCCAAAGGTTTATCGATAGCATAGTACGAGACTTGGATTTTGTTCACGTCTATATTGATGACCTGCTGATCGCATCATCAAACGTAGATGAACATTATCAACACCTTACGCTATTATTCCAACGTCTTTCGGATAATGGAATAGTAGTCAACCCAGAGAAATGTGAATTGGGTAAATCAGAAATAATATTTCTGGGTCACATCTGCCTTGCGAGGACAAAGTTCGAGCAATCAAGGAGTACAACGTGCCGTCCTCAATCAAGGAACTGAAGGCTTTTCACGGTTTGGTTAACTTCTACCGACGTTTTATCCCTCACGCGGCAGAACGGTTACGACCATTAACCGATTTACTACGCGGTAATCCACGCAAATTAGAACTGAACGATACCGCACGTACTGCATTCTCAGAGATCAAAACGGCTCTCGCTGAAGTTACACTCCTCGCTCATCCTGACCCATCAGCCACGCTTAGTATAGCGGTTGATGCATCAGATTTCGCTATAGGAGCCGTTATGCAACAGAATATCTCCGGTAGTTGGCAACCCCTTGAATTTTTCTCACGACGCCTTACTCCCACGGAGACGAGATATAGCGCTTTTGGTCGCGAGCTGCTTGCAGCCTACTGCGCCATCAAACATTTCCGGCACGCAGTAGAAGGACGTCAATTCATCTTATTCACCGACCATAAGCCCTTAACGTATGCCCTGCATACCAAGTCTGACCGCTACTCACCACGAGAGTGCAGACATTTGGACTATATCTCCCAGTTCACGACAGACCTTCGTCACATTAAAGGCGAGTCGAACTATGTTGCCGATGCTCTTTCACGTATCCAGACGAATGCAGTTACTTTACCGGTGCTCGATCTTCCTGCTATGGCCGCCGCGCAAGCAAACGATCCTGTCTGTACAGAAGCACCACAATCTTCGTCCCTTCAGTGTCAGGAAGTACCCCTAGCTACTAGCTCAGGTACTATCCTATGTGATATTTCTACCGGTCTTCCTCGACCCATCGTACCCTCTACCTATCGCCGTCTCGTCTTCGATGCCCTTCATGGATTGTCTCATCCAGGTATCGCAGCCACCTTACGTCTCATCGCTGCACGATAAGTCTGGCCGTCCATGAATAAAGATGTTCGTATGTGGGTAAAGCAATGCTTACAGTGTCAACGATCAAAAGTGCACAGGCACGTAGCTGCCCGAATTGGCACGTTCGCTACGCCTGATGCTCGCTTTGATCACGTACATATAGACATTGTAGGACCATTGCCACCATCGCATGGGTATGATCACATACTCACGTGCATTGACCGTTTTAAAAGATGGCCCGAAGCTATTCCCATCACGTCTATCACGGCGGAGACAGTTGCTCACCGCTTTGTAGAACGATGGATAGCATTGTACGGTTGTCTCTCGACTGTCACGACTGACCGAGGACAACAATTTCAGTCCGCATTATTCTCCTCACTGACCCGGCTGCTTGGTACGGAAAGCATACGCACCACCGCCTACCATCCAGCATCGAATGGTTTAGTCGAACGGTTTCATCGCCAACTTAAAAGTGCTCTTCGAGCACACGAAAACGATAATTGGTACGAAACCTTACCGCTTGTTCTCTTAGGCATCAGAACGAGTTTGAAGGCAGATATCCAATGTTCCACCGCTGAACTTGTATACGGCACGACATTGCGTCTGCCTGGGGAATTCTTCACACCACGGAGCAGTAATGATTTCGGTAAATCAGACTACGTCCATCGACTGTCTGCATTTATGCGAACGCTGTCTCCGGTGTCAACTCGAATACAACATCGACAGGTCCCTCTCCCTCGAGAGTTATCTACCTGTTCACATGTTTTCATACGAGTAGATTCGGTACGCAAACCTTTGCAACAGCCTTACGAAGGACCTTTTCACGTGATCTCTCGTCACGAAAAGACCTTCAAGGTTGATCGACACGGCCGCGTCGAGATCGTCAGCATTGATCGTCTCAAACCAGCACACGTCGTTGACAGTGCCCTACCCAATAACTTGAGACTCAATGCTAGACCTATCAAACCTTCTAGCGGGATCTCTACGTCTACCTCGGACTTCACGCTAGATACATCAGAGACCTCGTTCTCACGTCCCGGCCAACAGCACGCGTCATCTGCACCATCTACGGACGAGACTTCCGTCTCACGTCCAGATCGGCAGACCACGCCGCCCTTGACCTCGGATGAGATCGCAGGCTCACAAAGTACGAACGAGATCACCGTCTCACGTTCCGGTCGCCGAGTACGATTACCCGTACGCTTTCGCGACTAAACGCACAGTCAATAACGGATACGGTGTAGGATTATTCCTATACTACACGCATGCTACACTTTTCTTTTTTTGATTTTTTTTTGTATCCTGAGCCCACGCCTCCGACCATCGCCCGTTTGATAACGTCGACTTCAGTCAACTTTGGCAAAAGCTGGTTTGGCCACCCACGCTCTAGTCAACGCACTCAATCGATTATCTGGTCTCGAATTCGCCTGGCATACGCTTGGTCGTTATGGTCGCGTCCGGTTTCTTGGCTCAACGTGGTTTCGTCCTACGTCTGCAGCGTTTTCTGGTTCGCATCCCTACGAACGCAATCATCAGATCCCGGATACAAACCACTCTGGTGTGGTATGCTAATTCGACCAACAAATACAGCACACTTCTCCTGGTACCGTTCTGCGCAAAAGACCTTCGTTGGCAGCTCGAGGATCAACGATCACTTCCTGTTCCGCCAATTTCCTTCGTCCTACAACCGCACTTCTGCCGATCAGTCCCACGAATCAAACCGCTAACAATCGAAAGTGTAAACCCTTTCTAGCGGGGGGCTCCTGTAGTGAACTACTTTTGTCAACAGAACGCGATTGGTTCGATGAAAACAATTATTATTATAACCACTTGTACCAGTGATTGTTTTATTGTGCTCGTTTGTTTAACTGTGCTAATAACAGCCATTTTGGTCTTTCATTGTATTCCATTGCTTCTACGCGGTTTTCGACTACGCACGTATCTTTTCTTGCCGATCGCACCTGTACTCCTTTGGCACGATCTCGGTATTCTTTCGATACCACGAGATTGCCAACAAATATATTACGACTACTACTATCATCTGCCTTCTGATTTTTGGCCTACCGGAATCTTATTGGTCTATTGGCACGTAGTCTCGTAGCGGTGTTCATAGCCAAGCTCAACACGACACCACGCTACAAGTTTTTGTTATTACTAGCATTATCATAAAGAAAGCTTTACAGTTGCCCGTACTATGTCAAGCTCTCGTAGGCTATTCTAAATTTTGGATAAACCAATCCATTCATACTTCTCAAGCCATATTTTGACCATTTCATTTATTCGCTTATTAACCCTGACTGTTTTTATATGATCGCATGTGTGTTGATTGCCCTCCCTAATCGTTATTTGTCTGTAACTTACTTTTGGTCTGACTGTAAATAATGAGTAACGCTTAACAAAAAGGAGTTGGCTCACTCACCTTTTCCGTTAAGCGTTACTTCGCTTCGTTTTGCCTCACTTCCTTCGCTGATTTTCTCTGTCCGCTCAGATCGACGAGTGTACTAAATATATGAATTCAAAATCCATTATTGTATTTGACTTGTTCAATTCCGTTATTCCTTAACGCTATTTAAACCTATAGTTATATACGAAGATTAGAGTCATGTATATTTCGATAACAGTTACCTTACGATCTAACTGGAGTCAGACTATGTGTCTGAACCAGATATCTACTAGCCAATCATTGGAGGTTAAGGATATTTTAGTCTTGAACCATTTTGGATGAAGCAATCATCCTGTATCTCCGTGACTTAACGGACGAATGTATCCAGTGTAAACAACTTTCGAAAAAACTCGTTACGGCAGACCTCGAGAAAGTATCTTGAGTGAGCGAGTTTTACTCTGTTGATGTGGACGAATGGTTGCACCTTCTTAAGAATATCTTTCAGTTTATCAATCAACACACGATTATATCCTAGTTTGGGATCCCTTAACAACACACAGTCCTTATAGTGGGCTGCTAGCTAAGGGACTATAACTCACTTATTCCCACTCCTTTAAATATCTATCCATTGACCCATTCTTCATCCTTTCCTATGTTTACCTAAGCAGTGTGCAGTTTCAGGTTTTGAAAAATCCAAGGAGATTTTGAGGTACTGGGACCCATAAATCTGCTAAAGTGGATCGGATTTTTAAAGGAATGTGTGGATCTAGTTTGTTTTCTGCTTATGACTTCCTTCAAGTGTTCGTTAGCCAAGAGCAGGCTACCCTATGAATAGAAAAAGGGTGTCTTTATACCCATCACAAAAGGAGGTATCAAGGTGATAGACTCAATTTACCGATTACTTTCCTAGGACTGAAAGGAAGTAGATGTCATTAGAAGAGTTTTGAATGAATCATGGAACAACACATAGGCTTTCTAAACTTTTCCAAGGCACTCGAAGGCGTTGAAGATTGAATCCTCTGTCGAAAGCATAAACTAACAGCTATCAGTGTGGGCCTAATGAAGTGACACGTAGATTATCTTCACTGTAAATAACTAACTTCATTTACTCTCCGGTTTTAGTAGCAGCATAATAAGAAATATAACTCTTTGTTATCAAAAAATTCTTTCGATACCGAGACTCATAAAAAACAAATGGTCTGCTAATGCTGCCAGGTAAAGTTTGAGGTTTGAACGATGATTATTGAAACGTTAGTTGCGCGTCTGACAGATATGGCGGTACTTCGTTAGCTGTGTTTCACCTGTAGAGCTTACTTAACGAGTGAGTATAAAGACCAATCCCTCTCATTGTGAATTATTTAAGCTTTATGACTTTTAAGTTTCATAAACTCCAACACTATAGTTTGGGTTACTCAATAAAACATTAGTCTCCAAACTTTAAACAAACAGTTCGTGAAAGTATGAGCTCCGAGTATGTAGAAAACACTAAATGGAAAAGTCCGGACGAGTATTTCAATCTTTAATGTTATTCAAACAAAAAATTCATGTAAATAAAATGGAGGTTTTAGAATACTGCTATTTACAAATGTAAACCTGTAAATACGTATGCTAGTGTTTTCCTTTTCCCTTAATTCAGATTAAGAGGCTTACTATGTTGTAATGTCTAGTGTAGTAAAAGTATCCACCCTTATTTCATACCGACTCCCCTGTATTGTTAGATGCTTCATTGTTCTTAGACCATTTCCCCAAAGCATTATTGTCTATATTTTAGGGAGTTTATATATATATATATATATATATATATATATATATATATATATATAACAGTTGGAGAAACTAACTATAACTCGATGATTGGTCTGAAAACTGAAGTGTTTCAAAGGATTGTAAACGGAGTTAAGTTAGCGTTTGTTTTGAAGAACTTCGGAAAATTTTCGTAGAACATTTCTGTCCGTAGGGGGTTTCGAAATTTTGCTTTTCATAAATAGTGGAAAGTATGGCTTCAGTCCGTCTGATCTACTATGTAGCGTATCTAGTTTTTTGGTCCGTCCCAATATTCGTGTTATGATTGGATTTAAGTTGGTATTTCAAGGGATACTCAATTGTGTTTAGGATATTTCGGGTCGTTGTTAGATCATTGCCAAGGCTCCTTTACTTTAAAGAGTACCAATTCGGTGTTTTCATACATTCGTTTTGGGATTTGGATTTAAGACTACGAACTGATTTCGCAGCTAGTCTTTGTATATGCTACAAAGTATTCTTGTACTTTTTGAATAAAGGTTGAAAGACTTTAATGCTCCAAGTGTGTCCGAACACGGCTATTAAAAATCGAATGAAGAATCCTACCACCGAAATGTTCAAAATTCTCTTCATAGTTACTAGTGCAAGGTTGATTCCAAAGGCATTTTTATCACAGAGTATGATTTTAAATAATGGGGAACCAGGTATGCCTAAATTATTTTTGACTAAAAAACTTGTGATAGAAAACTATTTAGGTTGTGTGCGTAGTTTGCTCCATGCTGTCGAAGGTTAGCCCAACTCTGAAGTCGAATCAGTTTCTCTTTTAGTGCCAGCTTATCTCTGTGATTGTGAACTCTCCAAACATTTATATCACTAGTAAACAGTAATATTTTAGGAGGAACCTGTCAAAGCAAGTTGTAAACTAAAAAGAGCAAAAGTACTGACACTAAAATTTGAGTGACCTCCCCGGGATATCCTGTAATCTGAGGAAATGAAAAGTTTACTCTAACCCTAAACAGCGGATTATTGGAGTGTCACTCAGTTTCAGCGTAGGACCAGGCACATATATGCACTGGTTCAAGTTGCCACACCTCATTAGCACAACAAGATTAGTCAGTCAGTCAGTCAGCTGCAACGTAGGAACAGGCACGTATATGCATCGGTCCAAGTTGCCATACCGCATTAGCACAACAAGATGAACACCGGATTCATAGGAGTAGTTAATTCAGTGGTGGTAATATATAGAAGAAAGATTGTGTATAAGGAGATAGTAAAGGAAGAAAGAATTAGTTCCTAGACAGATATGAAGCGACTTTAATCTCTTAATTTAAGGAAGACAGAGAGTGTATACAACGACGCCATTGTGATCGATTCTGAGCCATGTCGCCAAGAGTCTCCAACCATTGGTTACGATAGTCACGCGGACCCCAACCAGGCAGTCTGAATCTCCCAACATGGCTCAGACCAGAAGTTAGTGACTTCAAGCACTGATGCCACATTTTGGTTTGGCCGCCCCTAACTTTCTTCCAAGTATCCCCTGCACTAGTCAGCATTGCGCGTCGTGGTAATCGGTGTTCAGGCATACACAACACGTGGCCTAACCGTCTCAGTCGATGAAGATTCATAACCTCATCAACTGATTTACCATCACTCCCTAATACCCTGCGTCTAACCTCACTATTACTTACCCGGTGATCCCAGCAGATACCCGCAATATTTCTAAGGCACCTGTGGTCAAATACTAGTAACTTACGAATATCTTCCACTCTTAAAGGCCATGTTTCGCAGCCGTATAGAAGGACGGAACGAACTGCCGCACAGTATACTCGTCCCTTAATTGATAGACGGATATTTCGCCTTCGCCATAGATGACGTAAGTTGGCAAAGGCCAAGCAAGCTTTTCGAATCCGTGCTGAGATTTCGTCAGACACCAACCCATTAAGGCTGATCAGACTTCCAAGATAAGTGAAGTTGTCAACGCGTTCGACTACTTCACCCCCTATCCTTAGTTCAAGTGTTGATGCAGACCAGTCCTGAAGCAACAACTTGCATTTAGAGGGAGAGAAGAGCATCCCAAACATTCTAGCATTGTTGCTCAGTGCTACCAAAAGACTCTGCATTTCATCAGCGTCTTCACCAAACAGGACTATGTCATCTGCGTATTCTAAGTCAATAAGTGAACCTCCTGGTAGGAGATCAATACCCGAGAAGTCAGTCGATGAGAGCGTTATTTCCATCAGGATGTCTATGATAAAGTTAAACAAAAAAGGAGAAAGTGGACAGCCTTGACGGACATCACTTGAGGTTGCAAAAGCAGATGACAGTTCGCCATAAGCTCTCACTCGACTAGTCGTGTTCGAGTAAAGAGCCTTTACAAGGTTTATGTACTTCTGAGGTACACCTTTCAATGACAGACACTGCCACAGAACCTCTCGGTCAACAGAGTCAAACGCTGCTTTTAAGTCAAGGAATACCACCATTGTCGGACGCCGATAAGTATGCCTGTGTTCTAGATCCTGACGAATGGTGAATATGTGGTCGATGCAGCCACGACCAGGTCTGAAGCCAGTCTGATTTTCTCGTGTTTGCAGTTCACGAGTCTTAGGCGTCCGAAAATTATCGAAGCTAGTATTTTAGATACTATATTAGTCAAACTAATCCCTCCTGTTTGTCACAGGATGATTTTGACCCTTTCTTAAATATTGGGACGATAAGTGATTGTGACCAGTTAGATGGAATAACGTCTAACTCCCAGATTTTAGCTAAAATATTAGTCAACCTAATCGCTAAAACTAGACCACCATCCTTAAAGACCTCTGGAACCAATCCATCTGGACCAGCTACCCTTCCTCGTTTCAGATTAACTATAGCCTTTTGAACTTCAGCTAGAGTTGGGGGACCTACTTCAATGTTCCATTCACACTGTCTGGGAATGGTTGGTAGTTGTAGAGTAGCTGAAGGCCAGCTGAACTGCTCCTTAAAGTGTTCCGCCCATCGTTCTAAGGGTCTGGACTGGAAGCAGATGAGAGTGTCGTCTTTTTCCGAAATGGTCTGACTTACACTTGATTTATTAATTCCAGTTTCTTTTATTAGTCTATAGAGTTGTCTTGTGTTCCCTATAGCCGCCGCCTTTTCCATCTCTTTTGCTTTCGTTGCCCACCACTGCTCACGATCATTCTTTAGACTTTTGCTTAATCTAGATCTGATTTCTTTACGCTCTTCATCGTATTCAGAACCTGATGGGATGAGTTTGCGAGAATCTATCAGTGCAATAGACCTTGACGAAATCCATTGGTTCTTTGTAACCCTGTGGTTTAACTCACTGGTAGATGTCAATGCTGTTTCCACAGCTGCTTGTATAACTTTCCAAGCAACATCTGGGTTAGTCTCGTTTTCAGAACTACCTAAGTGTGACCTCAGTTGTTCCTGGAACCTACTTTTGGCTTTCTCATTACTCAATTCGATTCTATTGAGTCTTTTTTTGTGTGGCTCTTTTGCGTCCAGTGAGGCGCAAGCAGATGCGTGCTCGTACTAGGGCATGATCAGAGTCCAAGCAGGTACCCCAGAATGAGCGACAATCTTCTATTGACCCTCTCCAACGATGACTGATGGCAATATGGTCTATTTGAGTCCATCGTTGGTTTGGTGCAGGGGGTCGCCATGTTAGACGATGTCTCTCCTTATGCTTAAAATTTGTGTTTGCTAAGAATAAACGATTGTCTGAGCGCAGTTGCAGCAGACGATCACCATTATCTGTTCGCTGTGCCGGAATACTAAAATACCCACCTAAATGTCTTTCTGTTTTGTTTAAGCTACCTACCTGGGCATTAAAGTCACCTCCTACGAGTACTATGTCTGAACGTTTAGCTTTCTGAAGAAGTTCAGACAGCTTTCTGTAAAATTCATCTTTCACTTCATCCGAACTGCAGTCAGTGGGAGCGTAGGCAGAAACGACGAAAAGGCAACGACGTGTGTCCCTATCCTTCCGAGTTCTTACGGAGCCGTTTAGCCGAACAGCGCATAGACGACTCTAATAGCGCTTGTTCCTCCCTCATGCTTAGTGCTATGTCTACACCTGCCAGTCCACGAGAACTAGCCATCGGGTCGCCAGATACACGGAGGGTGTATCTCGTCGGCACTCCGTTTTGCCGAGGTGAGGTCAAGTGAATGACCACACTAGGATCCTGTAAGTGTGTTTCGAGACACAGCATACATCAATCGTACGAGATTCTAGGGTTTTAGCCAAGGAAGCCTGCTGACAGATTTGGCATAGTGTGCGTACGTTGAAGGCTTCAATGTGTAGTTTGGAGCGAGGTTTCAGTAGACCTGGGACAGTGTTTTGTGCACTACAATCGTTGACTATGATGACACTTGAGGAGTAATAGGGATTGAAGAGGGAGGTTGATTATGAATACAGTGGTCTTGAGTGCTGTTAGAGGTATGAGGACGGTTATCACTTCCCGGTTGCCCACACCGTGGAAAGGTTCTTCTGGAGGTACCTGAAAAGGAAATTGGATTAAAGGTGGTCATAGTGACCTGAGAGCGTGACTGCAGTGCCCAAGGGACAGCTGCTTGAGGTCGGTCACACACGACCTTTTTATGAGTGATTTTTGTGTTAGCTCCGTACTTGTTGAGTCCTTACCGCCGGAGACGGATATCCGTGGGATAAGGCGAGGTGTGCATTTTTAGGGTCGACCTTTTCTAACCCCACCCCTCCTTGTGGGAAGGCAGCATCGCTGTCATGCTGGTTGTCTGAAGGAAACACCTTACTGCTGTCACACCTCTGTACAGTCAGCAGTACGACTTCGCCTTCGGACCTTGGTTTTGTTGCTTTTAGTCTTACCGCTCTTCAACCGACCTGTCTGGCATGGTAGGACCTTGAGGAACGGTTGTTCCAGCCAGTATAGCTCAGTTGCTTCATCACGATAGGCAAGCCCGACCACCACGTCAAGGTAGCAACAATGGTAGACTACTATTAGAACGGTTGACGATTTCGATGACATTCAATAATTCAACAAACCCCATACTGAAAATTAACAAGTTTTGCTAATTCGTATTCTAATGGATATCCATGGCTGAAGGACCAAGAACTGAACGACCAAAGAAGCATAGACAGGATATGACTAAGTAAATGTAAGTGTTTCCTGGTCCTTAGATTGTATACTTGTTGATGTGACCCAGAAAAATTATCGCAAAAGACAAGAAAGGTTCAGGAAACACTAAGAAGCATTTTATTCTATCAGCGTCCACTAGAAGTTTAGCCAAAAACATCAAAAAAATGAAAACTCACGTGTAGAGTTTCTGATTAGCTGATTACTATATTGCTACTATGTTTAGTAGCATTCCAGAATTTTCGGGAAGACCAAGGACGTTTAAAATGCTATAAAAACCCTATATTTTCTGTACTAAAATGAACCTTTGGAGTAAAGTGCTTCTCGCATACTTTACGTCTTTCCTCTCGTGTTCAGGTCGCTGTGTAGTTCTAGCTTGGGGGTTATGAGAATAGCTTAGAAACCGAATATAGCGTTCAATTAGCAAGACTTATCAATACCAACAACCTAGTCTTCTAGGCATTATTCCGTCTTATGAATTCCATTTTGAATGTCACCCCAACGCATTACTCATTCATTAAGTGCAATGAAAATACATGTTGATTGATGGACCAGTTAAAAATATACTGTACTATCAATCATTTTTATACATAAAACACTGATCAGTAAATATGATCAGAAAAACTCTAACACCATTGTTCGTACGTAAGAAATAAGTCTGTTAATTCCTTTTTCTAAATAGAACAGCAGTTTCTTTCTAAACTATATCATAGACAAAGTTATTGTTATCTTTACTTCTGCGCTATACATTATTTAACTTCTCTCATATTATACTGATGTGTGATGTGACAACTTGGATTGATGCACATCTATGCCAAGTTCGATGTTACTATTTATGGATGATCGGGTTTCATAGATTATTTCCCAACTGGTGAAAGGAAAGTTTCAAAAGTTATTTTAAGATACATTTTTATCTAAATTAGATAAAACTGTGATGAATGATTTCCCGATCACATGTGAATAATAAACGTTCGAAAAACTTCAAAAGCATTGACGATGGTAAATTGCTTATGAGAATTTATACTTAGATAATTTTTCGGCGGGAAGAAACGTTTTCCTGATTAATCGATAAAGCCTTTTTATGGAATGTTGAGTGTTCAACAACAATCTACCTCAATGATTCAAATTATGTGAATTCCTCGTTTTACTTTGTTTTGCTCCCATTTCCTAAGATTATTTGTCCCCACTGAGTTCTATAGATATCTCCTTAACTGGTCGACATGTGAAATACATAAAACTTCGAAAGCCTTAACCAATCTTTTCTTTGATATAAGTTAACAATCTTTCATTGAAGCGATGAACCCATCAAAGTTAGACTCAATCAGTCAGTCAGCTACAATGTAGGACCAGGCAAATATATGCATCGGTCCAAGTTGCCATACCGCATTAGCACAAGATGAACACCAGATTCATAGAAGTAGTTCATTCAATAGTGGTAATATATAGAAGAAGGAGTGCATATAAGGATATAATACAAGTAGAAAGAATTAGTTCGTAGAAAGAAAGATATGAAGCGATTTTAATCTCTTAGTTTAAAGGAAGACAGGGAGCGTATACATCTACGCCATTGTGATCGATTCTGAACAATGTCACCAAGAGTCTCCAACCATTGGTTACGATAGTCACGCGGAACCCAACCAGGCAGTCTGCATCTACCAACATGGCTCAGACCAGAACACGACTATTAAAAATCGAATGAAGAATCCTACCACCGAAATGTTCAAAATTCTCTTCATAGTTACTAGTGCAAGGTTGATTCCAAAGGCATTTTTATCACAGAGTATGATTTTAAATAATGGGGAACCAGGTATGCCTAAATTATTTTTGACTAAAAAACTTGTGATAGAAAACTATTTAGGTTGTGTGCGTAGTTTGCTCCATGCTGTCGAAGGTTAGCCCAACTCTGAAGTCGAATCAGTTTCTCTTTTAGTGCCAGCTTATCTCTGTGATTGTGAACTCTCCAAACATTTATATCACTAGTAAACAGTAATATTTTAGGAGGAACCTGTCAAAGCAAGTTGTAAACTAAAAAGAGCAAAAGTACTGACACTAAAATTTGAGTGACCTCCCCGGGATATCCTGTAATCTGAGGAAATGAAAAGTTTACTCTAACCCTAAACAGCGGATTATTGGAGTGTCACTCAGTTTCAGCGTAGGACCAGGCACATATATGCACTGGTTCAAGTTGACACACCTCATTAGCACAACAAGATGAACACCAAATTCATAGTAGTTACTTCAATGATAGTAATATATATAAAAAAAAGTTGTATATAAGGATACAATAGGTTCGTAGAAAGAAATGTATAAAGTAATTTTAATTTCACTGTTTAAGGGATGATAAAGAGTGTATACATCTACGCCA
Source organism: Schistosoma spindalis (assembly GCA_946903255.1). Taxonomy (NCBI): domain Eukaryota; kingdom Metazoa; phylum Platyhelminthes; class Trematoda; order Strigeidida; family Schistosomatidae; genus Schistosoma; species Schistosoma spindalis. The sequence continues at coordinate 79,265,279 of OX336416.1, read as the reverse complement.
TTGTGATCGATTCTGAGCCATATCACCCAGAGTCTTCAACCATTCGTTACGATAGTTACGCGGACTCCAATCAAGTAGTCTGCATCTACCAACATGGCTAAGACCAGAAGTTAGTGACTTCAAGCACTGATGCCACATTTTGGTTTGGCCGCTCCTAACTTCCAACCGTCTCCAACACTAGTCAGCATTGCGCTCTGTGTTAATAGGTGTTCAGGAATATGTAACACGTGGCCCGACCATCTCAGTCGATGAAGCTTTACAATCTCATCAGCCAATTTACCATAATTCCCTAATACCCAGCGTCTAACCTCACTATTATTTACCTGGTGATTCCAGCAGATGTGAGCAATATTTCTAAGGCATGTGTGATCAAATACTAGTAGCTTATCTACTACCCTTTATAACCACATTTCACAGTCGTAAAGTAGAACGGAACAAACTGCCCCGCAGTATACTCGTCCTTTTATTGATAGACAAATATTTCGCCTTTGCCATAGGTGACGTAAGTTGGTAAAAGCCAAACGAGCTCTCTGAATCCGTGCAGAGCTTTTGTCAGACACCAACCCATTAAGGCTGATTAGACTTCCAAGATAAGTAAAGTTGTCAACGCGTTCGACTACTTTACTCCCTATCCTTGATTCCGTTGTTGACGCAGACCAGTCCTGAAGCAACAACTTGCATTTAGAGGGAGAGAAGAGCATCCCAAACATCCTGTCATTGTTGCTCAGTGCTACCAAAAGACTGCGTTTTATCAGTGTCTTTACCAAAGAGGAATATGTCATCTGCGTATTCTAAGTCAATAAGTGGACCTCCTGGTAGGAGATCAATTCCCGAAAATTCAGTCAACGAGTAAGTTATTTCCATCAGTAGATCTATGATGAAGTTAAACAAAAATGGAGATAGTGGACAGCTTTGTCGGACATCACTTGAGGTTGCAAAAGCAGATGACAGTTCGCCATAAGCTCTCACTCGACTAGTCGTGTTCGAGTAAAGAGCCTTTACAAGGTTTATGTACTTCTGAGGTACACCTTTCAATGACAGACACTGCCACAGAACCTCTCGGTCTACAAAGTCAAATGCTGCTTTTAAGTTAAAAAAAACCATCATTGTCGGAAGCGGATAATCATGCCTGTGTTCTAAAACCTGACGAATAGTGAATATGTGGACGATGCAGTCACGACCAGGTCTGAAGCCAGCTTGATTTTCTCGTGTTTGCAGTTCACGAGTCTTTGTTAGGCGCGCGATAATTATTGAGGCTAGTATTTTAGACGCTATATTGGTCGGAACAATCCATCTATGGTTAACAAAAGATGTTTTGACCGCTTCTTATATATTGGGACGATAAGTGTTTGTGACCAGTCAGAGGGGATTACGTTCGACTCCCAGATTTTAGCTAAATTATTAGTCAATCTATTCGCTGGAATCGGACCTCCATCCCTAAAGACCTATGGAACCAATCCATCTGGACCAGCTGCACTTCCTCGTTTTAGGTTAATTATAGCCTTTTGAACTTAAGCTGGAGTCTGAGAGCCTACTTCAGTGTTCCATTCACACTGTCTGAGAATGTTAGGTAGTTGTAAAGTAGCTGATGGCCAGCTGAACTGCTCCTTAAAGTGTTCCCCCTATCGTTCTAAACGTCTGGACTGGGGACAGATAAGAATGTCGTCTTTTTCTGAGATAGTCTCACTCACACCTGACTTTTTAGTTCCAGTTTCTTTTATGAGTCTGAAGAGCTGTCTGGTGTTCTCTATAGCCTCCGCCTTTGCTTTCGTTGCCCACTACCGCTCACGATCATTCCTTAGACTTTTGGTTAGCCTAGATCTGATTTGTTTCCGCTCTTCATCGTGTTCAGATCCTGATGGGATGAGTTTACGCGAATCCATCAGTGCAACAGACCTTAAAGAAATCCATTGGTTCTTTGTAGCCCAGTGGTTTAAATCACTAATAGATGTCACTGCTGTTTCCACAGTTGATTGTATATCTTTCCAAGCAATATCTGGACCAGCCTCGTTTTCAGAACCACCTAAGTGTGACCTCAGTTGTTCTTGGAACCTACGTTTGGTTTTCTCGTTACTCAGTTCAGTTCTAATGGGTCTTTTTAATGTGGCTTTTATGCGTCCAGTGAGACTCAAGCAGATGCGTGCTCGTATTAGGGCATGATCGGAGTCAAGGCAGGTGCTCCAGACTGAGCGACAATCTTCTATCGACCCTCTCCAACGATGACTGATGGCAATATGGTCTGTTTGAGTCCATCGTTGTTTTGGTGCAGGGGGTCGCCATGTTAGACGATGTCTCTCCTTATGGTTAAAATTTGTGTTTGCTAAGAATAAGCGATTGTCTGAGCACAATTGCGGCAGATGATCACCATTATCAGTTCGCTGAGCCGGAATACCAGAACACCCACCTAAATGTCTTTGATTTAAGTTGCCTACCTGGGCATTAAACCCACCTAATACGAGTACTGTCTGTGTTTAGCTTTTTGAAGAAGCTCGGAAAGTTTTCTGTAAAAATCAGTCCACGAGAATGGGATTTATTAAATTTTATTTATTTGAACACAAATATTGGTGCAATATGGCACCAAATGTATGTGCGCCACACAAAACAATGAGAATGGAAAGAGAACAAAAAAAAGAAGGTAATGGGCGTAAAAGGAAAAGAGAAGAGAAAGAGGTACAATAACGAACAGATTAATGTAAGGAAGTGTGACAATAATAATAATGATAATAATAATAATAATTATTATTATTATTATTATTATTATTATGGGGGAGACGGAAAGGTACAACCAGGAAGAATTTTTTCAGTTAAAGAATTTACGGTCACTTTTTATGAAGAAACTAAAAGAAGGTTACAGCAGGATCGCCACTAGCTTCCATTCTGAGCCATATCTGACAACGTCTCTAGCCACTTGAACCATCCCCCGGACCCCAATCGGGGTGTCGAGAAGGACCAACAGAATCCAACCCTTTTCAGCTTTTTTTCATACCACGACACCATGTCATACACTGAAAGTCGATAGAAAAGAGGACTTAACAAGTTATTTTTTGTACACACAGCTTGGGTTTTAAGTGATGAATAGCCAAAGCTTTCGCACTATAAATTTGGTTCAGCGGTGCTTCTCTTGGTATCTATAACTGGATTTTGTAAATGATGTCGAATGAATCGGAGGATAAATGTCCTGTGTTTATCACATGCTTCAGAATTGATGATATAATCTATTCTGGTAAATGCTTCAGAATGCAACAAAAAAGCAGCTTCGACGAAAGACATAATTACTAAGCTTAACAAGTGAATTGGTACACACACATTAAATTGGTCAGTTTCGGTAGTTTATCTTTCATTAGAAGACACATAAAAGGAGAAATATATTAGTTTATACGCTGTGTTAAATTTCATCCTAATAGTTCCCTACAAACGGCTTTTTAGCATATCACCAACAATATCTCCCTTAAACTAGATTTGCAAAGATTGTCTTTTGGACGATAGATTTAATTTGCGAAAGTTGTTTTTACTTCATTAAACGATCGTAAACTTCATAAATGCATTGATTTTTAATATGTCATGATAGATTTCAGTACTCTACCGCTGTTCTCCAAAGTTCAGAAACTCAACGGAACTGCTGAACCATGTTAGTAGTCTAGTTACATTTTATCATTCAGAAGTCCTGTTTTAGATTTGCATTTTTACAATGTTTCATTTTGTTCTTTAATAATTCTTATTATTAGTCTCAGTAAGAGTTGCTTGCCAACTATTTTATCATGGCTATTCACGTTTATTCATTTATTTATTTAAACACATAGACATTGGTACAAGGAGGCAACAAATAGGCATGCTCCACATGAATCATTCGATTTGTACGAGGGCTGGTATACTGCTCGGGCCTCCAAACCGAAACAGGTGGTTTTCTTAGTGGACCACGCCACGAGCCACTGGCCTGAAGGTCTAATCCATGAATCAGTGGAGGGACGTAAGGAGATACAGTCCCATGGTAGCTGGTGACCAATAATTGGTTCATTCGCCATTTGTTCCCTCAGGATCCTGGAGCCCATGTGCACCATTGGTTTGGAATCAGGTTTTCCCAACTCCCCTAGTTGGACCCTCGGTGTCCACCGACCCGGTTAACTCTCCGGACATTCGCTTTTCATCTTCTCAATTTCGTAAATGACATCCCCACCGCGAGAATGCAGTGAATAGGACTTCCCTGACAGTGGCTGTATGCGTCTGGTCATGTGAGAGCATTTCGAGGGGGAGAGCTGACTCTTACCATCCTCGGCCGTACCAGGGCATTTGAGGGCACTATTCCCGTAATTGGCTACGTTGTGTATATAGTAAAAAAACTGCTTCGTATTCTTTTATCTTTGCCGTTAAAGTTTTTCTAGGGGACTCTCGAAAATATTGAACCGAAATTCACTGTCAGATAGTGTTTTAAGTAGTTCTCACAACTTGTGGGTAGATCAAACTAAATCTTATGTTTTATGATTGTGATATCACGTTTTGCTGTCATGAATACAGTGTGAAAAGCTAGTTACTCTATATTTTCATTCCCACTAGTTATCAACTTCAAGATGTTCCACTCGAATTGGTTAGTTTTATTCCTTACAGAACATGGAATTTATTGTCGAAAAACTAAAGTCTGAAACATTTATAAATACTGATGAATATATTCTTTTGAGAAATATTTTCACTATATTCGATAATAATTCACTTTTCTTGTCTTAAAAGCCCATTAAATGTTTATGTTAGCGAGTCTTACTAGGCATAGAAAAGAAAAATCATTTTCATGGATTACCGCTAGGTGTAACTAGTTATTTATTTATAAAACTTGTCGTCACAGGTCTATTTGACGCAAATTGGTGTCTTAATTGTCACTAAGAGTTATTTGGAACTAGTTGTACGGCCAAATGGTTCTTATTTTTCGCGAAAATTATGATTCTATTGGTCTTAACTCATTTTTTTATGTTTTTAGTTATGCCTACAGACCAAGTTTATCGAAAATCAGGAAGTCCACAAGCTTCTACCGAGGTTTCTTCTTTGCAACTGAATCGGACTAAAAACAAAGAAGGTAAATCAATCATTGTTATTAACGCCTCTTAATGTTTTCCAGCACTTGAGAAAAGCCTTAAGTGCAGACGTTCTGTAAAGGAGTTAGTCAATCAAGGGATATTACTAAATCGTATATCACATTTTAATCTAACATTTCTTTCATTATAGCTTCTATTTCACACCCTGATAAGGTTCGCCAATTACAAAAAGCTAAGGTTTTGTTTACAATCTTTCTAATACATTTTTGTTTCCTTAGACTAGCGATTTATTGAAACGTAAAATTGGACAACGACCGGATAGACAGTATCTTATCAGCCATCATATCTTAAGGGGTAATTTTTCTCCAGTAATAATTTATGATTTTAGACGATAAGCGGAGAACTTCACCCTTCATCCTTGAGCAATGTCACAATCTAGAAAAGTCTCAGCTAAAGGAGACATTGGCCGCGAAGCTTATTTCCAGACCTGGTTCATTGGAGTTAGTTGAGAAAGGAGTTCTGCAGGTAAATCAGTGTATTCATAAGGAATTATTTTTGTATTTGTTCACATGAATTCAAGTACTCGACGCCGTTTTAATATTGTTTTAATATATTGTATTATATTCGTCATTTATTTTTACGTGACATGACACTATCGAAAAAACATCGATATTATCTTTTATGAATGAATGATAACTAACTTGATAGTGTCTACTGTTTGCAGTACATTTTGTTATATAACTTAAGGATAAGTTTAATCCATTTTTATCTCTTTTTACATCTTGAACACTGTTAAAGTTTTTCAGATCGCAACTATGGTTAGTTACTTATGTGATTTAAAGACACATAAATTGATATGTAAATTCAATTGTGTAAAAAAGACTAATATTCAGTGACTAGTAAATAAATTCATTTAGATACAAACTGAGTTGAGCTAAATCGAATGATATTTCCAGTTTTGACTTTAAATATCGTATACCTGAATAACACCAAACCTGATTTTCTAATGGGTGAAAATAAATCTTATCACCTAGCTTTACAAATCTAATTCAGAATCATTCATGTGGTTACTAGTTGTACAAGTTGTTTGTGGGTGAATGAGTGCCCTGCTTCCCAAACTAAAGTGCTTATAGAAGTATGGTAACCATGATTATTCATAAAGACAAGGTTATTTATTTTAGATATTTGATAAAATATTAACATTTTCTGTTTGGTGTAATTATATAATCGTCGGGCAACATTGTATGTTGTATCTTTTCCTTACTATTATGTTATTAATTGTTTTAAATATATTCTCCCAACCCTAGGTTGATCCCGGTGTTGATTCACTCATCAAACAAGGTTCTATCCAATATCCTAGGGTCGAGTCTGTTTCATTGGAGAGGATTTCAGGTGAACGACTACAACCTATTCAAAAATTGATCACTATTCCACCACCTCCACCACTTTCATCAACCACAAAGGCACACTGTGCAAATTCCGGCCGTGTTGTTTCTGGAAGAAGTCGTTTAATTAATTCGAATAAAACATCTACTAGTCGGGCAATTCGAGACGACACTGTTGTTTCAAAATTAGGTTCATTGGTTTTTCATCAGTATTGTCCAGACTCATCGAGTTCATCTTCTCCAAGCCTAGCTAACGTCTCATCCTTTCAGCAAAAACAACGAGTTCGGGAATTACAGCAGGTTGAAATGTTACGTCTCCAAGATACCGCACGTGCTCATCGTCTAGTCGAACAAGAATTGTGTGAGCGCGTAAGTACATGTAAAAAGCCACTACATGAAGACACATCCTTCATGGATCTGACTCCTAACACATTTAATAATCAAATGAATAGTCAACTAGCATTATCTTGCACTTCCAGTTCAATGTCATTACAAGTCTCTCCAACCCCTTCAAACTCAATAGTTTGTTCTAAGAACCAGATTGGTTTAAGTAACCAACGGACTGGTTCTTCAAAAGCGTTACCATTGGAATCTAATTTTAACTTACCAAGTCTTGCTCATCTTACTCTCACTCAACTTAAAGGGGAATGTAAGGACAGAAATTTACCTCGTGCTGGTTCTAAAATGCAATTAATGCGTCTGTTAAATCCATATCGCCGTGAAATATTGGTAAAATATTTTCCTAATTCTGTAATGAAACAAAGTGAAGAAATCGAATTGGGGATAGATGGACCTCTTCAGTTTTATCACAATGCAAATCAAACACAGTCTTTGTTAAAACGTCAGGACCAGCACCAAAAGCTTTTGGTGAATTCTGAGCAACCTATGATGGATATGGATGTCAACTTAAAAGATTTTGACTCATCATTACTATCCCAAACTAAACCTGTGAATTTATGCTCTACAGTGTTTTCTTCAGGATCTACAATGCCAAAAGATCTACAAGTATACTCTGATGTTGTTATGAGACCAGATGGTTCCAATGTGTTATTTGCTCAACCTTGTGTCTCATTAAGGCATTCTGTTTCAGCACCATTTTTTCCGGAAATTTCGTCTAACTCGTCTTCAGGTGGGTTTACTTTTCCCACTGTAGATTAAAAAAATCAGGGTTATTTGTAATGTACAAAAATTACTATCCAGAATACTTTAGGAATTATAAGGACTTCAGTAGTAATATTTTATTTTATTACCTATCTCTAGTCTTTGTGAACACGAAACCGTTTCACTAACGTGATCCAATTTAGTACTAATTTCTATGTTCATGCATCAGCTTTAACTCATGCCTATTTTAGTAGGAGAGCTAATACTATTACTCGACTGCTTAAAATTTATTAGAAAACGTAGGATTCGAACCCATAAAGTTAATTGCTGGAGTCAGTTTGTTTCATTATTTGCATATCCGTCATTGCATTAACGCGAATACTAAACTGTAAGAATATCTAACTTTTAATATATCCATATGGAGAATATTAGAAGCTTAATATTTTCAAACTTTTTAAGCTTTATATATCAGTGTTGCCAAGTATATGCAATACAGATGTACACATTGAACGTCAGTGGATTGAGCGTAATCTGGATCACTGATTAGTTATCACTCAATAAGAGAATGTGTTTCTCATAATTTGGGTCTCCGTATTTTTTCTCTAGACATTACCTTTACTTCATCAAGACCGGCTTTCTGAAGAGTTTTGTCTAAAATATCATTAATAGTCTTAAACAAGAAAAGATAAGACTAAATAACCATATTTCAGACAAGTTCCTGTTTATAAAACCTGCTAGTATTTATAAGATAGAAAAACAAACAAAATTTAATGTAATGCAGCAATGTATAGGTCCGAGTTATTCACATTTCGTTATCGACACAATTAAGGTAAATTGATAATAAAAGTAACTATTGGTATCAATACTATCAACAACAAGAAACCAAGAAGAAAGACAACAGAAAACAATTTTAAGAGAGGGGATAAGATATCAATTATATTAAGATGTTCATTGGCTTCAGTAAAGAAATATAAATGTATCTGTAGCGTTGTGTTTAATTCGAAGTCGGCCAACCAATGGCGTTTAATCGCATACGGTTTTCAGAATTCTGATTCACTTTTTTGCGTAGAATGAGTTTCCAGAAAGTGGCGTCATTAAGCAAATTATAAATTAATATCTAGGATCAAAAGAATTGATCGACCGTGGTGTGACTTGTTTTTAAAACCAGAATGAAATCTATCTTATTTTCTGTTGACCTGTACCTGTGTATTGTTGAGGATGAAGTATATGGTCATTTAGTAGCTTGAACACCAAGGAAATTTCAATTAACGGTTTGTATGTGTAAAATATTGACTTGTAGAAGGAAAATGATATATATAGGCACATATCCTCTCCTGTATGGAGAGTCCCATTTCTCCACTATCTAACTTTCTAACTTTGTTAGATTTCAAGAGTTTTATTACGGGATTCTGTTTTTGTATGTAAGAACGTTGAATGTTTACAGGGAATATAACACGATTGAGTTGTTGCAGAAGAGTAGCTAAGTCGATTTACAATATGGTCCATCTAATCCCACGACATATCAATAATTATAAGTGGGAATCTCAGTTAAACACGAGTTCAGTATATTAATTACCAAATATGGTTGTTTAATGCTAACGACATGATCACTTCTAAATTTTTTACCTTGGGATAGATTCTTTTCTTATAAGGTCCTTCGCTTAAATGTATTTGAGCTACAAATACATCATGAAATAATTATCTAAAAATAATGAATGGAATAATATGATGTGGCTGAGTAATATTAACTTACAAGAACAAATTCTTGACTTAAACCCTCAGATGATTTAAAATCATAAATAATACCGCTGACTGGGCGAGTAAATTTTTCATGTTTTGAAATAACATGCTTATATATATAAATTATTAGCAGAAAAATATGATAAAATGTCATAGGCGATTGAAGGAAATCAACTTACGGGTTACTCATTCTCCGATCAATTAAGATCTAATTGTTGGGCCTGACTTTCTGGCGTCGTGTCAGGAATCCATTTTATTAGTATCATCTTTCATGTAGATCTATGAGATTAGGACTAAGGGTCCCGGTTCTGTTTTATATAAATAGTCCATTATACATTTCGAACATCTAACTGAAATCTAATGGTGAAGTCAATTTCTCTCAGGTTTCGCATAATTTATATAATTTGACGGCAGACAGTATTTTAGATAGTCAGTATGTCTCAATAATTTTCACCCATAGTTCGTAGATTCTTAAAAATTATCCCAAGTCAACGGATTCATCATAAAGTGATATGTCACTCTTAGACTATCATAACTTCGTAAAAGATAGGGAATTCTGCGATTCTGGTAGACAAAGCTGTTTCTGAATGTCTATAGTTTCCTTCTTATTCCGATAAATTATCTTCATCGCGGAAATTATTGAGATTTTTTTATTCTAGCCAATTTTTTCTTGATGTACGTATTAGTTTCAAAAGTATTTCTGTCGGCAGAATAAACTTAACCAAATGTATTCAGGGATTTGGTTATTCAGTAAAACGTAATCATCTGTAATTAATGTGTGGAAAAACTCAAACTGAAATTTACTTTTTGATGGCTTTTGTCCCATAATAGTTGATGTATGGTTTTTGTTTAAACCTTGAAATAGTTTTATTCGTTTGTTATCCGAAATGGATTTTTTTCCTTACAATGTAACCGTTCCTTTATTATCTTTTAAAAATGTTTTTGTTATTCTATGATAGGACACTCAAATCATTTTCAAATTCCTTCTACACAAGGTAATATATCTTCGACAACTTTAATACCGGTTACTTTCGTTAATGATGACACAATGAATGAAACAAATCAAATTTCACAAATTCCTGTCTCATCATTTGAATTACAGTTTGTTCAACCTACATCAAAACAATCATTTGTATGCATGACTCCAAATGTTCTTTCAGACAATCAGACATCATCTAATGGGAATCTTTTACATCATCGTCCATTAACTAGTATTCCGTCATCGGAATCTGGTTATATTATCACTTCAAATCAACATCTACCATTATCCTTATCTATAGATAGTAGCGTGTCATCACCATACAATGAATCACAGACTATGCACCATACTTCTGTAAATAACTCACTTGACAATCAATCGTTTTCCGTATACTCACCAGTAACAACATCAAATCCTACTGGTGGTGACGGTGGCGGCTGTAGTTGTACTGGTTTTTCAACACCATCGACAACACTACATCAAATTGAAGAGATGTGGTTAAGGATTCGTCAATTAAGACGTAATATTGAACAGGTAATGTTCGAAATGCAAGTAATTAACTCTGTTCTCTTTTTTTCTTCTTTCTACTAATTTGTCTATCGATGCATAAACAGACAACCAGTATATATATATATATATATATATATATATATATATATATATATATATGGGTTTTTAGGTAAATTAAATGAATTTATTGATCTATTGGAAAGATAAAGCATTCTTTCAACGATTTCGCCACAATAATAAACCTAATGCCTTGTTATTAGTTCCTTGTTATATACTACATGCAATGAGATGATTAATAATAATTTTGATCCATATCGTAAAATAGTTGTTCTGGACGAAGTCGAATAATATTTTCATTGTATCGATGATATTTATATTAATGAATTGTACTAAATAGCCTTAAAGTAGTGAAATTTATGGTATGAAGGTTGTATTATAGAATAGGTTTTTAGTTAATTGATGTAGACTGCGATTTCCCTCTCTGTTTTAAATCAGTCACTGGTAATGAGTATGATAAATGATAATATAAGTCATTAGTCAATGTACAAAATCATGTACTAGACTGTGTTTTGATATTTTACAACTTTTTAGTTTAAAACAGATGGGTATATAACTGAATCATTAACTTCGGTGATCGTGAATCGAGTGTTATTTGGACCGATTATTGTTAATATGATCAGCTTTTGACTCAGCAGCTTCACCCGTTCAGTGGAAAGATAATCCAGACAATCTTATTCATAGCTTTTCCACATTGTGATACTCAGATGTTTCCAAAAAACGATGAGTTTCTCTTATTGACTAACCTTTCGAAATAAATACTAGAAGTGTCTTACTTAATCTTGTATATATACTTCTATGCTATTTCGAAATGTGTTTTATTTAGGTTTATTTTTGTCTTGAATTCTACTGACCTGAATTAAGACAGGTTGGCTAGAGAATTTATAGACAGGAAGGGATGTAACAGTAGAGATTAAAAAAAGGACTCAGAACGTCAATATCGAACAGCCAACTGAGTTGAATGTTTCAACATGTAAGGGGGTGGTTGGAGCTAGTCGATAGGCAACCCTTAACCCAGTTTTCGTGCTTTTTGGCACTCATTAGGAAGGTGTACGTTATCTTGGGCGAAATAACGCTCCCTGATGGATTCGATCATGTATCAACTGCCTTTAACCATTATCTCACAGCTAAGCATAATGCATGCGATGTTGAGTCGTTTAGACTAGTGGCCACATTGCAATTTGACCGATTAGCACTAAGAAGGACTTGAAATATATGACATTGATAACTGCTCGATGGTCAATCAACCGTAAATATTTCAACATGAACGACAGAGACATTTCAATCCTCAAATAAGTTTGATTGAGATGTTTATCTATGGCCTTCAGAATCACACCCATCTAGCTTTATTAGTAGAGTTGCCAGTAGCATTTTTAGATTTATTAATTCTGAGTGCGGACATACCTTTTAATGAGTGAGTAATGCGTTGGGGTGACATTCAAAATGGAATTCATAAGACGGAATAATGCCTAGAAGACTAGGTTGTTGGTATTGATAAGTCTTGCTAATTGAACGCTATATTCGGTTTCTAAGCTATTCTCATAACCCCCAAGCTAGAACTACACAGCGACCTGAACACGAGAGGAAAGACGTAAAGTATGCGAGAAGCACTTTACTCCAAAGGTTCATTTTAGTACAGAAAATATAGGGTTTTTATAGCATTTTAAACGTCCTTGGTCTTCCCGAAAATTCTGGAATGCTACTAAACATAGTAGCAATATAGTAATCAGCTAATCAGAAACTCTACACGTGAGTTTTCATTTTTTTGATGTTTCTGGCTAAACTTCTAGTGGACGCTGATAGAATAAAATGCTTCTTAGTGTTTCCTGAACCTTTCTTGTCTTTTGCGATAATTTTTCTGGGTCACATCAACAAGTATACAATCTAAGGACCAGGAAACACTTACATTTACTTAGTCATATCCTGTCTATGCTTCTTTGGTCGTTCAGTTCTTGGTCCTTCAGCCATGGATATCCATTAGAATACGAATTAGCAAAACTTGTTAATTTTCAGTATGGGGTTTGTTGAATTATTGAATGTCATCGAAATCGTCAACCGTTCTAATAGTAGTCTACCATTGTTGCTACCTTGACGTGGTGGTCGGGCTTGCCTATCGTGATGAAGCAACTGAGCTATACTGGCTGGAACAACCGTTCCTCAAGGTCCTACCATGCCAGACAGGTCGGTTGAAGAGCGGTAAGACTAAAAGCAACAAAACCAAGGTCCGAAGGCGAAGTCGTACTGCTGACTGTACAGAGGTGTGACAGCAGTAAGGTGTTTCCTTCAGACAACCAGCATGACAGCGATGCTGCCTTCCCACAAGGAGGGGTGGGGTTAGAAAAGGTCGACCCTAAAAATGCACACCTCGCCTTATCCCACGGATATCCGTCTCCGGCGGTAAGGACTCAACAAGTACGGAGCTAACACAAAAATCACTCATAAAAAGGTCGTGTGTGACCGACCTCAAGCAGCTGTCCCTTGGGCACTGCAGTCACGCTCTCAGGTCGCTATGACCACCTTTAATCCAATTTCCTTTTCAGGTACCTCCAGAAGAACCTTTCCACGGTGTGGGCAACCGGGAAGTGATAACCGTCCTCATACCTCTAACAGCACTCAAGACCACTGTATTCATAATCAACCTCCCTCTTCAATCCCTATTACTCCTCAAGTGTCATCATAGTCAACGATTGTAGTGCACAAAACACTGTCCCAGGTCTACTGAAACCTCGCTCCAAACTACACATTGAAGCCTTCAACGTACGCACACTATGCCAAATCTGTCAGCAGGCTTCCTTGGCTAAAACCCTAGAATCTCGTACGATTGATGTATGCTGTGTCTCGAAACACACTTACAGGATCCTAGTGTGGTCATTCACTTGACCTCACCTCGGCAAAACGGAGTGCCGACGAGATACACCCTCCGTGTATCTGGCGACCCGATGGCTAGTTCTCGTGGACTGGCAGGTGTAGACATAGCACTAAGCATGAGGGAGGAACAGGCGTTATTAGAGTGGATCCCCGTTAACAGTCGTCTATGCGCTGTTCGTCTAAACGGCTCCGTAAGAACTCGGAAGGATAGGGACACACGTCGTTTCCTTTTCGTCGTTTCTTCCTACTCTTCCACTGACTGCAGTTCGGATGAAGTGAAAGATGAATTTTACAGAAAGCTGTCTGAACTTCTTCAGAAAGCTAAACACAGACAGTACTCGCATTAGGTGAGTTTAATGCCCAGGTAGGCAACTTAAATCAAAGACATTTAGGTGGGTGTTTTGGTATTACGGCTCAGCGAACTGATAATGGTGATCATCTGCCGCAATTGTGCTCAGACAATCGCTTATTCTTAGCAAACACAAATTTTAAGCATAAGGAGAGACATCGTCTAACATGGCGACCCCCTGCACCAAAACAACGATGGACTCAAACAGACCATATTGCCATCAGTCATCGTTGGAGAGGGTCGATAGAAGATTGTCGCTCAGTCTGGAGCACCTGCCTTGACTCCGATCATGCCCTAATACGAGCACGCATCTGCTTGAGTCTCACTGGACGCATAAAAGCCACATTAAAAAGACCCATTAGAACTGAACTGAGTAACGAGAAAACCAAACGTAGGTTCCAAGAACAACTGAGGTCACACTTAGGTGGTTCTGAAAACGAGGCTGGTCCAGATATTGCTTGGAAAGATATACAATCAACTGTGGAAACAGCAGTGACATCTATTAGTGATTTAAACCACTGGGCTACAAAGAACCAATGGATTTCTTTAAGGTCTGTTGCACTGATGGATTCGCGTAAACTCATCCCATCAGGATCTGAACACGATGAAGAGCGGAAACAAATCAGATCTAGGCTAACCAAAAGTCTAAGGAATGATCGTGAGCGGTAGTGGGCAACGAAAGCAAAGGCGGAGGCTATAGAGAACACCAGACATCTCTTCAGACTCGTAAAAGAAACTGGAACTAAAAAGTCAGGTGTAAGTGAGACTATCTCGGAAAAAGACGACGTTCTTATCTGCTTCCAGTCCAGACCCTTAGAACGATGGGCGGAACACTTTAAGGAGCAGTTCAGCTGGCCTTCAGCTACTCTACAACTACCAACCATTCCCAGACAGTGTGAATGGAACATTGAAGTAGGTTCTCCAACTCTAGCTGAAGTTCAAAAGGCTATAGTTAATCTGAAACGAGGAAGGGCAGCTGGTCCAGATGGATTGGTTCCAGAGGTCTTCAAGGATGGTGGTCCAGTTTTAGCGATTAGGTTGACTAATATTTTAGCTAAAATCTGGGAGTCGGACGTAATCCCCTCTGACTGGTCACAATCACTAATCGTCCCAATATATAAGAAAGGGTCAAAATCACCCTGTGATAACCATAGAGGGATTAGTTTGACGAATATAGCATTTAAAATACTAGCCTCAATAATTATCGGACGCCTAACTAAGACTCGTGAGCTGCAAACACGAGAAAATCAGACTGGCTTCAGACCTGGTCATGGATGCATTGACCACATATTCACCATTCGGCAGGTTCTAGAACACAGGCATGATTATCCGCTTCCGACAATGATGGTTTTTTTTAACTTAAAAGCAGCATTTGACTTTGTAGACCGAGAGGTTCTGTGGCAGTGTCTGTCATTGAAAGGTGTACCTCAGAAGTACATAAACCTTGTAAAGGCTCTTTACTCGAACACGACTAGTCGAGTGAGAGCTTATGGCGAACTGTCATCTGCTTTTGCAACCTCAAGTGATGTCCGACAAAGCTGTCCACTATCTCCATTTTTGTTTAACTTCATCATAGATCTACTGATGGAAATAACTTACTCGTTGACTGAATTTTCGGGAATTGATCTCCTACCAGGAGGTCCACTTATTGACTTAGAATACGCAGATGACATATTCCTCTTTGGTAAAGACACTGATAAAACGCAGTCTTTTGGTAGCACTGAGCAACAATGACAGGATGTTTGGGATGCTCTTCTCTCCCTCTAAATGCAAGTTGTTGCTTCAGGACTGGTCTGCGTCAACAACGGAATCAAGGATAGGGAGTAAAGTAGTCGAACGCGTTGACAACTTTACTTATCTTGGAAGTCTAATCAGCCTTAATGGGTTGGTGTCTGACAAAAGCTCTGCACGGATTCAGAGAGCTCGTTTGGCTTTTACCAACTTACGTCACCTATGGCAAAGGCGAAATATTTGTCTATCAATAAAAGGACGAGTATACTGCGGGGCAGTTTGTTCCGTTCTACTTTACGACTGTGAAATGTGGTTATAAAGGGTAGTAGATAAGCTACTAGTATTTGATCACACATGCCTTAGAAATATTGCTCACATCTGCTGGAATCACCAGGTAAATAATAGTGAGGTTAGACGCTGGGTATTAGGGAATTATGGTAAATTGGCTGATGAGATTGTAAAGCTTCATCGACTGAGATGGTCGGGCCACGTGTTACATATTCCTGAACACCTATTAACACAGAGCGCAATGCTGACTAGTGTTGGAGACGGTTGGAAGTTAGGAGCGGCCAAACCAAAATGTGGCATCAGTGCTTGAAGTCACTAACTTCTGGTCTTAGCCATGTTGGTAGATGCAGACTACTTGATTGGAGTCCGCGTAACTATCGTAACGAATGGTTGAAGACTCTGGGTGATATGGCTCAGAATCGATCACAATGGCGTAGATGTATACACTCTTTATCATCCCTTAAACAGTGAAATTAAAATTACTTTATACATTTCTTTCTACGAACCTATTGTATCCTTATATACAACTTTTTTTTTATATATATTACTATCATTGAAGTAACTACTATGAATTTGGTGTTCATCTTGTTGTGCTAATGAGGTGTGTCAACTTGAACCAGTGCATATATGTGCCTGGTCCTACGCTGAAACTGAGTGACACTCCAATAATCCGCTGTTTAGGGTTAGAGTAAACTTTTCATTTCCTCAGATTACAGGATATCCCGGGGAGGTCACTCAAATTTTAGTGTCAGTACTTTTGTTCTTTTTAGTTTACAACTTGCTTTGACAGGTTCCTCCTAAAATATTACTGTTTACTAGTGATATAAATGTTTGGAGAGTTCACAATCACAGAGATAAGCTGGCACTAAAAGAGAAACTGATTCGACTTCAGAGTTGGGCTAACCTTCGACAGCATGGAGCAAACTACGCACACAACCTAAATAGTTTTCTATCACAAGTTTTTTAGTCAAAAATAATTTAGGCATACCTGGTTCCCCATTATTTAAAATCATACTCTGTGATAAAAATGCCTTTGGAATCAACCTTGCACTAGTAACTATGAAGAGAATTTTGAACATTTCGGTGGTAGGATTCTTCATTCGATTTTTAATAGTCGTGTTCTGGTCTGAGCCATGTTGGTAGATGCAGACTGCCTGGTTGGGTTCCGCGTGACTATCGTAACCAATGGTTGGAGACTCTTGGTGACATTGTTCAGAATCGATCACAATGGCGTAGATGTATACGCTCCCTGTCTTCCTTTAAACTAAGAGATTAAAATCGCTTCATATCTTTCTTTCTACGAACTAATTCTTTCTACTTGTATTATATCCTTATATGCACTCCTTCTTCTATATATTACCACTATTGAATGAACTACTTCTATGAATCTGGTGTTCATCTTGTTGTGCTAATGCGGTATGGCAACTTGGACCGATGCATATATTTGCCTGGTCCTACATTGTAGCTGACTGACTGATTGAGTCTAACTTTGATGGGTTCATCGCTTCAATGAAAGATTGTTAACTTATATCAAAGAAAAGATTGGTTAAGGCTTTCGAAGTTTTATGTATTTCACATGTCGACCAGTTAAGGAGATATCTATAGAACTCAGTGGGGACAAATAATCTTAGGAAATGGGAGCAAAACAAAGTAAAACGAGGAATTCACATAATTTGAATCATTGAGGTAGATTGTTGTTGAACACTCAACATTCCATAAAAAGGCTTTATCGATTAATCAGGAAAACGTTTCTTCCCGCCGAAAAATTATCTAAGTATAAATTCTCATAAGCAATTTACCATCGTCAATGCTTTTGAAGTTTTTCGAACGTTTATTATTCACATGTGATCGGGAAATCATTCATCACAGTTTTATCTAATTTAGATAAAAATGTATCTTAAAATAACTTTTGAAACTTTCCTTTCACCAGTTGGGAAATAATCTATGAAACCCGATCATCCATAAATAGTAACATCGAACTTGGCATAGATGTGCATCAATCCAAGTTGTCACATCACACATCAGTATAATATGAGAGAAGTTAAATAATGTATAGCGCAGAAGTAAAGATAACAATAACTTTGTCTATGATATAGTTTAGAAAGAAACTGCTGTTCTATTTAGAAAAAGGAATTAACAGACTTATTTCTTACGTACGAACAATGGTGTTAGAGTTTTTCTGATCATATTTACTGATCAGTGTTTTATGTATAAAAATGATTGATAGTACAGTATATTTTTAACTGGTCCATCAATCAACATGTATTTTCATTGCACTTAATGAATAAATTAGGTCATGTATTTAAATTAAGACACCAGCTTGTATTTAATTTTAAGTTAGGTACTTTACTCAAGACTTTTACACACTTTAAAGATAATTAATTATCAGGAACTGACATCATCCAAAGAATCATTGGAAACCAGTGACCAACAAATAGATCTGTCATTATAGTTCAGCATGGGACAGTAGTGGAAACTAACGAACACGCCCAGCCACACTTATCTAGAAGTACAATGTTAAGTGGCATGAGGGTTGGTTAGCATAAACTAAAAGTGAACGAATCAAGATATAATATCAATTTATGAAATCATTTGTTGCTGATCTGAGCAATATCAAACTGTCCACACTTCTTGCTTGGGCCTTTCGGATTAGTTACAGTCAATGCTTAAAAAAATCAAGTGATATAGCACAAAATTGTTTACAATAGTACAACCGCAATCAGTTTATATGTTTCTCTAAATCTTGAGTTTGCTGTCATCCTGGCTTCCCATTCTTGGATTTCATTTGTTTCTTTTTAACTGGATTTCTCATGTTTAGATTTTTATTTTTCTTGATTCTATTTCCCTTATGTTTTTCTTCCTGTTGATTCTCTGTCGCTGTACTGACCGAGTTACGCACCCATGACTTCGCACAAAATTGAACTCAAAGGCCTTCAGTTCTCGTAACATGCATATTGTCCGACTGTAGGAGATTTCCTAACGTGATTTATTTTCAATTTGTTTACTTAACATTTGTATGGTTTAAGTGTTTCTTGTTTCTATCACATAAGGATGTAATTTCAGATTTTGTTTCAAATGATTCTCACCGATTGTGTTTGCAATAATTATTACATATTAAACGCTAACTTGCCTTAATGCTTTGTTGTTATTTCCAAAATATTTTAGACAAAAATTTCACAATATAGTTCAAATGATCCTGAAACTTTATCAGCTCCAGCAAATTTAGAATATTTACAACAAGAACACAATCGTCTAGCAGTACTTTGTCGTCTACTCATTATTGAACGTTTGGATACGTTGGATGAAATAAGTGCAAATGGTACTAGATTGTAAGTTTTCACTTAATTGTTTATAAATTGCGTTTCACCATACAAAATTACTGGAAATGTGACCCATTAATATTTAGCTGTTTACCTTTTTAAATATAATAGATTTCAATCCTACTTTCAACCATTACATTACAGGTCCAATATTCGTTCTAATTACTTTAGTTTGACTGGTCAGACAGTATTACATGTAAAGAGTGTTGTGGCTGAAAACCGACTACATAAATATGTACTTGTTGGATGAATTACATGAATTACAACTTTTTCTGGACAGTTAAGTATTATGATTAGCTTTCATGGATTGTACACGGTGTGTAGTTCAGTACAAAGAATCTGTACAAAGTTTCTGAACTAAATGTAGTGTTTTCACTAAGAGAATATACAGTTGTTTATTAAATCATTGCACAACACTTTTTGTTGAGTTTTTGTGATGCGAATACCTTAGTATTCCCATTATGCTTTTTTTTATATCGAATAAATATACCTAGAAATTCAGTGACTCAATGGGTTCATTATACCTAGAAGTATTGCATAATGTTTGTGAATGGTTGACATTTTAAGGTTCGTCTTTAAGGTGATATTTTTTCGTCTCAAGTGATTTAGTTCTCAGTTTCACTTTTTATGTAGTGACATTGTGTGGCTAGTATCATAAATCTCAATTAAAAACCTCAGATAATAATCTAAGTTTTGCTGAATAGTTTTAACTCACATGGTATATGATATAGACATTTTCAGTCGTTCAGTTAATGGTTTAAGCTCATCCAATTTATTTTAGTTTGGGTGAGTTGAGTGGTATCGTTAGCCTTCATAGACTAACTTCTTATTTTGTAATACATGAGCCTTTATGTGGTTTTGTGTACTCAACTTCTCTATGTTGTGAATTATACGTAATCTTGATCATTTATCTCATCGTTCGGTAGTGACGCGATTGGTATATTGGTATAAACTGTTGAGAAAACTTGCAGAAGAATAGTTTTTCTCGATTTCCACCACATTCTTAGGGTAAAATTAGGGATATGGAAGAGGAGGAACTTGTTAAATCACTTAGTGTTGAGGATCCCCTAATGTGTTAGTGCTGAATAAAGATAGTATTATTTTTGTATTTTTGTTATTAGTTAGCGTATGACACACACAAAATTGCTAAGGTCCATTTTTGGAGGTTAAAAAAAGAATACTCTTGAAACCAGTAATTTCAATTAAATATCATAATTAAATTGAATGAGAGGTTCTTGGCAAACCCAACATGCTCAAATAAGATTAAGGTTAAGTTTGGGAATCTTATAAAATTGACATCAGTTTGTAAAGTCTCTCACTTCTGGGTTATATTTATGTAAGAAGGTGTAGATTTGCTTCCTCTTTATGATAAGTCAGTGGTTGAAGACGTTAAGTGACATGGTCTGAAAGGCTTCAGAATAACAGATATTTTCATTATGTATCTCCTGAATTTTAAGGATTCCATTACTTTTCGTTTATTTTCCAATCTTTATTCAAATCCTTGTTGTTTACTTTAAAATCCTTCTATTTCTGTTGGATTCAGCATTGTCTATTAAAAATCGAAGTATTGTCGTCTCCAAATAATTCTGTTCATTGGAGGAGTGACTGCGGTCTAAACATCCAACTTTCGGCCGGTATGTCACAGGGTCAAGTCCCACATCACCTAATTCGGTTTGGGTAACTGGGTAAATATCGCTAGTCCTCACACAAACGATGTGGTTCAAAGCTGAATACATAAATTCCTACTTGGTACATAAGCGGTTAGATTATATGAAAATATAGTTGTTAATTTTCGCCTATGACATTTTATCATGTTATTTTTCTGTTAGTAATTTATGTATAAACATGTCATTTTATTACGTGAAAAAACCCATTCATCTGGCTAGTGGTCTTGTTTTTGATTCTAAATCATTCGAGGTTTCAAGTCAAGAATTCATTCATTTGAGCCACTATCGCTCGGAAAAATATATCATTACATTCACCTAACGATAAGAATTCTGTTCATTGATTTTGACAATCGACAATTTGATCTCATGAATTATTTAAAAACGTCATTTACAACAGAAAGGGAGTTCAACTCCTGATTGAGACTCATTAAATTTTATCATTAAACGAGCTTCTGAGATTCAGTGACCACTACATATCCTCTAGTGTGCAAAATAGAATAATTTTATCTAGCACTGGTCATTATGTTCACAAAATATAAAGTGTGGTTCAAAATTGCTTACTCAAACTTGTATTTAACTGCTTAGTTACTTTATATATATTCATTAACAAAAATCTGTTTGGGTGTCCCGGCTGTATCCCAGCCCTCACACAAATCGAATGATTTGTGTAGTGCATATATGTTTGCTGCTTCCTTGTACCAATGCATATGTGTTTAAATAAATAAATTATCAAAAAATTGTCTAAAGTACTATTTATTATAACCTGATATCATTAAGAATAATACGTTAAGTGTGTGATCGATTTGTATGTATACATTGCCAACATTAGGTATATATATATATATATATATATATATATATATATATATATATATATATATATATAACGAAAGTTTGAATTCCAAGGTCGGTATATTTTCATATGTATATTTTTTCGTGTGAAAGTATTAAAAGGGAATCGATATAACTCACCGTTTACAATTAATTAGACAGGTATTTTTCTTAAAATAAGATGTATCATAAAGACGTTGACATGTTTAGTTTTTATCTATAAAGTTTCATTTTTATATGACAGACATTTAGATAATTATGACTCATTGTTGGTGTAAGTGTGCGAAAGCACTTGTGATTGGTAAAATGTAATTTCCATGTTGACAAGGAAGTGTTTTAGACAATTGGAGTATGGAATATATATACTCTCAAAATGTTTTTGATCCCGTTTGAATAAAACATCGATACTGTACCTCGAATATGTTTCATCTATTCAACGACGTTTATTGTTTCATACAAATGTTATTCTCAAATAATTAGAGCTAATTATATAAACAAAAAGTACTTAATAATAATAATAATAATAATAATAATAATAATAATAATAATAATAATAAAATATTACATTTATTATTCATCATATTTATGAATGACTCCAATTAAAGTCAGGTTTACTAAAAACTAAATATATGAAGGTTATACATTAAACATAATTTTATTTATAATCTATCTGCATAATGAACTTGACCTGATGTTTCAGCATTTAATTTAGGTAAATTGTTCAAATGTCTTACTTACTGTAATAAGAAAACATTTAAGGATTGTTAGGCTAGTGAATGTAATATGCTGATTAATTGATAAAACTCAGTGATAAAATTTGGTCGAGTGATAACTACTCAAGAGATGGGGTTATTGACTCACACCTCTGAAGGAACTGGTATCAGTAGTGACACGAGAACTAGTCCAAATAATAAGCGTTTTTGTTTATTTAATCAAATAACGCGGATACATAGGAAGTAATGAACGCAAAAATAAATATAATTAGAGGTCAATTGAAAAGTGAGCAATTAAAACGTAAGGATTTCGTAGTTTACTTAAGTACTAACGAAACTAACACTTGTCCGTCTCGCCTAACTCGTAGACATGCAATCAAGTATACTTTCAAAGTTTATCATCACCAGCATCAGTTTTTTGTGACTAACTAATTCATAATTGTCCAGAGTAAATTGTTACTAAAAATGGTTAAGATTTCATGTAGTAGATTGATAAAATCAATGGGTGTATGATTTTGATTTGAATGCTAGGAAATTTTATTTATTTATTCATTTAAACATATAAATATTGGTACAAGGAGGCACCAAATAGGTATGCGCCCCCAAATGCCCTGGTACGGCCGAGAGTGGGGAGAGTCCGCTCTCCCTCTCGAAATGCTCTCACATGGCCATGCGTATATAGCCTCTGCCAGGGAAGTCCTACTCACTGCCTTCTCGTGGCATTACTGTTGTTTACAAAAATGAGAGGACGAAAAGCGAATGTCCGGCGGTTTAACCGGACCCCAAACCAATGGTGCACATGGGCTCCAGTATCCTGCGGGAACAAATGGCGTATGAACCAATCGTTGGTCACCGGCTACCATAGGACTGCATCTCCTTACGATGCTCCACTGCCTTGTGGGTCAGACGTTCAGGTCAAAGGCTCGGGGTGTGGCCCCCTAAGAAAACCACCTGCTTCGGTTTGGGCAACCGGGCAGTATCACAGCCCTCACACAAATCAATTGAGATTTGTGTGGCGCATATGTATTTGGTGCCTCCCTGTACCTATACTTATGTGTTAAAATAAATAAATAATAAATAAATAAATAGGTATGCTCCACATGAATCATTCGATTTGTGCGAGGGCTGGTATACTGTCCGGGCCTCCAAACCGAAACAGGTGATTTTCTTAGTGGACCACGCCACGAGCCACTGGCCTGAAGGTCTAATCCATGAATCAGTGGAGGGACGTAAGGAGATACAGTCCCATGGTAGCTGGTGACCAATAATTGGTTCATTCGCCATTTGTTCCCTCAGGATCCTGGAGCCCATGTGCACCATTGGTTTGGAATCAGGTTTTCCCAACTCCCCTAGTTGGACCCTCGGTGTCCACCGACCCGGTTAACTCTCCGGACATTCGCTTTTCATCTTCTCAATTTCGTAAATGACATCCCCACCGCGAGAATGCAGTGAATAGGACTTCCCTGACAGTGGCTGTATGCATGTGTATCTAGGTAGCTGCATAAGTGCTGGTGGTGGCGTGAGTGATGAGAACAATTCATGTATAGTGAGATCTAGAGCGACTTATGTTAATATGGGCCATCTTTGGCGCTTTCGTGATGTTAGTCTGGCTATATAAGGTCGGATCTACAACGCGTCGGTGAGAGCAGTTTTGCTCTATGCTTGTGAAACCTGGCCTCTCCGAGTTGAGGATGTTAGACGACTCTCTGTGTTCGATCATCGTTGTCTCCGAAGGATTGCTGGCATCCAGTGGCAACACCATGTTAGTAATGCAGAGGTTCGGCATCGAGGTTCGGGCGTAGAGACGATAATGCAATTGGTGCCACCATCTTGAATCATCGATTTCGGTGACGTGAACATGTTCCATGAATGTCGTCCCAAAGAATTTCTCGTCGTGCATTATTTGACGACTCTGGGACTGGTTGGGAAGAGCGGAGAGGTGGTCAGTGTATGACATGTTATCGTGGTATGAAGTAAAGCTGCAAAGAGCTGGCTTCTGTTGGTCCTTCTCGACACCCTGGCTGGAGTCCGAGAGATGGTGCGACACAGTGGCTAGAGACGATGTCAAATATGATTAAGAATGGAAGCCAGTGGCGATCGTGCTGTAACCTTCATTTAGTTTCTTCATAAAAAGTGACCGTAAATTTGTTTAACTGAAAGAATTCTTTCTGGTTTTACCCTTCTGTTTCCCCGATTACTATTATTATTTCACTATCATACACTAATTTTTGGTCGTTATTGTTCTTACATTCTTTATCTCTTCAAATTCTCATTGTTTTGTGTGGTGCATATATATCTGGTGCCCCCTCGTACCAATATTTATATGCTCAA
This sequence comes from Schistosoma spindalis, assembly GCA_946903255.1. NCBI lineage: Eukaryota > Metazoa > Platyhelminthes > Trematoda > Strigeidida > Schistosomatidae > Schistosoma > Schistosoma spindalis. The sequence goes on along the minus strand of OX336416.1, from coordinate 79,240,388 downwards.
ATAAATAAATAAATGTGGCCATGTGAAAGTATTTCAAGGGGTAGAGCTAACTCTCCCTACCCTCGGCCATACCAGAGCATTTTGGGGCTATTAATGAGATCAAGAATATACGTTTTGTTGTATTTGTTATTCATTAGCTGAGTGTACCTCGTTACCGATGTTGTTAAAGAATGCTATCTACTAGATTACTCGACCAAGATAACTGTAACTCATTCAATAGGTATAAGATTTTAGTTTTTTTGATGGAGTTTTGTTCTCTGAGCTGGATGGTTTGGTTTAGTCTCAGTGAAACATCAATACTGAATTGCATGCAGATCTAGTTGTTAGAATTGGCACTTAGAATTAAACGCACATCATATATGGTAATGCTAATCACTTTTTATATTCATACAAAATCGTGACATTAGCTTAAGAAACGCTCAGATATACTCTGACAGACATCAATTAATTCAGCTTTCAATATCCACCAGAAGAAAATAAGAATTTCTACAAATAACAAAATGTATACACAAGTATTTTTTTATCATTCAGTTGCACACATTTTAATCTACAACTCGTTGGCCGTGATAGTTTGAGGAATAATGATATAGAAATATCTGTGTTTTCATAATATAAGCATTATTACTTATCACAATCAGAGAGAGAGAGAGAGAGTAAAGCAGAATGCAGCAAAAAAACAGTTCATAAGTTTGGCTAATAAGTAATTCTTAATTAAATAATGTAAACCATTATTTACCAAGGAAACAAGCTATTGATACAATTAACTAATGGCTAAATAAACCGCAGCATTTATTAGGGTGGATTTTTAAACTTTTTAATTCGGTGACTTTGAAGCATAAAATTTTATTAGTAAACCGTCAGTGCATCAGGGATTAAAATGGTGTTCTTTGCTGTAAAGTGGTTGTTGATATTTTGAAATTGAGTTTCAGCTAGTTAATTAATATTCATTGTATAATTAACTGCATTTGTATATATGTACTCATTAAAATTATTCAGATTATCTCTATTTTGCTTTCTTTATTTCTTTAACTATCAATGAATTTCTAGGTTATTTTTTGTATATTTTAAAAGAAATATTTAGATTGATTGTACTAGTAAATTTTGCTATGTATATATACATGTGTATATGTCCTAAACACAATAGATAGGTAGATAGAGTTGATTAATTTGTATTTCACATGAGTCAATTAAAATTTTATTTGGAAATAATTATTATTCAGGATTATAATAATGTACGATAAAAACTAGTTAAGGTGCTTATTCACCTTGTCCACGAAATCTGTACGAGGTATACACTTATGATCAATCTTTAGAAAAAAATTATTTAACTTCACTGGTATGTCAGTAAGTCACCCTATATCAGAAGACAACAAATCCGTTCTCTAATGCAATTTGGTTTAATTTGAAAAGGTGTCAGTCGTTGGAATTCGATCTGCTGATCACAAGATTGGCTTCTTCACTTGTTTGAAAATTCTCAGATCTTGGTCTCGACCTTTAAATCACTGACGATCATTGGAGATTGTTGAAGGTTACCAAATGTGAGACAAAGGAGGACAGTCGTTTGTGAATCAAATATGTTGACAGTTATTGTCCGTAAAAGATAATGAAGTAGACCACCACGAACATGTATTGTCCTCGTGTGCATTATACAATAACGTAGGGTGTTGCTCATGTAAAATCAAAACGTCCTTCATTGACGTTCTGTAGTTTGCATCCTATTTTTCCTATTCTGTATGTAATTAAGAGGCCAAACTCGGAATTGCTTTTGAAGTCCATTGAAGAATAAAGATAGTATTAGTAAATCAATTTAGAAATATTCCGTCGTGACTCAGATTTTAAAGCAATTCAATAGGAATTACAGTTATAGTTATTTATGTAGATCATTTTGAAAATTGGGATTTGAAAGTGGCCATCTCTATGGCACATGTAACTGTGGAATCACTTATTCATTTGACTTTAAATCAGTATATACGAATGCTAGTTATCTGTTGGCTATTTTCTAAACTCAATTACTCTAACACGCAATTTTATTCTCTACGATGTGTTAAAACTGAACTAAAAAGTATTTTATTGTATTCGTGAATCGACAGATGAATTCATAAGTTCGACTATGTATTTTCACTAATATCTATTGGACTGCAATAATCACTTAGAATTTACTGAATATAAGCGATGCATATTTTTATCCATTGGATTATCATGCATCATATCTTATCGTCGTCGCCAGCATGTTATGTGTTTTTTCTATGTATTTAAATCGTGTATCAGTAAATACTAGTGGATTATTTTGGTGTAAATGTTATTCCCAGTAGAACTAGTGAACTGTACTGGATCAGTATCCACAAAATGATAGTGCGTTGTTAAAAATCAAACCAAATACCTTATTCTATGCATTTTTACTAACTTGGATGTTATCCAAATACCTGACTTTAGACCACAGATTAAAGTTACATTCAATCCTCTTCAAAATTTTTGACCAAATATACAGCTCTCATCTAATAGGTATTCTCCATAGTATGAGTCACAAAGCAGGATGGTATTTACAATTGTTTGGTATACGTTTAAGTTATAGTGTTCGGTGTAGTTGGTAGGTATTCGATCGCCACTGAAGTTGGCGATCTTTTTGTTAAATAGTGGGCGGTCCACAATAAAAAAATAGTGCAAAATCTTCATGAGCTGAAGCCCAGTAATAATCACCCAGAGTTACTTTCGTTCAAAACTTAAATTCACGCTCAACTGAGTCGAGAAAATTCTACATAAAGATTAGTTCTAGTGTTTAGCCTAAAATATTTACTAGATTCGTTCATTTACAATCCGACTCGCTAACTTAAGTAATTGGTATCTGTTTTACATTTCGTTTCAGTTTTGAATCAAACGATTCGTCGAGTTCTGATTTCAAAATTGAACGAAATTTATTAAATTCTTATTTAAGACGACTTGGTGGTTCAATTTTAACAAATAGTTTATCTTCACCCAATACAGAATCAATCTTATCAACTAATTCTAGTTCGCTTTTATTTGAACAATCGAGTTGTGGTCATACAACTAATTATACTACGTGTAGTACATTACAAACACCGGAAAAAATTTGTTCTGATTCTTATCCCATGACACCTGAGTCAAGATTTGATGATCACGGAAGTGTTGAATTTACAGACATTACTACTACTAATAGTAATAATAATAGTAGTAGTCATGAATTATTTAGTCATGAACAACAATTAACATTAAACGATAATGATTTATTGAATCATCTCTGTGATGAAGATGATGATAAACAGATTTGTTCTGACTTGCAAAATTCACCTGTTTCTGGTCACTTGAAATCTTGTGCATATGAGTAAGTAACAAATAAATTACTTTCTTTGTTGTTGTACATGTTCTCATATTTTTTATCTTTGTAATGTTTTTTTTGACAAATCTGTGAAACAATCCATCCTCTGTTAATGCTGTTTAGAATCAACGAGTAGTTAAGCCAATATTTTTATTGTCCTGTTTCTTAAAATGGAAGTTAAGGCATGTTCATTTCATATTCTCATGTTAATTAGTATTACATGCAAATACAACTAGAACTTTCATCATATCGGCACCTGAATTGATGTAATCTGTATAAAGGATCATCGTTTTAATGTGTATCGGTTGTTGTTTGTGTCAAAGCAGGACAATGAATGGATGTACTTTTGGATATTATGTATTCGAGGCAAACTATAGTTGAAAAGCATCCATGATTTATTCCATAAACAACATTTAGACACTAAATTTACATTGGAAAACAAGTCAAACTACGAATTTCATTTCGAGATATGTTGATCACCAGAACTAATACATGAAATTAAAAACTGAATGGAATCGAAAGCCAACCTACCCTGATCAAGTCGTGAGCTACAAAACTGGTTATGTACGAAGCCTTCTCGGGTTAATTAAGACAAATTACTCCTGATCTGCCATGCTAACAAATGTGGAAGAATTATTGATATTTTTGTCTTTCAGATTTGAGGCTGGGATGGTAGGAAATGGTTTATAGCTCAGGAATGGATTCTAATAGTGTTGGATCCTATTAGCTTTGAAGATGCGACCTTACCGGAAGTCTGACTATAGATACAAATATATCCTAATATACTTATCAAACTCATTATCAATTACGAATCCATCTGGAAAAAACAGATAGATGGATTATATTGTCCTACATAGAAAATATATCAGAGTCTATAACCAGATTATTTGAGGTGTTTTAAGATTGATGTATGTAATAAGTCAACATAATCTCTGTATTCTAATATTATAAAATCTGAAGAATGAGCGATGAAGACAAATTGTTTATTGAAGGGAAGGGACATATGCATCATCAATTATTTTTACCAAGAATGTATATTCTCGCTTAGCGTTTACTCAGAAATTTCGAATTACCAAATGTCTAGATTTAATTATATCTATTTACTCTCTTTCTTCTTGTTAGTAATCCACTGGAACAACTCCCATCACCAATGACTACAGATATACTTTTTGAATTATGGAATAGTGTTGTGGAAGATACTTCTGGGCAATCAATGCTAACCACTAATACCGTCACCACTACTGGTTCTAGTAATGTTGATTCGTCTAACGCAAATATGTACAATAATAACTACCATGATATGTCTATTACAAATCCAAATGACTTATCAAATTCTTATTTAGTTCAAAGTATGATTTATTGTTCAGTGTTTGCCTCTTTGTTTTTTCATGTGTGTAATCTTTTCTTTTTCGAAATTACTTTATCGTATTGTTGAGATTTGAAATGCTTTCAGGCCAGATGCCTACCTATGCGTTAGGTCGACAAGTTGTTTAGATTATCAGGTCCTGAAGCATGCCGTTTTTTACCAGTAGTTTGTCATTTTTATCATGAAAAAACAGGTAACACGCTATATTTATGTAAGAGCAAAAGTTGCAATTCAATTAACCCATCTGCTAATTGGTTAGAACTAAGTAGGTGGGAAGAAGTATGTTGCTAGGAATCAATCATAGAATGAAACAAATTACAATGGTTGATATTCAGTTAACTACTTAAAGCATAACTATATATATATATACTCAGTAGTATCGATTATCATGAACAATCAAGGGGGAAAATGCCCTGTTTGTCTTGTCTTTCTGAACTCTGTCTAATCCAAAAGGAAAGACTGGTGTGTTTGATTATATTTACAACTGTGTTTTCATGTAAAATAAAATACAGAATTTCAAAACATTAACAAACTGAAAAAAAAGAGGACGTTTTAAACAGCGTTAAAGTAAAAGCGATATAGTTTGGCAGCGATATGTCAGCCAGTTTTTTCGGTTGCAAAACGGTCATATTTAAAAAAGTCTTTTGAGGACTTATTCCTGATTTTCATCTCTAAAGTCTCACCAAGTTATTCCATAGATGTTCAGCTGTTGTTTATAGGATTAATCTTGCCCTTTGGGATGCGAGTCTGCATGAGCATTTTTCGGTGATATGAAAGACATTATTTAATTAATAAAGTCGTCTTGAGAAACACTAACAAAGTTTTCGTACTTTAAGTATGGAATATAGTTCCCATGACTTTTGTCAAATTTTTTCGTGATACTTCATAATAAAAATCAACTGTGTTTAAATGACTATATCGATTGTTGATTGTATAATTTGTTCTCTTATCGTGTTACTGTTTTATTATAAATATGCCTATAACAGGTAATAATAATACAATGAATTTTACAGATGCATCATATCATACAGTTAGAAATACAACTGATAACTATAAAAGTAGTGGGAATAACACTACTTCATTGTCTTGTTCTTTTATTTCTTCCTCTCCCGTTATTACGTCCACGACTACTACTACTACTACTACTACCACCACCACCACTTCTACTGCTAATACTACTCCATCACCTATCCCCGCTTCTCCTCCTACTACCTCGATGAGATCAATAGCTTGTAGTACTGTTTCTCCGGCTACTACTGTTCAGTCGAATATCAATTATCCATCAATGAACAAAGATCAATTACCAGTTCAGTTATCGGATAGTTTAAGAAGAATACCTGTTATTAACGTAAGGTGTAATTGTTGTGCGAATTTTATGGTAATGTGTTCCCTTTTGCACTCTGAATTGTTTTTTGTGTAGTTTCGTTGTTGTTGACTACATCGTTAACTAGTTGAACGTTGTAAACATTTGAGATGATAGTCTTTTTTAAACATGCTACTAAAGTTTACCTAGTATCGTTTTAATCATTATAGATTTTGATTAAAATTTCCACTCTCCTTGTTTGGCGCATATATATTTGGTGCCCACCTGTACCAATATTTATGTGTTCAAATAATAATAATAATCAACCTTGGAATAATATTTGAAGAATAGTTGCGTTGAAAAAGCTCCTAGTAATGAGATCAGTGTCTTTATGTAGAGAATAAACGTGCTTAATTATTCGGAGTTGTAGCTATGTATACTTTGATATGCCTCTTCTCCATCTTCCTTGAGAATTCCAATTTAGGAGTTACCTTATGATAGAGTTTTTCACAAAATGTGTCCTATCCTTTTACAGTATCCTTTTGTAATTTTCTTCTTAACTGGTGGCTGGTTTGCTCTCTACCGCAGTAGATTATTTCTAATGGTCTCTTGTTGATTGATCTAGAGTATTGTGTTTAGATAGCCGTTTATAAGTATATTTACTTTTTGAATGATGCTGGTGGTAGTTTTGTGGTATAGGCTACTTATGTTGACACATATAAGTAATATGTAACACTAGTCGGAAGTAGAATGCCTGTCAGCAAAAGATTGAATTGGAGAGAGCAGAAAGGGAAACAGAGGAATTGGAATGACAACCGAATTCGAAGAATGAAGAAGTATGTCCAGGACAACTCAAGGAAGATGTGCAAATAATGTATTTAATGTATGGTTTTCATATCTTACGAGAGTACTGTGTAATTTTGCATGTAATAAGAAATTGGTTTGCTCCACCTGATTTCTCATTTACTACAGTTCTTTAAGTTTCAATAGAATTGTCCCAACATTTGTGTTGAAAATTTTGACTTTGGTGTTGGGTGATAGTTCATTTGGTTTGCATATATTCTTTTCTTTTAAGAGTAGGGAGAGAGTAGGCGGCCTTGTCTGATACCAAAATTCACTTGAAATGCATTTGTGAGCTTTCCTCGATTGATTGCCTTGCAATTCAGTTTCTTGTACGAGTTCCGTATAGTGACGATCCTTTTAGGCATTCCACATTGTCGAAGGAGATTCCTCATTTTTTGCTATGTATGCTGTCGAATAATTCCCAACAGTTAAGAAAGTTGATGAACAGAGGTGAGTTTCATTCCATTGATTGTTCAACAATGATTTGCATTGTTGTGATTTGTTTGGCAAATGATCTATACAACTAGTCGTTATCGAAGTTTTCATTTGGTCTAGCAAAAACATTGATAACTGCCTGGCACTAACAGTGGTGTTATGCCTCTGTTGTTCTCTTACTAAGATTTCGTATTCCCGATGTCTTGATGAGGTATCTCTGTTTCCAGTTTGTCAGTATTTGTTCTTCCTCGTAAATGTTTCTAAAGAGAATATGGAACATCTTTTCAGTTGCCTCCGTATCTGAGTTCAGTGCCCCAACTAGTATGCTGTGTGGACCTGCTGCTTTAGCATTCTTATCTTGTCTGATGACCTGCTGATTTCTTCCATCATTAGTTTGGTAACACATATAGAGTGGTTTGTGTTTGTTGCTTTGATGTTCGGTGTGTATAGTGGAGCTGGTTTATTCAAGAGCTCTTTAAAGTGTTCCGATTACCTGTTCTACTACTTTTGAATCTCAGTGCTTGGTTTTTCTTCTTTGTTTTTTTTCCTCAATTTTGTACAGACTGTCTACAGAGATCTATAGTTTCCGCTGGTGCTTCATGTGTAGCAGCACCTAGCATGTATTTATTCCTTCATTATCCCCTTCTATTTGGTCCTCATTGTGCTCTCCTGTTCCAGTAGATTTTGTAGGACTTGGGAAGGGTTTCTGGGATCCACGTTCAATTCACTGGTCTTGTTAACATTTCGTGGGAAAGATTTTTTACTAACTTTTGTGATGCTGCTTGTCTAACTGTACAACAGTTACTTTGCTTTAGTTTTAGCTTAGTCACCACCAGCTGTATCAACTTTTCTATTTGTTATTACGTCTTCTATGAACCTTGAACCTTCTGGACGTTTTATTAGTGCAGATCGGGTTGACCTATTTTCCTGTAGTGTGGTTTGGTGAAACTCATTTAGCTTTGTGCATGCGTTTGTGGGGGAAAGCGGTTCCACCTATAACTATGTTGTTGAAAGCCCATGGATTTATCATTCTCGTTCCTTTTTCCTAGTTCACATCAGCCCCGTGATATCTTCATACCCCGATATTATCCATCCCGACCTTGACGTATAGATTCCCCATCGGGATGATCAGATCCCTTCTTGGACATCTCTTTGCGATGGACATCAGCCTCTCACAAACTGATTTTCTTCGTCTGCGCTGCCATCATTGGTGGCATTCATTGTAACCTCTCAAATATTTGTTTTAGGGAATATTTTGATAGTCCTGGATATGTGAGATTCCCATCTCATGAGCACTTTTCGTACTTTGAAGCGAATCTGTGCAATCTTTTGTATGTATGAGGTACTTTTTTCTTCATAATCGGAATACGACAGAACCTCTCCGGAATTTATTATTTTGAGTCCAATGTGTCTGATGTATTCCAAGCAGAGCAATATTGTATTTTCTCATTTCCATTTCTACTTCAATGGTCTTCCTGGTCCCACATATTTTGAGAACATTCCATGTATCTCTATTGATTGTTGTTCTGATTGTCAGAATAGATATGTTCCTCGTGATTTCCAAAGAATATCACCTTTCATCATAACGCGTTATAACTCTTCCACATGAAGAACCTTGAACACCCAGATCAGAGTTTAGATGGAATCATAAGCTTATTCTGGTTAACATATTTTTGGTGAGCTTTTTTACAAGATGGAGTTCTTAATGCCACAAAGCACATTCCACCCTGGGGTCGGCAATAATTCTAAAAGTGCTCTAGGAGGAGTTTAATTACTTTATTTTATTATTTTTCCATATATTATCATTTATGCAATTAGTTCCCTTTATGAATTTAAATAAAGCCCGAACAAACATGGATGCAGAATAATATGAATTCATTGAGATGGTGGAGAAGATTTGTAGCTCAGGTGGATGGATTCATTATATTTCGTGGTTTCTCATCACCTGCTCATAACGAAATATGTGTTAAAATTTTACATTGAGGCAGGATATAATGTGAAACAATTGACATAAGTGAATGAAAAGAATTAGAATGACAAAGGTTATCAATAATAACTATATATATGTGTGCAAGAACAAGTCGGAGGTCATTTGGTGTTAGAATAAAAAGATATGATGGGTGAGTGATGTAATAATTGAGTGAACTTCAGAGTCAGATAAGACAAATTGTGTGATAATTTTAGAGGTAATGAAGGGTTTACACAAGATTCCTGGAATAAAAAAAACTCTTAGGATGGGTCGCGTAATAATTAAACAGAATTTGTAGAGTACATTATTTAAGAAAATTGAGTGAATGGAAATGTATGAGTGAAGGGGTGGTTTTAATGTACATAAAATAAGAATTTGGTAATGGAGGAGCGATATAAAAAAATAAAACTAATGAACAAAAAATGAATTACCAGGGTAGTAATGGGTTTATTACTGTCTCTTTTTGGATACATAAATCAAGTTTGAGATATTTTATCGCAATTGCTTCAGCAAACCGAAGAGAAGCTGTGTTTCTTTGCTAATGATTTTGAAAACTTGAGGAATATCAATGTGCCCGATGTCAAGTAAATGCCGAGCTAATTGCACTACTAAAAACCCTTTCTCCTCGCATTTTTAATTTCTTTGGAACATGCTCGGAAATACGAACATGTACTCTTCTCTCGGTTCGTCGAATGTATTTGCTTTCGTATGTACATGTAAATTGGTAAATGCAATTGAAACTACTGAGAAAAGAGGACCTCTCAATTTAGTTTATTTGAGCGAGCAGTTCGTTTCCCATAGCATCTTCAGTTTTGCTGATGGGTAAGCCACCTTCAACACCGAATTCATGCTGTGATTAGTTGTTCCAGTGATTCCATCTCCTTTGAAGCGCAAGTATAAGAAGCAGGTTTTTTTCGACTTTATCGTATTTAATAAACGGAATACACCCATTGAAACATTAAATAAGAAATATTAATGTATCGTATTTAACCCGAGGTTTGGTTTTGGCATATTTCTGAATGAACTTTGCCGGATATGGATTTTCTCATAGGCAATTTGTAATGAGAGCGATTCCGTCTTCCAGACATTCCTTTTGGCGTGCGTAGTCAAAAAGTGTTCGTACAATACACTTTTTGTAACTCATTTGACAGAAACTGTTGTAATTGAGGTAAACACCACTCCAGGTATTTTTGCGGTGAATGTGTCTTTGTAATGTACTGTCTGAGGTTTGTCTGATTCCAATATCTAAGAAATGATATATACCTCATACTTCGTGTTCCAGAGTAAAATCGATGTCCTTGTGTGCTTTGCTAAACAGATGGAGTAGGTTCATGGAATGCTTTTGATTGTTGCAGACGAGAAATGTGTCATCAATATATCTACAGTAGAATGTAGTTCCATCATTTACTTGCTTGAGCTTCCTCTGTTTCAGGTTTCCCATAAATATATCAGCCAGATTCAGACCCAAATGTCTACTCCATCAATTTGGCGGTGCAATACATTGTTAATTTGAAGTTGTATATTTTTGGTGCACAGAAACAGGAAATTTTTGAATTCGTGGATTGGTAAAGACAGAAGGTTAGGATATTCATATATTATACCTTCGTTTTTTCCATAGGGATCTCTGTGAAGAGTAATGAGACATCAAACGAGATCAATAATTTGTCGAAAGCATTTAGACCATCAATTATTACATTACTCACCCATCATATCTTTTTATTCTAACACCAAATGACCTCCGACTTGTTCTTGCACACATATATATAGTTATTATTGATAACCTTTGTCATTCTAATTCTTTTCATTCACTTATGTCAATTGTTTCACATTATATCCTGCCTCAATGTAAAATTTTAACACATATTTCGTTATGAGCAGGTGATGAGAAACCACGAAATATAATGAATCCATCCACCTGAGCTACAAATCTTCCCCACCATCTCAATGAATTCATATTAAGAAGACGGAGATTATCTCCGTCTTCTTATTACATTATCGAAATTTATAAAAGGGACTAATTGTTTTAGAATTCATATTATTCTGCATCCATGTTTGTTCTGGTTTTATTTTTATTATCATTTGTTTGTTTATTTATGTATTGCGTACTTTCTAACTCTTGTTTATTAATTCCGTTTATTTTTTTGATTATTTTAGCATCGTTATTCGCCATCTAATTTACAATCTAGTAATTTTCTACATTATCCAACTTTTAATTCTCAAACAATAATCCCTTTATCCAATTCATTAACTCCCACTACTACTTCTACTATTATATTCAGTAATCATGGAAATGAAATGAATCCTCAATTCCATCCATTATTTTGGTCTAATTTATCTCATGCAGCAGATAGAATTTTACCTGTCAAGAAAGGTAGTTCATCAAATGTGTTCAGTACTACTGCTGATCATAATAATGCTAATGCTAAATGTGCCGGATTTCTACATTTTACTGATAAATCATCATCTCACTTATGTTCAATGATAAATTTCGGGTCGACTTCACAAAATCATGTACAACCACCAACTACAGAATTATTAACGGATTTTTTATTGACATCGTCATCACCATCATCATCGTTCAATAATAATTCCAGCTTAAGTGTTGGTGAATTAATGGATACAACAACAACGACAACAACCACTACAGATTTTTCATCGATTTTATCATTTCCTGTTTCATTAAATTTAAACTGGTCAATAGGTACTTGATTGCACAGGTTGTAATGATGGTTATGGTTGTTGTTGTTGTTGTCACCTTATTAATGTCTTATCGAATTCACATTTAATTGAGTTCAAACCAATGATGTCTTTCAATGAGTTTATTTACTTACATCCATGGAATCCTGATGCTTTCTCTCGATCTCTTTATGTGTATTTGTCATTCGAGAGTACATTAGTAACATGTTTTTATTTTTATAGTTACATTATAAATAACAACTCTATATTATGTTAGCTTTAATTAGTTGTTTCACGTTATTCTTCTCTCTTCCCCTTATCCTTTGTAATTTTTCTTTTTATTATGGAAGTTGGAATATCCTTATTTATCTATAGGATTATATATCAACATATGAATGTAAATGCTACACATTAATTTATCAATGAGTCTTTTGAATTAATTTTATTTAAATATTTTGATCTGAATAAATGCTGATTGTTATTTCTGCTTCAATAGGCATATGTATTTATTGTACATTTTAGTGCTTACACCTTGTATAAAATCAATAAAATACACCATATTGTTAACGATTCCACAAACTTGTCGCTATTATAATTTACACTATTTATCTTTTTGCTCTAAGTTTTGTACATGTTTACAATGTGAATAATAGTTAGGATTAAAATTATTATTTCAGTGCCTTATCGAATTATCAGCTTATATCCATCTATCTATTTACTCTGTGTGTATATGAAACTGTATCGTGAATGTTTAAGGTATTTCCTTTTTTCCTGTTTCTGCCGCCTTTACTGTTCTCATTGTTCAGAATTCTGATACATATAAGATTTCCGTTGACAGTTGTTCAGACTGGTTATAAGATTGAAAGGAAGAGAAAGAGAGGGGTTGGTACAGAATTCCTTGTTCATACGTTATTTTATTTGATCTTAATTATAACACTAGTGATTTTTGTTTGTAGAAAATGAACCCACTTCAGCCCCACACTTGTTTGTATTTATATATATTCAATTATTTACAGTGTTAGCATCAATATTAATAGTAATAATATTGTATTTTACTTAGACTAATCATTAATTTCCTAAATGTATCTTGTTTCCCTTTATTTTCATTTTGTTGCCTATTCAAAATTGTACTTTTACGACAGCTTGTTTCTGGTTGGCGCAATTAATCAACAAGTATATGTTTGCGAAAAAGAACGCACACTAATGAATTGCATCATACACTATTTTCAATTAATATACATACAACGTATGTAATACTTTCTTGTTATTTTAATAATATGATACTTTATCCTGTTTTAGTGATTTACTGCATCACTTCAGAATTATGTACAAAATCAGTATTTTATAAACTGGTCCAGTAAAATGATTATTTGTCATTCCTACAACTTTTTCTCCTACGTGTATGTATATATGTGTTTTTCACACTAAATGTGTATAACGACTACCTCTTTTCACTTCTTTTACATCCGTTTAAATTGTTTGCTTTCAGTGAATGTATGAACTGAAAACAGGATTACATCAAATCACAATAGATGATAGGGTCATTCAAAGTAATCTGATATTTTACCTTGAATTGTTTTCAAAAAAGTTGTTTCTTCTTCATTGTGTAATATGTTAGCTTTTGAGTTCCAGATAATATCCGTTTAATTTGAACAAGTCCTATTAATTTATTGGAGATAATCGGCAGGAAGGTCTGAGCTTTGGTTTCATGTTCGTTGGAATTTATCGTCCACAAGGCCAGTCAAACTGGTTAAAATATATTCATTCAACTACTTGGGTACGACTTCAGCTCTAATTCTTACATAGCGGAATTTTATAATAAACCGATTACATAATCTTAGCCTAGAATCTGACTTTACATCTGTAGAGCTTCTAATTAATTACTACTTTAGAGGAAGCATTGTTTAATTGATCAACCAACATTAATTTTGTATTGATTTGATTATTAACTGTAAAGCTTATACTATTCGTAAAGAGCCTTGATGAGGAACTGATTAAAAATCTATTTCTATACTCCCGTTTTTAGAAGTTTATTTAGGTGAGAAAGTAACCACGAAAGTATCAAGTCATCTCATTTTTATATAATATTTTGAATGATACTTAGCAATAGGATAGTAAATATACATACGTAAAAGTACCCATCACCATTGAATTAATCAGTTATCACTTAACATATCAAGGTGTATGTTCACTTGAAAATAGGATTAAATTATACTAACGAACAAATCCGATTTAAGAGTGCCTCCAAGAGTTTTTTTTTGGGGGGGGGTTTCGAAGTTCAATGAGAAGTATTCTTTACTTTATTGAGAACTAATTAAAAATTGTCTATATCTAGTCCCTAAGATGCTTAAAATGATCTTTCATGCAACCACAAAGTGAATATGACTTACTGTGTATGCTGAATTGCAAGAGATACCTGCTGATAGTGCGGATCATATCTGATGGTACTTTATGTGATACAGGGGATAGTCAAGAAGATTTGTATAACCCAAAACTGTTATTTCACTCTAACTCCTAACCTAAAGCTTCATAAATTTATAAACAGTAGGGTGGCACTATAATCTATCAACTATCTAATAAGACTTAAGATAGGTCCTTTTGAATTTTCACCCGGATTTCACTCTTCCATTTATCTATACAAAGCCTTCTTGCATTATGGAATGCGTTTCCGAGCATCTATCAGCGCGGTAGATACTACTGAGATCCGGTGTTTCTACCTAACCTCATGGCTTACCGTACTAGCAGGTATCACTGCTGTTTCCACAATTTTTCGGATGTCATTCCACGCTGCCTCTGGGTGGGCATCACTTAAATGACTGCCTAACTGATTTTGTAGTTGTTGATGAAATATATTCTTAGCTTGGCCATCAATAAGTCGGACCCTAAGAGGTATCTTTACAGCGTCTTTCCTACGTTCAGTAAGACTAAGACAATACGCGCTCACACTAGAGCATGATCTGAATATAAGCATGTGCTACAGAATGAGCGACAGTTTTCTATCAAGCCCCTCCATGGGTGGCTGATAATGATATGATGTTTTTGGGTCCAACCTGACCGTTGTTGCTACCTTGACGTGGTGGTCGGGCTTGCCTATCGTGATGAAGCAACTGAGCTATACTGGCTGGAACAACCGTTCCTCAAGATCCTACCATGCCAGATAGGTCGGTTGAAGAGAGGTGAGACTAAAAACAACAAATCCAAGGTCCGAAGGCGAAGTCGTACTGCTGGCTGTAGAGAGGTGTGACAGCAGTAAGGTGTTTCCTTCAGACAACCAGCATAACAGCGATGCTGCCTTCCCACAAGGAGGGGTGGGTTAGAAAAGGTCAACCCTAAAAATGCACACCTCGCCTTATCCCACGGATATCCGTCTCCGGCGGTAAGGACTCAACAAGTACGGAGCTAACACAAAAATCACTCATAAAAAGGTCGTGTGTGACCGACCTCAAGCAGCTGTCCCTTGGGCACTGCAGTCACGCTCTCAGGTCACTATGACCACCTTTAATCCAATTTCCTTTTCAGGTACCTCCAGAAGAACCTTTCCACGGTGTGGGCAACCGGGAAGTGATAACCGTCCTCATGCCCCCAAATGCCCTGGTACGGCCGAGTGTGGGGAGAGTCCGCTCTCCCTCTCGAAATGCTCTCACATGGCCACGCGTACATAGCCCCTGCCAGGGAAGTTCTACTCACTGCCTTCTCGTGGCATTACTGTTGTTTACAAAAATGAGAGGACGAAAAGCGAATGTCCGGCGGTTTAACCGGACCCCAAACCAATGGTGCACATGGGCTCCAGTATCCTGCGGGAACAAATGGCGTATGAACCAATCGTTGGTCACCGGCTACCATAGGACTGCATCTCCTTACGATGCTCCACTGCCTTGTGGATCAGACGTTCAGGTCAAAGGCTCGGGGTGTGACTCCCTAAGAAAACCACCTGCTTCGGTTTGGGCAACCGGGCAGTATCACAGCCCTCACACAAATCAATTGAGATTTGTGTGGCGCATATGTATTTGGTGCCTCCTTGTACCAATACCTATGTGTTAAAATAAAATAAAAAAATAATAATAACCGTCCTCATACCTCTAACAGCACTCAAGACCACTG
This sequence comes from Schistosoma spindalis, assembly GCA_946903255.1. NCBI lineage: Eukaryota > Metazoa > Platyhelminthes > Trematoda > Strigeidida > Schistosomatidae > Schistosoma > Schistosoma spindalis. Next base: position 79,224,361 of record OX336416.1, on the reverse strand, counting down.
TATTCATAATCAACCTCCCTCTTCAATCCCTATTACTCCTCAAGTGTCATCATAGTCAACGATTGTAGTGCACAAAACACTGTCCCAGGTCTACTGAAACCTCGCTCCAAACTACACATTGAAGCCTTCAACGTACGCACACTATGCCAAATCTGTCAGCAGGCTTCCTTGGCTAAAACCCTAGAATCTCGTACGATTGATGTATGCTGTGTCTCGAAACACACTTACAGGATCCTAGTGTGGTCATTCACTTGACCTCACCTCGGCAAAACGGAGTGCCAACGAGATACACCAGGTAGGCAACTTAAATCAAAGACATTTAGGTGGGTGTTCTGGTATTCCGGCTCAGCGAACAGATAATGGTGATCGTCTGCTGCAACTGCGCTCAGACAATCGCTTATTCTTAGCAAACACAAATTTTAAGCATAAGGAGAGACATCGTCTAACATGGCGACCCCCTGCACCAAAACAACGATGGACTCAAACAGACTATATTGCCATCAGTCATCGTTGGAGAGGGTCGATAGAAGATTGTCGCTCAGTCTGGAGCATCTGCCTTGACTCCGATCATGCCCTAATACGAGCACGCATCTGCTTGAGTCTCACTGGACGCATAAAAGCCACATTAAAAAGACCCATTAGAACTGAACTGAGTAACGAGAAAACCAAACGTAGGTTCCAAGAACAACTGAGGTCACACTTAGGTGGTTCTGAAAACGAGGCTGGTCCAGATATTGCTTGGAAAGATATACAATCAACTGTGGAAACAGCAGTGACATCTATTAGTGATTTAAACCACTGGGCTACAAAGAACCAATGGATTTCTTTAAGGTCTGTTGCACTGATGGATTCGCGTAAACTCATCCCATCAGGATCTGAACACGATGAAGAGCGGAAACAAATCAGATCTAGGCTAACCAAAAGTCTAAGGAATGATCGTGAGCGGTAGTGGGCAACGAAAGCAAAGGCGGAGGCTATAGAGAACACCAGACATCTCTTCAGACTCGTAAAAGAAACTGGAACTAAAAAGTCAGGTGTAAGTGAGACTATCTCGGAAAAAGACGACGTTCTTATCTGCTTCCAGTCCAGACCCTTAGAACGATGGGCGGAACACTTTAAGGAGCAGTTCAGCTGGCCTTCAGCTACTCTACAACTACCAACCATTCCCAGACAGTGTGAATGGAACATTGAAGTAGGTTCTCCAACTCTAGCTGAAGTTCAAAAGGCTATAGTTAATCTGAAACGAGGAAGGGCAGCTGGTCCAGATGGATTGGTTCCAGAGGTCTTCAAGGATGGTGGTCCAGTTTTAGCGATTAGGTTGACTAATATTTTAGCTAAAATCTGGGAGTTGAACGTAATCCCATCTGACTGGTCGCAATCACTGATTGTCCCAATATATAAGAAAGGGTCAAAATCACCCTGTGATAACCATAGAGGGATTAGTTTGACGAATATAGCATTTAAAATACTAGCCTCAATAATTATCGGACGCCTAACTAAGACTCGTGAGCTGCAAACACGAGAAAATCAGACTGGCTTCAGACCTGGTCATGGATGCATTGACCACATATTCACCATTCGGCAGGTTCTAGAACACAGGCATGATTATCCGCTTCCGACAATGATGGTTTTTTTTAACTTAAAAGCAGCATTTGACTTTGTAGACCGAGAGGTTCTGTGGCAGTGTCTGTCATTGAAAGGTGTACCTCAGAAGTACATAAACCTTGTAAAGGCTCTTTACTCGAACACGACTAGTCGAGTGAGAGCTTATGGCGAACTGTCATCTGCTTTTGCAACCTCAAGTGATGTCCGACAAAGCTGTCCACTATCTCCATTTTTGTTTAACTTCATCATAGATCTACTGATGGAAATAACTTACTCGTTGACTGAATTTTCGGGAATTGATCTCCTACCAGGAGGTCCACTTATTGACTTAGAATACGCAGATGACATATTCCTCTTTGGTAAAGACACTGATAAAACGCAGTCTTTTGGTAGCACTGAGCAACAATGACAGGATGTTTGGGATGCTCTTCTCTCCCTCTAAATGCAAGTTGTTGCTTCAGGACTGGTCTGCATCAACACTTGAACTAAGGATAGGGGGTGAAGTAGTCGAACGCGTTGACAACTTCACTTATCTTGGAAGTCTGATCAGCCTTAATGGGTTGGTGTCTGACGAAATCTCAGCACGGATTCGAAAAGCTTGCTTGGCCTTTGCCAACTTACGTCATCTATGGCGAAGGCGAGATATCTGTCTATCAATTAAGGGACGAGTATACTGCGCGGCAGTTCGTTCCGTTCTATCATACGGTTGCGAAACGTGGCCACTAAGAGTAGTGGATATCCGTAAGCTACAAGTATTTGATCACAGATGCCTTAGAAATAATGCTGGTATCTGCTGGGATCACTGGGTAAGTAATAGTGAGGTTAGACGCAGGGTATTAGGGAATGATGGTAAATCAGTTGATGAGGTTATGAATCTTCATCGACTGAGATGGTTGGGCCACGTGTTGCGTATGCCTGAACACCGATTAATCAAATTACAGCACTAAAATACTAGTATATTTATAATGCCCTAATGAATAGAAAATTAGGTTTCTGATGTTTCACAACTTCGTGTAAGGCGCATCTTCAGAGAATAAATAAACGAAATAAATGAACATAAGTTATATATTTGTTACAAACCAAACGAGACTGATCATGTCATTCAGGTCAAGGTGACATATTTATGTGCATCAGTCTGGGTATGAAAAATGTGATATTTGTAATGAGAAAGAGTAGAGCTAATTAATATGTGTACTGATAGTGTGAGATTTAAACAAGTTAAATCTGATTTCAAAATTCCACATCATAGATTGAAAACCTGATCAGAGTCACTGGGCAATACTGCTGAACAAAACAGATGTTCTGTGCTTCTTGGTCTTTCAATGGTTACCTGATCAAAGTCAGTTCATATAAATCCGTACGTTCTAATCATTCACGTATAATTTAACTTCTAATCATGTTTATTTTTGTGTTTATTATTTGGTATGTATGCACGTTATTTGATTAAATGAAAGATAACGCATTCGAAATCTTATGCTATCAACTTCTAGTTTCGATTATCAGATTGTCTTAATCTCACATTCATGTTATTTCTGACTGCGGTCGACTGATTTGATGATTAACTGTAAGTGCATCCTATGTGTTGATTGAGTCGCCGGCTCACTTTTTCTATTGTTATTTTCCCTTACAGATTCTCTCATATACTGATTCTCACTCCCTCAGGACACAAGTTACCTTCAGACTAGACGCAAACCTATCAAAGGTTTGACGTTACAAGGAAAAAGCCTGTTATTTCGACTAGATCTCTTGTCTTTGATACCAGTTCATTTGGAGGTTTGCGTCAATAACCCGATCTTGTGAGTAGTTATCACTCGACCACATTGTATCATTTATCATTCAGAGTTCTGTTCACTTAATTTTAATAACTGAAACTCACTCATCACTCATCGGTATTCAAAACCTATTGTAGTATTTAAAAATATAGACAAATAACTTATACATTGGTACCGAATAAATAATAGGTTTACATAACATTATTTCTATCCATAAAGACTATCTATATTACAATATTACTGTAGTAATGATGAATATGATATCATGCACTCAGGATCAGACAATCTTACTTTATTTGTTCATAATAATTCAATGTAGATTTTTAGTGTTGATCTATGGTGATTCATTCAATAAAATCTACCTTTTAAAAACGAGTACAAGTCACATAGTTATTATCGAAAAATGTAATAAACTGTGTGGTCCACAGAGGATTTTGTCAAATTTATCGATTACTAGTATGATCAATTATTCGAAAGAACATTCTTTCTTTATTGATTTTGTTCAGTAGCCATTATTTGACTGATTAAATGAGATTATTATTATTAAAGCCACTGCTACTACTAATAATAATAGTAATAATATATTTTAAATCGTCAAATGAACTAGTTGTTCACTTTTGAGATGATTTTTCTTACACATTGATATTAGTTAAAGAATTTATGAAGAGATAAGCAGCATTGTACAGTTCTTCTCGAACTACTCAACAGTATGGGTACACTCACGATTTTAAGAGAGCTTGAGCTCACGTAATTCCTCAAAACAGAACAAAATAGTTGTTCGGTACTCCATAGTTCCCTGATGAAAACCACCTTCAAATTCAACGACTGTTAAATATTTGTTACATTCAACTTGACTCCTTAATAAACTTGAACAGAACGAGAACAAATTAATTTTGAAGAGTAAATTGAACTCATTTTATCACACGGCTTCTCATCACCAGTCATTCAGTATTTTCATGACGATTACACAGTCATTTTATCGCTAACTATAATACCACATGCTCTTCTATGTATGCATGAGTATTTTTTTCAACATGGAAACACGCGTCAATCTTAACTATGTTCATTCACACATCCCTCTTCCTCTTATTATGACTCCGTTCCAAACATTCATTTGAACGTCAGAAACTGAAGTATGTTAAACCTTTGTTTATAATGATATTACTTCTAACAATTTCAGGCTGTTTGTAGTTGATGAGAAGCATTGAGACAGAATGAATTCTTCTTATTCTGCAAATCTTGTTGCTTTTTGCTTTGTTTAAATTTATTAAGGGAACCGAATGTATGAATTCATACTTTTCTTAAAGGGATTTAAAAAGCATTTGTTTAAATATATCAGCTAACTTATTTACCATATCTGTAAGGAATATTGATATCATTTGACTGCCTATGAATAATGTTAAAACTGACGATTTTCCCAGTTTTTATTATTTGATTCTTTGTGTGTTATTTGTTAATGAGTTTATTGTACTGTTTCACTGTTGTCTTGTGTTAATTATTTGACGTAGTAATTGATATGTTCAATATTAGCATTTTTACTTTGGGTATTGGATTGTTCGACGTAGAGATAGCAAAATTAGCAAGATTCTTCATAGATTAGAAAAGATTTTGAAATTCTTCTCTATCTCCTACACTGTAGGTATTTCTCAAAGTTGGGTACACAAACCCTAACTTGCCTGTTAAGTTAGGTTGTTTGATGATGGTTGATTATGGGAGATCGAAGAGATGTCATAAGTCTTGCAATGAGAGAATTTAATACTGCTTTGTTTGCACCTACCCAAATGATGGGCATGATCACAAAAGAGCTGTCAGGGTTTCTTACTTATCATCTCCGATCATTGAAATTCATAACTCAATCAAATATTCCGTCCGGAAAACTTAGATGTGATGTACAGTGAGATAGTTTATAAACATAAGAATTTAGGGCACACACATTTTATCGCCTTTAAAATGAATTTGATTTCATTTGGTTTAAGTGTCATTATAATAATTTATGTAGTTAACGCTTATGCACATTCGTACTTATCATTATCATGCACATTTAACATCAATGCAATATCAGTAGTCTATGTTAATAAGCCTAACTGAGTCTTCCAACTTTTGAACTTCAGTCTTTTGTAAAAATCGAAGAGTAAAATTTAGGATCACTAAGTTAGTCGTCCCTGGTGTTATTTAATGTCTCTAGGATTAATGTTTAGTCACTTGGAGTGGCGTGACCACAGTGTATGTAACCTGACATTAAAGGACTAGATAAACACATCATTGGTTATTACTCAGTGATCAATTTTTGTAAAGATCGTAGTCCCACAGGGTGTCATCAGTGCGTCAAATAGCTCAGAGGTAACATTTCTAACGGTAACACTTAGTGACGCTAGTTTTAGTCGTATCGGTAACGCTAGTGACCTCACGATTACTGATCATTCTTTGGTGACGAGTGGTAGGGATTACGAGACCAATGTTCAAGGCTTCTTGTCAATCTTCTCTAAATACATTTTGCTTCTAGAATAAGATTTATGAATTTCCTTAGTCGAAAATTGAATATCCCAAAAATACCTTATTTGACTTTTGAGTAATCTTTCCATTTATTCAATTACCGTTTGGCGAATAACTTCTAAAGATATAAACAATTATTTTGGAACTACTGGATGATTTTGTGTAAATCAGAAATTATCTTTATTTTCACAGTTGAATTCAGGAGTCTATCTAAGCTAATCACTAGTAATCGAATGATTATTATCAGTATAGGAATTTGTGGACGCCCATATTAGGATGAGGCGGCCGTTCAGTGCTTCCAGGTTTTCCATGAGGGTTTAACATTGATCGGTTCATGATCTCAATTAAGTTTATGTTTAATGGCTATTTAAATTGCATGTAGCTAAGCATACACCACTAGACATGTAATTTGATCCACAAATCTTGATTCGACATTTCTGATATATTATCTTATGGATCTGAACATAATTGTACACAATTCGTTCGTTTAAAAGCCAGATTTGCAACTTTCGGGTGACAAAGTTAATTTTATCAAATCAAATTCAATAAGCTAGGGAGCAATCCAAATTTTATACAGTCGATAAACCAGACTGAATGTATTCTACAACTTGTAAACGCTCATAATTTTTGTATGTGCACTACAACAAACATGAAATCTAGTGTAACTGGTTTCCATTTGTATAAATCCTCTCTAGATTAAACGAAATAATGCAGCGTAATAATTTAATGAATGAGTTGGTTTGAGTAAAAGACTGTAGTTTTGGAGGAATAAACCCTAAGTGTATTGATATTTTTGACCATTTAAATACAGTTATCACTTTGCATTTATGTTTGAAGAGAGCGTGTGTCGAAAATCGATAAAAAGAAGTTACGTAAGAATTGCCCTCAAATGCCCTGGTACGGCCGAGAGTGGATTGAGCCCGCCCTCCCCCTCGAAATGCTCTCACACGGCCACGCGTATACAGCCTCTGCCAGGGAAGTCCTACTCACTGCCTTCTCGTGGCATTACTGTTGTTTACGAAAATGAGAGGACGAAGAGAGAATGTCCGGCGCTTTAACCGGATCTCAAACCAATGGTGCACATGGGCTCCAGTATCCTGAGGGAACAAACGGCGTATGAACCAATTTCTTGGTCACCGGCTACCATGGGACTGCATCTCCTTACGATGCTCCACTGCCTTTTGGGTTAGACCTTTAGGTCGAAGCCTCGGGGTGTGGCCCCCTAAGAAAACCACCTGCTTCGGTTTGGGCACCCGTGCAGTATCACAGCCCACACACAAACATGATGAAACGTTGACATTTATGGAAAATACTTTTGTTGCTCCAATTAACAATCATATTCACATTATTATTATTATTATTATTATTATTATTATTATTATTATTATTGTTATGATTATTATTTACGACGTCATTTATTTACTCTATTTTACTCCCACCTTATGTATCCTTATTTTTCGACTTATACAGTAGCTCGCCTATGGTTGAAATTCGGCTCTATCTAAACGTTCTCAAGTCACTGCCTGGTTGAAAATTGTATGTTACCACCGAATACGAGTACTGAAGCAGTTTTTCTGGAATCACGTGCACCATTGAAACTGGCTGCCTTTAACGTTTGCACACTTATGCAGCTCGGACAACAGATAGGGCTAGCTATGTCTTTGGAAAGTCTTAATATTGACGTGTGTTGTCTATCCGAGACCCGTATTCAAGACTCTGGTGAAGTACTACAAGTTCGCTCTCCATCTGTCACTTCAAAAAGCTTGTTTTACGTGCGTTTATCCGGGGACCCTGTGGTATCTTCTTCCGGTCTTGCTGGCGTTGGTATCGCACTAAGCGTTAGAGCTGAGGCAGCACTAATCGATTGGATCCCCATTAACAGTCGGTTATATGTTGTTAGATTGGAACGTTCCATCAAAGTGAAAAGAAATCGGCGTGAGAAACGATGTCTTTTCGTCATCTCCGCCTATGCCCCGACAGATTGCAGCCCGGATGCAATCAAGGACGAGTTCTACCACCAGTTAACTGTTCTTCTCCAGAAAGTGCGTTCGACAGATATTGTATTACTAACCGGAGACTTGAATGCTCAGGTCGGGCGTCTAGGCACAGAAGAGAGTCGTTTAGGTGGCCAATGGGGACTTGTTGGTCGCAGGACAGATAACGGGAATCGTCTACTGCAACTGTGCACAGACCACAACCTGTTTCTGGCTAGCACTAACTTTCGGCAAAGTCATCGCCGATGTGCCACCTGGCGTCCTCCTTCTGCATCTCAAATCTGAATTGGCGTGGTTGTGTACAAGACTGCCGCTCCTTTTGGAGTACTTATCTGGACTCTGATCATGCCCTGGTCTGTGTCAATCTTACCTTACTTTTCAGAGGCCAACGAAGTGACCGCCATCAAAGGATTGACGTTAGAAAGCTGGCTGCAACTTCTGTTGCTAGTAAGTACCGAACCGAGCTAGCTTCTAGGCTAGCTACCATTCCACCGAAAAGTATAGATGAGCATTGGTTGCAATTGCATGACGCCGTGAAAATGGCGGGTACAGTCTGTTGTGGGTTCGCGAAACGTCCCACTTACAAGCACAAGGTTTCTTCTGGTTCCTTACAACTCATTGAAGCCCGTCGGTCTACTCCGGGTGACCGTGAGTTTGACCACAGACGAAGGATGTTACGTAATGAACTCGGGCAAAGCTTGCGTAAGGACCGAGAAACCTGGTGGTCGGAGCGTGCCAGTGAGTTGGAAGCAGCAGCTGCATCTGGTAATTACCGGAAGCTCTTCCAACTCATCCGAGCCACTGGCAGCAAGAAGTCTGGTGTGAGCGAAACAATCTGCGAGAATGACGGAACGCCAATCACTAACATCCATCGACGTCTTGGACGATGGGCAGGATTTTTCGAAGGGCAGTTCGACTGGTCTGCTGCTCCGTAAACATCGGTCGAACTGTCCTGCCCTCCATGGCCGGTAACGACTGATCCACCAAATGAGGTGGAAGTTCGCAAGGAACTCCAACTCTTGAAGCGCTACAAACCACCGGGCCCAGACGACTTACCTCCGGCTCTTTTTAATGATGGTGGTGACTTTCTGACTAAGGAACTGACTGTGTTGTTTACAAAGGTCTGGGAACTAGAGAGTGTACCAACGTCATGTAATGAGTCGATAGTTGTCCCTATCTTTAAAAAGGGTTCACGTCGTTTCTGTAACAACTATCGGGGGATAAGTCTACTTCCGATTGCGTCCAAGCTATTGGCTTCCGTCATACTTCGTAGGTTGTTCAAAACCCGAGAAAGATTGACTCGCGAGGAGCAGGCTGGGTTTCGTTCTGGTCGAGGATGTATTGATCATATCTTCACTCTCCGTCAAGTGTTAGAACACCGTCATACTTATCAAAGGCCAACAATCGTAGTGTTTCTTGATATCAGGGCTGCCTTCGATTCGTTGGACAGAACTGTTCTCTGGTATTGTCTGTTGAAAAGGGTGTGCCTGAGAAGTTTATTAACATCTTATAGGCCCTATATACAAACACCTCAGGCAAAGTTGTGGCAAATAACCACCTCTCTCCATCGTTCCATTCAAGCAGTGGGGTTAGACAGGGTTGTCCAATATCACCATTCCTCTTCAACTTTTCCATCGAAGACATTCTGGAAACAGCCCTGATGGATGTAAGTAATGGCGGTGTAGATTTGTTGCCTGGATAAGGACTTCTCGACCTTGAGTATGCGGATGATATTGTCTTACTGTGCGATAATGCCCAAGCCATGCAATTCGCACTTAATCAGTTGGCAATCAATGTCCGTAGGTACGGCATGTGCTTTGCACCTTCGAAGTGCAAAGTACTTCTACAAGACTGACAGGATCCTAATCCTGTACTCACTCTGGATGGTGAGCAGATAGAAGTAGTCGAGAAGTTCGTGTATCTAGGTAGCTGCATAAGTGCTGGTGTTGGCGTGAGTGATGAGAACAATTCATGTATAATGAGATCTAGAGCGGCTTATGTTAATATGGGTCATCTTTGGCGCTTTCGTGATGTTAGTCTGGCTATATAAGGTCGGATCTACAACGCGTCGGTGAGAGCAGTTTTGCTCTATGCTTGTGAAACCTGGCCTCTCCGAGTTGAGGATGTTAGACGACTCTCTGTGTTCGATCATCGTTGTCTCCGAAGGATTGCTGGCATCCAGTGGCAACACCATGTTAGTAATGCAGAGGTTCGGCATCGAGGTTCGGGCGTAGAGACGATAATGCAATTGGTGCCACCATCTTGAATCATCGATTTCGGTGGCGTGAACATGTTCCATGAATGTCGTCCCAAAGAATTTCTCGTCGTGCATTATTTGACGACTCTGGGACTGGTTGGGAAGAGCGGAGAGGTGGTCAGTGTATGACATGTTATCGTGGTATGAAGTAAAGCTGCAAAGAGCTGGCTTCTGTTGGTCCTTCTCGACACCCTGGCTGGAGTCCGAGAGATGGTGCGACACAGTGGCTAGAGACGATGTCAAATATGATTAAGAATGGAAGCCAGTGGCGATCGTGCTGTAACCTTCATTTAGTTTCTTCATAAAAAGTGACCGTAAATTTGTTTAACTGAAAGAATTCTTTCTGGTTTTACCTTTCCGTTTCCCCCATTATTAATATTACACTTCCTTACACTATTCTGCTCATTATTGTTCTTTTTTTGTTTTTACGCTCCTTACCGTCCTCTTTTTTTGTAGTTTTTCTGTTCTCTTCAAATTCTCATTGTTTTGTGTGGCGCATATATATTTGGTGCAATTTTGTACCAATATTTATATGTTCAAATGAATAAATAATATAAACGTGAGAATTTCGACTTCTTTGGGATATTCAGTTTACAATGACTTATTGGTATTTCTTACATTGTACAAGGTCTATACCAGCCGAAAAATATCGGTGTTGAAAAGAAAATGAATGGAAAAACAGATAAATATTCGGTTGAATTATAAAAAAGTAACAAATAAACAGCATGAAAGTACTCAATTCTTATTTATGATAAAGTATATAATTACATCTTCGAACGCTTGAACCCTCCAAGTTGTAAGTTAGAAGGCAGTAGACGAGTGGAAAGGAATCCGATTACAAAGTGTCAAATATGGTTCAAAAACACTCCGGTATTTACAGTCTTTAATGAAAACCAAATCATCGTTGCAATAATCCAATCCGTATGCAATGGTTTTTAGCGTTTATCCAATCTCAGAACTACACGTCGAGATTCTGGAATATTCTTCCGAACGATGGTTGGATGGATTATCGTTCCCAGAGCTTCTTTGAATTCACCGGGAGCCGTTCACACACCTCTCCTCTTTAAATTCTCTTATGTAAGACTTTCTGCTCGAGTCCACTTGAAACTTGGTTAGCACATTCATCATGAGGTCCATCTATCTTGAAGGTTGTACTGTTTTGACCTTTCGTATTTCATATCTTCCGCTCTTGTTCTCCTTATGGATTTTTCAAAATGAATCCACGAGCATTTGAAACGAGAGTCAACTTTGTGTAATCGTTATTTTACTATCCCTTTGAATTGATTGACACTTTCTATACAAATCTCGATACTTCTCCGGACTAAGTACAGGATTTATCCAACTCGACGTTTAATAATACCTGGTTCCCATTTTCTGTTACTTTGATACGACTTGATAAGTACACTTTGTCCACCTGGAAGTTGCGAATGACTGTCCGATCCTCGTTTAAAGGTTTAATTGTCTTCCTGAGTGGCAACATACTGTTGAGGACTGTCCGAACTTTCCGAACATACACTCAACTGGGGACTTCCCTTCTGGCACTGCTGAATTTAGTGAAACTCTGTAGGGCATTAAGAAGTTGCTGATCATTTGTGCTGGAACACGTTCTCCTCCGTTAATCGGAGCCCTTTTTATCGCTTACACAAATCTTTCTATTTGGCCATTCAGTTAGGGGTGGTTTGGAGCAGATCATAGATGCGTAATGCCATTTTCACTGTATAACCGTTTGAAAGCGAACGACATGAACTGAAATCTTTGGGACCCCGGTACAAGCAGAAAATCTCGACAATTTTCTCGTTGTATCCTAAGATGTCATGTTCGGCATATGTGGAAGCATCCACAACAACCAAGTAGTTTCTACCTTGTATTGGACCAGCGGAATCAACATGCATTCTTTGCCAAGGCCCGTCCGGTTTTGGTCATGGTTGGGGTTCTGTTTTAGTTGCATTATTGGAGGCTTCTAAACAGGACCAACAGCTACCACACTTTATTTAATATCACGGTTCATTGACCGCCAGTATGTGTAACACGGAGCCCGTAACTTCATTTTACTTATTCCCAGGTACCCGCTATGGAACTGGTTAGGACTCAGTGCTGAAGAATTCTGTATATAATAATCCGGCGGCCAAACATGATGCACGAATAGACAACGATGGATCATAATATGTGAGTAGAAGGTTTGATGATAGGAGCTGTCTTAGTTTTAGGAATGCTTCTTGATATTCTGTTGACCAGATCCATTTAGTACCCTTTGATATTTAACAGTTTCCAGCGGGGCACGCAGACGATGTAAATATGGCAGAAAAACACTATAATGGCTAACCAGTCGCAAAAAGAAACTTTAAGTTGATAAATCTGCCGATGAAGGCATGGTCTTGGTAGCCTCTAAGTTTTCCGGACGGAATATTTGATTGAGTTATGAATTTCAATGATCGGAGATGATAAGTAAGAAACCCTGACAGCTCTTTTGTGATCATGCCCATCATTTGGGTAGGTGCAAACAAAGCAGTATTAAATTCTCTCATTGCAAGACTTATGACATCTCTTCGATCTCCCATAATCAACCATCATCAAACAACCTAACTTAACAGGCAAGTTAGGGTTTGTGTACCCAACTTTGAGAAATACCTACAGTGTAGGAGATAGAGAAGAATTTCAAAATCTTTTCTAATCTATGAAGAATCTTGCTAATTTTGCTATCTCTACGTCGAACAATCCAATACCCAAAGTAAAAATGCTAATATTGAACATATCAATTACTACGTCAAATAATTAACACAAGACAACAGTGAAACAGTACAATAAACTCATTAACAAATAACACACAAAGAATCAAATAATAAAAACTGGGAAAATCGTCAGTTTTAACATTATTCATAGGCAGTCAAATGATATCAATATTCCTTACAGATATGGTAAATAAGTTAGCTGATATATTTAAACAAATGCTTTTTAAATCCCTTTAAGAAAAGTATGAATTCATACATTCGGTTCCCTTAATAAATTTAAACAAAGCAAAAAGCAACAAGATTTGCAGAATAAGAAGAATTCATTCTGTCTCAATGCTTCTCATCAACTACAAACAGCCTGAAATTGTTAGAAGTAATATCATTATAAACAAAGGTTTAACATACTTCAGTTTCTGACGTTCAAATGAATGTTTGGAACGGAGTCATAATAAGAGGAAGAGGGATGTGTGAATGAACATAGTTAAGATTGACGCGTGTTTCCATGTTGAAAAAAATACTCATGCATACATAGAAGAGCATGTGGTATTATAGTTAGCGATAAAATGACTGTGTAATCGTCATGAAAATACTGAATGACTGGTGATGAGAAGCCGTGTGATAAAATGAGTTCAATTTACTCTTCAAAATTAATTTGTTCTCGTTCTGTTCAAGTTTATTAAGGAGTCAAGTTGAATGTAACAAATATTTAACAGTCGTTGAATTTGAAGGTGGTTTTCATCAGGGAACTATGGAGTACCGAACAACTATTTTGTTCTGTTTTGAGGAATTACGTGAGCTCAAGCTCTCTTAAAATCGTGAGTGTACCCATACTGTTGAGTAGTTCGAGAAGAACTGTACAATGCTGCTTATCTCTTCATAAATTCTTTAACTAATATCAATGTGTAAGAAAAATCATCTCAAAAGTGAACAACTAGTTCATTTGACGATTTAAAATATATTATTACTATTATTATTAGTAGTAGCAGTGGCTTTAATAATAATAATCTCATTTAATCAGTCAAATAATGGCTACTGAACAAAATCAATAAAGAAAGAATGTTCTTTCGAATAATTGATCATACTAGTAATCGATAAATTTGACAAAATCCTCTGTGGACCACACAGTTTATTACATTTTTCGATAATAACTATGTGACTTGTACTCGTTTTTAAAAGGTAGATTTTATTGAATGAATCACCATAGATCAACACTAAAAATCTACATTGAATTATTATGAACAAATAAAGTAAGATTGTCTGATCCTGAGTGCATGATATCATATTCATCATTACTACAGTAATATTGTAATATAGATAGTCTTTATGGATAGAAATAATGTTATGTAAACCTATTATTTATTCGGTACCAATGTATAAGTTATTTGTCTATATTTTTAAATACTACAATAGGTTTTGAATACCGATGAGTGATGAGTGAGTTTCAGTTATTAAAATTAAGTGAACAGAACTCTGAATGATAAATGATACAATGTGGTCGAGTGATAACTACTCACAAGATCGGGTTATTGACGCAAACCTCCAAATGAACTGGTATCAAAGACAAGAGATCTAGTCGAAATAACAGGCTTTTTCCTTGTAACGTCAAACCTTTGATAGGTTTGCGTCTAGTCTGAAGGTAACTTGTGTCCTGAGGGAGTGAGAATCAGTATATGAGAGAATCTGTAAGGGAAAATAACAATAGAAAAAGTGAGCCGGCGACTCAATCAACACATAGGATGCACTTACAGTTAATCATCAAATCAGTCGACCGCAGTCAGAAATAACATGAATGTGAGATTAAGACAATCTGATAATCGAAACTAGAAGTTGATAGCATAAGATTTCGAATGCGTTATCTTTCATTTAATCAAATAACGTGCATACATACCAAATAATAAACACAAAAATAAACATGATTAGAAGTTAAATTATACGTGAATGATTAGAACGTACGGATTTATATGAACTGACTTTGATCAGGTAACCATTGAAAGACCAAGAAGCACAGAATATCTGTTTTGTTCAGCAGTATTGCCCAGTGACTCTGATCAGGTTTTCAATCTATGATGTGGAATTTTGAAATCAGATTTAACTTGTTTAAATCTCACACTATCAGTACACATATTAATTAGCTCTACTCTTTCTCATTACAAATATCACATTTTTCATACCCAGACTGATGCACATAAATATGTCACCTTGACCTGAATGACATGATCAGTCTCGTTTGGTTTGTAACAAATATATAACTTATGTTCATTTATTTCGTTTATTTATTCTCTGAAGATGCGCCTTACACGAAGTTGTGAAACATCAGAAACCTAATTTTCTATTCATTAGGGCATTATAAATATACTAGTATTTTAGTGCTGTAATTTGATTAATCGGTGTTCAGGCATACGCAACACGTGGCCCAACCATCTCAGTTGATGAAGATTCATAACCTCATCAACTGATTTACCATCATTCCCTAATACCCTGCGTCTAACCTCACTATTACTTACCCAGTGATCCCAGCAGATACCAGCATTATTTCTAAGGCATCTGTGATCAAATACTTGTAGCTTACGGATATCCACTACTCTTAGTGGCCACGTTTCGCAACCGTATGATAGAACGGAACGAACTGCCGCGCAGTATACTCGTCCCTTAATTGATAGACAGATATCTCGCCTTCGCCATAGATGACGTAAGTTGGCAAAGGCCAAGCAAGCTTTTCGAATCCGTGCTGAGATTTCGTCAGACACCAACCCATTAAGGCTGATCAGACTTCCAAGATAAGTGAAGTTGTCAACGCGTTCGAAGGTCTAAACCGATAAATACCATGCAATCAAGTTTTATCTTCATCTGTTTTGCCAGTAAGTGAAAAATATCTCGAGATTCTCAATCATAAACTAAATCTTCTGTACATTGGAATAACAACCAATTATCGTACATTATTTAATAATAAGATCGTATCAAATCCTTTTACCGAATTCCGCATCTTCATCTGATTAATATTAAGCGAAAACTAAGAGTTTGGTTTTTAACATCTTAGACATCGGTAATTTGTGAAACAAAAAATAACTTAGTTTTCCAAATGAACACAGAAGAAACTGTTTCCGGAATATGTTTTAATCAAGAATGCTTCCTATTACATTTCTAACTTTAAAAAAGATACATGTGTAACGCTCAGGTGTCGATTAGCATGAAATTCACTGAACATTTGTCAAGTATTTTTGAAGAGAACTAAATTCTGACACTGATGGATAATGTGGAGTTATTTGGTGTTTAGTTTGAGATTCTTCTATAAAATACCTTATATGTACTTCCTACGTACATGATACCACAGGTGAGGTTAAATACAAACGCCATTAACCAAAGAGGGTCCGTTATCCAAGTTAGATTATCTGAATAAGCTTTTGTTTTATACATGATAATCGACTTGGGGAGCATGAAAGCTGACTGTAATCCTGATCCTCAGTCGAAATCTACTCTGAGAACTAAGGTAATCCCCTTAAAATGTGTTTGATAAGCAAAATAAATTGCGGAGAGATTTTTCTGAGGGGTTTTGTCCTCCGAATTGGATAGTCCGGTTGGCCGACGAAATTCTATCAGAAATCATCAACCGGGGCTATAAATTCTTAAATCCACATGAGCAGTGCCTTGTCATGTAATTCCATTTATAAACGAGATACCGATTGATTAAAATCAACAATAGGAAATATAAATCCTTTTGATTATTACTTATTCTTGTACCACCTCGTGAGGCTTAGGTCATCAACCATTTTATGCATGTTTAAATGCATACAACTTGTTTACCATTGACAGGTTAATATTTTGAGCTTAAAGCGACAATATTCAATGAGAACTGGTTACAATACCTAACTGTTTATGTAGTTATAGTTGGAGCGGAGTTCATTGTAATGAGCAGTTGGTTAGATGCCTTGTGCTTTAGCTGCTTAGCTGCAGCTCCACTGATGTGATGCACTAGTTTTCGACATTTTTGTACTACTACTTCGTTGTGTAAACATTCTATTAAACAAACTTTAATGATCAGTTTATAAGTTTCTTCATTTACCTTTCTCTTAGTGATTATAATGATATTACAGTGCAAATGTGGTATACCATTCAATAATTTTATGTTGCATATAATTAGTTATTATCTGTATGAATAAATTATTATTCCAAATAAATTCTTGAAATAATTTATGCTCGTTCAGGCAGGTAAAGTGATCTGTTTATTCCACATTCACATTGATTAGTTTGATAAAGAAGCAATAATTTAAAACAGTTTCTTGATATGCTTATAGTAGTAGTGTAAATTGTATGTTACATAACGTGGCCTCAAAGTTGTCACAATCGTTAGAAGGAGAGAAGAGTTTAAGTACATCGAAAGTATTGCGAGGGTAGAGCACTGGATGATCAGATGAGAAGACAGTTTGGGTTGCAAGACACACCGCAAGATGCAAAGGGATGGTCGAATGCTGTGTATTGTATTACGTAAACACTGTAATTTTGCTTGATAAACAACCCTTCTGTCCATTGTCTTGTTCTACAATAGAGCGGCAGTCTGTAGAAATACTCAACTTGGGTTTCGCTCCATAAACGTAGATCTTACGAATGCAGGTATCCATATTTATTTCTGCAATAATTCAGAACTAGTTGTCATTTAGTAGCGATCGGTACGAAAATGTAATTATTAAGACTAGTATTACTCGGAATCACGACTATTTAGTTCCATTTGAATTGCACTAATTCGTCAAATGATCTCAATCTGTATTATTAGAATAAAACTGTTTTTGAAAATATTTGTAAGTTTATTTTGGAATGTGTTCTGTTTTCGCTGTTTTACTTTATCCCATACTGTTTCCCCAGTTAAATATATTATACAGATAAAAAGGAAAGGATTCAGAGAGAAAATGATCGATACTTGATAGATAATCTGACATCTTAGTAAGTAGTGTGTAGAATGGAACAAATAAAAAATGGACGTTTTACAGTTGTTGATTGAGATAATGTAGAACCATCAAAAACAATTGTTTCATAAAAGATGAATGCTATATGTATAAAAAGAACACGACCCTTAACTTTAGTACATTATAAGTGAAGGTTTCCTTAGTTCCAGCATTTCAGTCGAAAAGGATTTTATCTGACTAGTTGAATTAGTGATATAAAGTTGCTAAATAAGTGATATAATGGAGCGAAAAGTGTGTAAGTATTACTTTTGAAGTAAGCAGATGTAGGACTACTTTTACATTTTAAGTGCGTAATTACTAAGCGCTTGGATTGTATTTTTATATTCTCCATTTCCAAACTTTCATTTGGCTCATATGTTATTGTCATATTTCTTGTTGTTTCAGACTTGTTACTGATTAATATTTTTCCTATTACTCCAGTTTTTATCACTTATGACTAGGTTAGTTATATACTGTAATTTTCTATTTGCGTTGCTCTGTAATCAGACTCTCCAAGTATATGAATCATGATTAAATTAGAGTGCTATGGAGAAGTGGTTTATTCTCAATCTTCGTCTTCCGATTGAACTCTGGGTTAGAAGGAGCTCGAAGATCAATAGGCATAAAGACCTTGGTTGCTCTTCTTTGATCAGAATGTCGTTCTGTAACTAGGAGATAACGGGTCCTAGGTGAACTAATCGATAATTGGACTAGAGCGATAGAGAATACAACCGGTATTGTAATTACGGCCAATATAGTTCCAGTGATTGTCCCTCATTTCCCCGTAAGGTCAATGAAATATCAGTATCTTTGTATGTTAGGAGATGGGGTAGAATTTTCTCTACTTCAGATTTCCTTCCGTATAGGTACATGGTCTGGATAATCTTGCTACATAGTTTGTTCTGTTGTTCTTCCTATCACAGTACATCGTCCAGTCATTTTAGTTGTAGTTAAAGGTTAGTCCAGAAACGATCACATTATCTAGGTGGGTGAGGGATTAGAACAAACTTTATGATGCCTAATTCGATTATGTCTAATTGAGCTGAATTTCCGCAGTCTGCCTGTGTTAAGCATAAACGCATTATTCCAATGACTTGCAAGGAAGATGGGAGAAATCACTTGACTGAAATACAATCATAATGATAAAATTTATCCACCAATAGTGCTTTGAAGGTGAGAAATGGAGTTTGTGTATAAATATATCGATGAATGAGATGGTTTTGTTTTGTTTAGTAAATGAGTAGAATATATTCAAAATTACCAATATTATAAATACGTTTTAGCCTGCAAGTAACTCAGATTGAATGTTATGCATAAATTATCATATAAATGTATGATTAAGTAGTTTTAGAGTACTACAAGGTGAATATTAAAGAAGCCGATTAGTTCAACAAAGAACACATGGTTATTCGTGTTAATTCAACCAGTGACTGAGTAATTATGAATATTGCACTGTCTAGTTCTAGAAGGTTGCTTGTTGCTACTTATTATTAATATATGGTCACAATCTTCGATGGAATTGACGCTTACTTGAAAATGTAGGCCAAGTTTAATGTTCAGGCTTCATCTATTACTAGTAAAGTTGAATTACGGATTTTTTTGAAAGGTTGACAAAAAAGACAACATTTTGATCAAAATGGAAACAGAGACATTTCTGCAAGAATCCTTAGATGTTACTAGAAACGAAAATTATTGAATGGTGGTTTAAAAATAATTTAAGCATCAAAGATATCGTGTTAAAGGACATGAGAATCTGTCGATACTACAGTGACAATATATATAGTTTTAGATTTGAATCAACTGTAGATTGATTCAATAATCTGATATAAATTATCTTTCTGAGTTTTAATACTATCTCGTAAATTGTATTCTTTGTAGCTGAAAAGTGAGGTTTGGGAATCGTATTTCCTCTTATTCGAAACTCTTGTGCTGGTTGTACCTGCATCCTACCTTTGATGTACACGCCGAGATTCGACTTCAGTACATGCCGCTTCAAAGCCTAACTTGTTATTCACAAAGCTAGTGAATCTAGCTTTATTAGGCTTGTGAATAAATGAGAATAGTAGGGCGATTCTGTGAGGATGCACATATACCAAACAGAGATTAACCAAATTCTATCCTTAGCATTAACGGCAGAAAATAAAAATCCACATAAATAAGTAGATTTCACTCTTTATATTAGTTTTTTTTCTTGTGGATATATATATATATATATCAAAGGGTAAGGAAGAAAATCTTTTATAGGTCAGATAATAGTCCAATTGACAAATATGAAGAAAGGCGCCTTTCTTTATATTTGTCAATTGGACTATTATCTGACCTATAAAAGATTTTCTTCCTTATCCCTTAATTAGTACGTAACCCCATTTGTTATTTTCCTCGAATATATATATATATATATATATATATACCAGGGTCAACATTATCTATGATGGACTAACGTGCCAGTTGTACCTCATAAGTATGATGTATCTTGAGTCTTTATCTGCAACACCTCTTCAATATTCAAGTTACTTTCATTTTGAACTAATGTTATTTGATAAGCCTTTGAAACCAAAGAATACTAAACAGTTATTTAGTCTGAATTTAGAACTTATTTGTAACGCTCTCTATACGAGATGAAAACTAACATATTCAAGTCTCACAGTGACAACAACAGTTTTAACAACATTGATACCATATTTCATGTTCAATGCTTTTGTTTTCAGTCAATAAGCGATATAGTGGCGTCATTATCATCACATTTTATTTTAAGGTGATTATTAATAAAACTTTGGGATAATGAGTAATTCAGGAATGTACAGTTAAAATGTTTACTTTAGTTAAGTAACAATCATGATTTGATTAGATTTTTGTTTGATTTTTCATTGTACCATAGTAAGGAGACAGTTATCATATTAATCTACGTCTCAAGAATAGATTTATTCTTTGTGATCAGTTAGCTAATAATGGATTAGTGTAGGTTTAGGCAAAATGTTTTGTAAAAAAACATTCATTTAATGAATCATTCACGTGTCAGGTTAAACAACATATTGATAAACTATTCAACTATATTAAAATGAGAGAATTTGAGTGAATTTGAATTGGGTTTTAATGAGTTGGCAACTTGTAGATTATCCAAAGGCATTACTCAATGTAGTTGATCAGGAATATTCAACATCATTGTTTTCAATGTTTAAAGTTTATATTTTCAAATTATTCTCGTATATACAGTCTTTTGGTATTTTTAGGCACAATATAACTAGTGTAATAGAACTAGCCATTTATTAATTAAAATATGATTTCAAATATCATTCAATTATACAGAGTATCATAAGGCTATTTCAGTAAGAACATTTAAAGTAAATGTTTGTTCAATGGTACTTTTAAAAGATTAATGCACTTTACACATAGTATTCTGTAAATTCTTATAAAGTCTACTTGATAAATATGAACCATATATAAATTATTGAGTTTTATTATAGTTTAATTCAACTCTACGAGTGCAACTTTGGTTTTATAATCTTTTTCTGAAAAATATTGACAAAACTTTATTGTTATCAGAAGGGGTTTTGTGGAGGTCTAGCTTCAACTGACTCATGATCTTAATCATTGAAAAAACTTTATTGATTTATCTTACATCTTCTGTAAAAATATTATGGTTCTTTCGGGATTTCTTATTATGTTCTAAACATACCAATAGTAAAATAGTTAACTATGAAGCTAAGATCCATGTAATCGATTTCTAGATTTTCAGTTTCTTTTGACAAAGCGCTAGTAAATTTTATTGTTGAGTACTAGGATACATGAAATGTATCTGATTTTATGCTCATCTATAGACTACATATAACTAACCAACTCCAAGAACATAACACAGGTTTTGCTGATGAACTAAGTTGGTTGATTTCATGATTAACAAAATTAAATGAACGATAAGTATCATAAAATGACCTTGTTTGATAATAAATAATCTATTCGTGTAGCATTCCATATCTAAGCATTTTATAATCATTTAAACAGAATGTTAAGAAATCATAAGCTGATTAATAGTAAAAGGTTAACCAATCTCTCTTCTGGTACAGTAGTTTTCAATCTAACTCTATCCATAAAATATTTGAAAGAATTAGCAGACAAATGAGATGTTTTACATTTTAAGTACTTTCTTTCAGTCATTCTTATCACACAGTAAGCTACATAGAATTGATTTTATATTAAGTATTTTATTTCATTACTCGAAGATAGCAACGTGAATTTCTTTTTTCTATTACTTATTGATTTTATCAAATCTTCGTCAGTCAGTTTATGGGAAAGAGTAACATTACTCGCAAGCATTGAATATAAATTATTTACCAACTGATAGTTTGTATACTCGGTTTTAAGACGTGAGGGATACTTATACTATCTAGATGCCAATCGGACATCTAGAGAATCAGAGTTATAACCTCAAAGCTGAACACTGAAAGCCGAGTGTTTCAGCCATTAGAGCGCCACAGTACTCATTACAACGTAAGTGCTTTCACGTGACTGATAGTTGTTAACTAGGATGAAACTGAAGTTTGTAATTTGATTTCTACTAATGATAATATTGTATTGTGATAACATCCTTTGGTCAAAAATTACGATTGATGATGAAAGATTAATAATAATAATAATTACAAATCAGAACTAATACTGTCTTAATGAATTTGCAAAGTTTTGATAATTATTCACTTTTCATGTCTATAAATCTTTTCAGCTGCTTCACTCAATTCCACATCCAAACGTGCATTTGCTGAACTAATCTCAGCTAATTGTATTTGTAATGGATGTAAAGTTTTAGCCATTTCTATTAATGTTGATCCAACATCAATCAAAAAATAGGCAATAAATATTAATAAAACAGTGATAATACCAGGCAAAGAAAGAATAAAACATAGAATTCCAGCACGTTTGATGAGTGTAGTTTTTTTTATATATTCACCTATTGTCTTGCCTAATATTCTTTGAATTATTTGTATCATAAGTAGTTCTGACCTGTCTTCTTTAGTGCATGCTGTGTGTAGCCAATCACTTCCATTTATCGGTTGTGTATCACTATCAGGATCGATTGGTATACTGTGTTGAAATGGACATGGTAAACAACTTGATTGACCATATTCCTCCGAATATGTATTATGTGGACATGGAAGACATTTAATTAGACCATAATCACCAGTGGTAAATTGAGATCTGATGTATCCATCCGCAAATATTATTTGGTTAGCAATAGAAGGCAAGAGTTCTTCATCAATTGATGGCGGTGGTGGATCGATAATACGACTTGGGTAATACGACCCCGGTGAGCATAGATCTGTTTTTGTTTATATCGAATGGTGAAAGTGAAAAAAGGCAATTACGTAACGTTGGTACAAAATAAATTTAAATTCAATTTTTAAATGAACTGAGAAAGTTATACACATTAAGCACTATTACATCATAACCCCACAGTTGATAGAATTCACAGATCAGTAATGATTAACAGTTTAATACTGAAATAAAACGACATAGTCTGAAAAGTCTGAAAAAAAATTCAACAATTAATGTTTGACCTTAATTACCTCAATGGTAACGTCTCTGACTGTGACACTGAATGACATGGGTTTACATTCCGAGTGGCATTGTAGATATGTTTTTCTGATGGATGAAATTTAAGACAGTAGGAAAGATCCGGGGTCACAGAACTTTTCATAAGTTTTATCCAAAAGTTGAATTATTAGTGAACGAATAGGTTGATTTTTTAGCCACCTTCAAAGTAAACAATTTGATTTTGGGAGGCTAAAGATACTGAATAAGAAATTCATTATCTACGATCGGCAAGATGTTTATTTGAAGATTTTTCCTAGGTTTAAGATCTTTGAACTATGATTTGGTAATACGAAGTCAACCTGATGCTTGTACTTGATTCAGTTTCTTCTTATCACATAAAGAATCATTTAAATGGTTTGTTGATGACATAATTTCACTTATTGCTAAATATATCATTTCAGAATATTAAAACAAGCATTATGCATCTGATACACAGTAAGTAAATATGGATATTAATCCATAAAAAATGAAGAATACAAGTGTGAACGATTTCTGCTGACTTCCTTCAATTGACCATTCACAGTTTTGCACCTTTTACTGACTTTTATTTTGTTAATCAAGTTAATTCAGACTAAACCCTGAAACTTGAAATATTTTAGTAAGTTTAACTTTGAATTGCAGTATTTCCAGATAGAAAAAAGTATGTCATCAGTAGTTATATGAATTTTAGAAATTGTGATTACGTCCCGAATAATTTGAAGATTGTTTTACTGATGTACTGAGTTATCGTGAGGAACATTAAGGAAATTATTGCTAATATCTTGGATGTAAAACCTAACCTCTAGTGATCGCGCTCAGAAATCTCTAAATAGCTTTGGTAGGAGCTCTGATAACTTACCTTAATGTTCTGTGACGTTCTTCAGGTTTAGAGGTATATCTTATCAATAGATATTGACAAGTAAAGCCAGCTACTTATTGTTCCCAGGAATGTAAATCCGACTTCAGTATTGAATTTTTTAACGTAACATATAATTAACCTGTGGACTTCGATTACTAACTAGGTTTAATAAGTGATATATACTGTCAATCACAGATTGATTTTTAGACTGAAAACGTTTATTGGTCAAGGACAACCTAAATTGTTTTGTCTGTTAAGTATATTAGTATCGCTTTTTAAAGTGATACAAGAAGCCACGTAAATCTTATTGTTACAGTTTAGTAAAAGATTGTTAAAGGTTGAAAATTTTTGAATTTACATGTGTAATACTTCCGGTGCATATGTAAACCATTTCTTTTTAAGGACTAAAGAAAACGTCAAACTATTACACGAAGACTAAGTTTAAACGCCTGATTCTGTTTATAAAACAAATTAGAAGGCGTAGATTTTTTAAAGCAATAAAAACTTTATAATTTATGTTTCATCTGATTGGTTCGAATCTTTCTGAAAGTCTTTTTATACTGATACATAGGCACTTGTAGCCCTAATTATTTTACAAAGTACCTCGTGAAAAATGTAACATTTAACCTTGCCTTTGTTACACGATTTAGGATTATGGCCCAAAACTGATACATGGAGTTAATAAATATTTCATTAAGTAATTTCCTTTTTCTTTGAGCAAGTTAATCAGTTTGGGTTACTGAAGAGGTAATGACCTCATTATGAAACAGAGCTAGGATTCGGTGTTAGACGCACAAGTTTTCAACTACTGAATTTCGCCTTTCAATCGTGAATGAATGGATTATTAAGTAGTAAATCTAATTGGCGAGCAATAATTGTATGCAATTGTCTAGTTGATTGCAAAGCATTATACATAAACGTATTTATCTGATAAGAGTTATCACCAACTACAGTTCATCGTAGTATCGTGTCATTGTCGCTTACTACACAAACTATGAATGACAAACAAAATTTATTGAACACAGGATGATTATCTGGTTGGTGTTAAAAATGTACTATATAGCAAATATAAAAAACAGATTCTTTTGGAAGAAAACCAGTTAACTATTCTTTAAACATACCACATTCACCATGTGCTGGAAGCAGCTTTCCTGATGGACCCATACAATAATGAATAGGTCGATAATACGGAGTAATTATAACTTCTATGTGTTTAGCTGAGAATTTTTCTTTCAATATTTGAGTTAAATAACTTTTACTGGACAGTAATTCATCATTCAATTTCCATGTTAACTGTAAAGCAAAATTAATCACAAATAGGAACTTGTCAATTGAATTATGTATTTTTTCATGTGAATTATTTGTCTTTAAAGAGAAAATTTACTTTTCTTTGTCCTGAGAAGGACACAGTAATACTCATACATGCACTCATCTACCTTCTCTTTAATTAAAACACCTAGGGATTGTTCTAAGCCTTCTTTAACTATTTAGAACTTCACATTTTTTGTTACTTCTGAGTACAGTTTATTAATAATAATAATATTCTGAAAAAATAATAATTACAGAATTCACGCCAGTTTACGGGCATGATCAATTTGGTATAAATAATATCATTATATGAACAGAAAAAACATGCGATAGAAGAAAGTTTTAAGTATACTAGTTCAGTAATTGTTTAGGTACTACAGCGACCCAATGCATCAGCCTGGAACATTTAATATTTCTTAACTGGTCATCCTGTTGATTTATGAACGGTGTAATTAAGGTCATTTCGTGTGCCAGATCGAATTAATGTTAATTATCTACAACTAGAGAAATTAAAACGAAAACAGAGAGCACGGAACAACAAAGCAGTAATTACCGAAATATGTCACTCAGATCTATCAAAATGCGTATGCCATGTGACAGTGTTATACTGTTGATGCTATTCAAATTAGTTAAACTTGTTGGGGACGGTGTTAACATTAAGTGACAGCAAGTAGGTGGTTTTGCTTAGGGAATGCACTAATAAAGATGGCTAAACATTTAAGGTTCCTATAATAACACTTGTGGAATGAGATACACTTACAAGTGCTAGAGCATGCAATGCATTCTCAGAGGAGCATTATGCATCGATGAAATCAACAAATAGTGGGAGTGATTTTATCGTACAGATATGTTGTGGTAGGTTATTCCAGAGTCTAGAAAATTTACAGGCAAAGTATTTTATATAAAGAGATGAGTTAGAATAAGTTTGTTTCACTAGTACCAAGGAATTACGGGTTTTGTAATGAGAAGTTTCTGCATATTGAATCACGTGATTGGATGTAAAGGATAGTTTATTAAGTAGTTTGAGGAAAAAGATAAGATTTAGTTTAAGTCTCCTCTTCCATAAAGGGTCTAGAATTATAAGTTAAGGTACGATCAGCTCCAAGAATACGTAGTGTAAATCATCTCTGTAATGATTCCAGCCTTAATTTATCCTTTATGCTCGCACTACTAAGAATAAACGTGCAATATTCTAGAAGAGGTCGAACACAAACTTTGTACATTAAAATACATGTTTCATTGTTGTAAAGCTTTCGAATTATGTAACCTACTAGACGTTGTGACTTAGAGGTCTGTTTCGATATCTGTTCTGTGAGCGACAAATCTTGGAAGTATCTAAGTCCTAAGTCTACTGCTGTATGCAACCTAGATAACACTTCTCCATTTATGGTAAGGTGTAGCTTAAGTGATGTATCGCCGAAGCATATCCATCCACATTTAGTCGTATTAAGTTCCAGTTGCCATTTTAAGCACCAATGTGCTACCTTGTTAAGCTCCAAAGATTAGAATTTGAAATACCTTAATGAAAGCCACTTCTTTCAAAATAAACTTGATTATTTGCTATGATACAGCATCGTAGATAACTAAGAATATGTTATTCTCATAAGACAACTGTGTAAACTGCAATCATAATAAACTAATTAAATAGTTTAATACCTTTAAATAAACATAATTATTGAAAAACTAAATTTATTTTTTATTTTTATGCTAATCACATTGGAATATCACTTATTTTAAGATTTTATGAAAAATTATAGCATTTTTCCGACTAAGTTCCGATTAACCACAATAATCCTCATGCAATTTGTATTCTTTTATTCCACTTGTACATAATTCTTTTTATTAGTAGTGATAAAGTATGAATACAGATATTCGCCTTACTTAACTACTTAATTCAGTAATGTAGTCAGTGAGATATCTTTCACATTTTCTATTGTCATAATAATTCCTTTTGATTATTATAATTTGTTGTCATTCATTAGTTTCATGAAATGTATAAATTAAATGGTCTCAACCTTTCACTCGGCTGACTGGTCTATACTTCTTCAGGGAAGCTGGGTATGTCCGTGGGAGACAGTTACGGATAACTCCATCCCAATGTACGCTATAAACGTTTTGTATGTTTTTAAATGCTACTTACAAGTAGGCTGGTACAGTCTTTAAAATTATTACTGGATATTTTTCGGTATTATTACTTATTGTTAGGCGAAATAAGAAGAATAGGTTGAAAAATGACTATAACTAACTAACCTCTTTAAAAAGTTCAGACGGTTCAAATGCAATGGATGTACCTGTCGAATTTACCATATATTTTCTAAAATTGTCCAAAATAAATGTAAATTCAGTGTAGTGCGTAGCACGTGAATCATTCAAACTATTCATGCATAGAAAATCATTTAAATAAAAATTTATACAAAATGTTAAGTTCTGACATATAGATTGACTGAGTATTTCTAAATTCTCTAAAATATAATGTTTCGATTGTGCCATTTCTTTATCGGATGTTACATTAATACCAAGTGTTGTTTGACAATCACATATATTATTGTCAATTTGACATTTATGCAATAGTGCATATTTATCCATGTTCACATCTACTTTAATACCGACAATTTGATTCAGTATAGCTAAATTAATGAAAGTAATTTGATGTGAATAATAATAATGATTATTTATCTGGTTATTATTACCGATAATTTGTTTATGACACCATAATGTTGTTTGCCTCGATATCATAGCCCATATAGTTAAATATCCATGGATATCCCAGTTGGCATTAAAAAATGCTCTATGTGGTAATAATTGTCTACCATTGAACAACCATTCATAAATTACTGATTGATTATGAATTCTTCGGTTATTATTATTGTAGTCCATACTATCATATTCACACGGCAATGTTACAATATGCCCAATTATTAAACGATGTTGATAATAAATAAAATTATCATTTGCTTTTAGAACGGATTGAAATAGATCATGTTTAATTGGATATTGAGATTGAGACAATGAACCAACTTGCGGGAAATTTAAATATACAATCAAAGTAATATAAGTCAAGATAACCAGTGTCTTCATACTTCTTTATTTCTTATTTGAAATGAATAGTAACCTAGTTATTGTTTAAAATCCTCTTAATCCTAAAGAACAGTGAATATATATATATATATATATATATATATATATATATATATATATATATATATTGCTATTACGTAAACACGTGAATTCATTAAAAATATATAGATTTTCCATATTTTAAATGTAGTGAAGGATTTTATCACTTCATTCTAACGATAACGAATGATTAAAGTCAATATTAAAAACCTTTTAATTCTGGAAATGTGATAATTTTCCTTTCCACTAATAATGAGTAAAATATGAAAGATTATAAGATGAAGACTTTTATTACATATTTATATATGACAATATGTAATTAGGTTTTTATGGATGTGAATCTATGGAAAATGAATTTAACCGAAGTAGTATTATTTTTTTCTTTATTGTTGATTACTATTTATCAATGAAGATTACAGTGTAATCATCAAAATCAAACGACGGATTTCTAAGTGAGTTTTGTTTGATTTTTTAGTGGTTGGATGTTGGTTCATATCCCTGAGAGAGAGAGAGAGAGAAAGAGAAAGAAAGAGGAAAGGAGTATATACTTTTTAAGCGAGGATTATCAACAAATGTTAAGTCTAGAATAAAGACTTTAGATTAAACTTGTTTGATTTATGAGAATATCTGGTTGGCATATTCATATTTCTTAATAGTTGTTTCATACCTTCACGTCTGGTGTAATAACGCCCTGACAATTTGATATTAGCACAATTAATGTTTGTTATTTTGAATACATTTAGTCATTTGGAATAGTTCTCCCCGAAGCAATTTAATACATTGCTGCTTTTTAAAACTTTAACGGAATGTGGATAGATTGTAAATAATTGGCCGATTAAACAGCAATAAATTAGTGAAAACTCTGTTGTCCACACTAGTCCAACAGATTTTATGATTAAAGCAAACATTTTAGTAATAATGAGTATTTCAGAATTTATTTGGATCCAGAGAATAATGAAGTAGTTAACGAAACGTATCTAGATAAATCTAAAAGTCCCAAAAAATCTTTTGTCGTATACTCGTTTGCTACTCAAAATTTAAACGCACCAGCAAAAGCGAAGACACTAGAAAAATGGGTGTCGGATGTTCAATCGGTTTTTATATTATTTTCCTCAACAAATCAATATATTACATGAATTTTCTGACGATGCAGAAAACTGATTAACCTACAAGAGCTGATGCTAATACTGAAGCTATCATAAGTAGTAGATATTTGTGCGTTAGACCATATGAAGTAAAATTATATTCATGAGCTGGATAGTATAAAATATCGAATGAAGTACAATATTCATGGCGGTTTTGAACATAAATTAGTTATAGATACTAACTAATCATTATATCTGTTGAGAATTGATTCCGAAAATAAATACTACTCAAATGAATTAGGTGCTGAGATAATTTAATCGATTATAACTGTTCAAAAACTCTTGCCTGTTGTTACCAGATGAATAAATTCTGCATTATTAATTTTGCATAAATAAATTCTGAGAGCAGAACAGCTCACCGTAGTTCTTCTCACTACATAAATATGTGAAATATGAGTATATGTCGTTTAGCAATGATAGCAATAATGAATAAAAGATAACCTGAGAAAATTGATTAGTTTATTGATAAAATCTTTTGACATTAAACTAATTATCTTACCAGGATAATTTATTCAGATTATTCAACGACTTTTTACTTACAAGGTTACTTACGTTATGATAAACGGTAATCCTTCAATTTTATAATGTTCAATGATTTTCATCACTCTTCTTTCGTCGACGTGATTCGAAACACATTCGTATGCAAAATATCAGAGTTAAACACTTCAAAAATGATTGTTTTGACATAGGGTTTAAATAATCTGCTCTATATATATATATATATATATATATATATATATATATATATATATATATATATATATATATATATATATATATATATATGAGAGATGGAGTTATGAATTAGCAGATTAATTCATTCATTGTTTCAGTAATTCATCACTAGTAACCTACATATTTGTTAAGTTTGGTTAAATTATCATTAAATACCTCTGTATGTTTCAAGAAATAAGAAGTGCTCTGAGTGAAACTAGCATATATTTAACTAACTTAAACCAATAAATATCAATGAGTATATGATATTACTTTTAAGATAATACTAATTACAACTTTCTAAATTGAAAGATTTTGTCAACAAATTAGTCTTTTTGCTTTAGCTCTATGATTATTCTTTTCTTGTTAAATTCTAGTTGTGTATGAGTTTCAAGATAGATTATGAATGATTTATGAGTTAAACTGTCTATTGTTGAACTTGGTAAACTCAAATATATGTCACATTCAATTGTCTGATTGATTTTAATTCAACTTAATGATACCACTATAGTTGACTGTATTTCAAATATTATGTTCATGTTTAGTTTTCAGTTGATGGCAATCTATAAATCTAAAGATAAATTCATCTGGAGCTATATAATTTGCTTGATTTCTGGAAACCATTCTTGCACTAATAAAGTCTTTTTGTCGGTAGCCTATTTACCTAGAAAAGTAACAAATCCTTTAATGAGGATTAAACAACTATGTCAACTCAGTTTAAAAAATCTTAGTAGGCCATGACTTTGAATCTAAAAATATGACTGAAATTGGGAATTTCAGTATTCAGTGAGTTTAGTTCATCATTCATGTGACTGGAAAATTTCAGTCTATGGCACTGTGTTTGTTGGGATATTCAGAAAAATATTCCAGAAATTATCCTGATAAGTCTAATGCTATCCTTGGACTTGAAATGGTATCGTTTTCCTATTGGTCAATATTTATTACACGTGTCATTTTCCTGTTGGTCAAATCTTGTACAAATGTTATTTTCTATTTTATGGCACGATGTAGTCTGTTTGATTGGTATATAAACAGTGTATGTTTGAAATATAATGATTCATATCGCAGAGGCTGAGACTTGTGTTCTGGACTCAACTGGCTGGGCAAGACAGGGAGGCAGGACCAATCAGAGTTCTAGGTTGTTCTTAGGTGTTTTGCGTGTCTTTGGTCCGATCGATAATTCTCTGCCCTCTAATCGGCGGTAACAATGTAGTGTCTGTCATTATGTTAAGCCCAAATACCTCATTATTCTAACTTTCGGACAGCTCATTCTATTTGAGTCACATTCTGACCTTGTTAATTATTCGCTTATCAATGTCTTGACTGTCTTTGTATGAGCGCGTAGGCGTATGCACACTTCTTATCCCGTTACTCATCACATGTCTTTAATTTATTTTTGTGGGCTTATAAATATTGATTAACTCTTTGTTAAAGGGAGAGTTGGCTTACCAGCCATCTCCACCGCGCGCCAATTTAGCTTCGCTTTCTAATCTTCGCGTCGTTCCTCCGTTCGTTTGTCTAATCAACAATTATACAAAATATATGCATTTAAAACTCCATTCTCGTTATTTGACTTATTTAATTCCGTTATTAACTAACGCGATTAAAGTCAATGATTATATACGAGGATAGACGATAGCAACCTACCATTACGATCAAATTGGAGTCAGATCACGGGTCACTAAAACAATATATAACAGTGTTTACTTATTTTCGCTGTACAGTTTCTATTGATTTTCTAGGTGATTTGTGTTTGTATGAATTAATGATTCCTTTGTACTTGATGGCTGCCTGATTTCTATTACTAAATATAATACGTTTGTTTGTGCTCATATAATACTTCTTGGTTAAATTGCGTTATGTCTGGGATACCTAGTTTGTACTGTTGTTGAATTGTAGTCTACTATGATATTAGCACTGCTCTAATAATAGACCTAATCCTAAAATTGTAGATTTGTTATGATGTGACTGCCTAATCTATAAGATCTTACGTAGAAGTTACATCATCATCTACACCAACTCACTGCATCGTAACAATTACCAATACATGATAGAGAACAATCTTAGGCTGGAGATGGAACAATATATTTAATATGAATAAAAGATATAACGTAACATTTAGCAGGGACCACGCCTGCATGGCTGAGCCATGCCATCCGATCAACTCCAATTTATTCAATTCATTGTTCCCGTCTTTTTCACTGTTAGGTATTTCTCTGCGTTAAATTTTGAATGTCTATTTCCCATATTATCTCGTGTTACGACCCAATGCCACTACATACATACACTAATGAATGAACATTCAGTACTTATTACTAATGTATGACCTCTGGGTATTTCTTCCGTTTTAAAGCAGGAAGACGGATTTGTAATCTAATTCACTTGATATTGTTTTATTTGAATCTTCCCATTGATGTTTAGGACTGAAATTATTCAGTCTCTTATTGGCATATGTGCATACTGTGCGTATGCCTCGATATTGCTAGCAGTGGAATCCAGGACGTGCGTTTCGTCCTATATCGAGGTATACGCACAGTATGCACATATGCCAATAAGAGACTGAACAATTTCAGTCCTAAAGCATCAATGGGAAGATTCAAATAAAACAATATCAAGTGAATTAAACTTCACCCCATTGCACAAGCAAGTGGCTATCAGGACTCAGTAGCTAAGTGGATAACGTGATGGCGTTTGAAGCGGACGGTACTGGGTTCGAGTCCCGGAGTGAACATCAACTCTGAGATGCAGGTACATCCAGCTGACGAGTCCCAAATAGGACGAAACGCGCGTCTTGGATTCCACTGCTAGCCACTATCCATCTTTGCTTATAAGGATTTGTAATCTATTTCACTTAACCTTACTCCTCGGGAACCCGGTTATTCAAAAACTCAGCAAGAAGCATTAACTGTGTTTTGAGCCGTCAAAAGACCTCATAAATATTTATTCGGATAGAAATTCACCATTGTTGCTGATGATAAAGCTTTGAACTTAATTTATAATCGCGAAAAATCCTTAGCACTTTCCTCAGATGCTATGGTTCATCGATGGATTATTGCTTTGAATGCCTATTACTATAAGGTTCAGCACAGAAGTGCCAAAGAAATTCAACATGTTGACTACAATTCTGGACGGTCATTACAACATAAACCTGTTGACACTTTAGACTGTTCATTAGTGAAAACTTTAACAGTAAGACGTACAGATCTCATTAGAGAAACTCATAGATACTTTGAATGTATACTCAGAGCATTAAGAAAAGTTTAGAATGCTAATCTGAAACGTAGATTCCCTGTCTGATTTTTAAAGCGGGATGAGTTATCCACTACTTCTGATGATATATTAAGGCGAAATGGCCGTAACTTTAATATTTCCTTGAAGATCTTAATAGTGAGCATTTAGCTGTCGAAAAAATGAGGTCTTTGGTAAGCCTCACATGTTGGTGGTTGGAGATAAATGCAGATATACGTCGTACAGCGAACAATTGTGTAAACGTCAGCCTTTGAAGTGGAATACGTGGCCAGTATCGACTGAGGTCTGTCAGAGATTTTATACACACTATTGTGGTCCATTTCTTGGCAAATACTACTCACTTTCAGTCAGTGATTCTTTTTCGAAGTGACCTAACGTTTTTTCACAACTTCACTAAATTTTGACTTCAATTTCGTGGATTAGTTGGAGTTAGACTTTAACACCGTTGGATGTCGGCTCAGTGGTCTAATGGTTAAGTGCTCGCACGCGAAACCAGTAAGTCCTGGGTTCGAATCTCTCAGGGGGCGAGGTCGTGGATGCGCATTGCTGAGGAGTCCCATAATAGGACAAAATGGCCGTCCAGTGCTTCCGGGTTTTTCATGGTTGTCTAGCTTCAACTGACTCATGATCTTAACCATTGACATTAAGAAGGGTGTTTAGTCGAGAAGAGGTTCTCATAGTGTTAGTGACTGATGATGTCTCTCAAGTTGCTGAGGATGCAGTCACTGCCTAGTTGAATGTTATAGGGTGAAGACACTTGTTTACTACTCCCAGACACCCTTGTTCTAATGGCCAAGCATAGACTTTTATCAGGACATTAAAAACCGCTACTGATTCTATTGCCGCTTAAACATTTAATAGATTGGAGAGGAAACACATTTCTACTGCAATATAGAAATACTATACATTTTGTAAGAAAAGAGACGCTATCAAAGCTATCAAAAGCAAGAATTATTCCTAAGAGTATGAGGTGTTTGAAGTTTGCAGAATTAACATATCATCGTAGAGACGAGCTTACACTAGTCAGGGGGATTTTGGCGAAGAGTATTGGAAAATATATGGTTCAAATTCTTGATATCAGTGATTTGAGCACACACAACCAAAATGTTGATCAAATACAATTCCAGTAACTAGGTGATTCCACTGGAATTTCCATTGCCAATACTCGTAATATTGAGCACATTCTAGATCATATAGTCTATACTCAATACGCAAAAGAACAAACACGTGGTGGACCTATGTAAAAGACGCGTAATTGTTTACAGGAATTTAGAATCCCATTTAGGCTGTGAGGGTTGTGGTAGCTGCACTGATTAGTGTTTCCACTGTACTTGGTTGAGCGTACGTTACGAGTTCCAAATATAACACGCTAAGCTGTATCCATCTGGTTCTATCTGTTTTAAATTGAACTATTCTAGTAATTTATAGTTGATAAACCAATCTGACTTTTTCTTAATATGACGTATGGATTATGATACTTTTCTCTCCTTTATGTATACTACAATAGTACGTTATGCGATGATACGACTAGTCACACTATGTAAAATCCATGATTAACACTAAATAATGCTTTGTTCAACACAGCCACAAGCAGTCGCACTCAGTGGGTCTGGAGTGGAAATCCGTGAGACGAAAGAAAATCATGTGTTTATTGGTCTTTAGGCTAAGTGCCTAATCACGTTCTACTCCCACTACCGCACATCACTTCTAATTACCATGCGTGATTAGTTTACTTGTAGAGTAAAGTGAGTGGTGAGAACTTCTTATTTCTCTAAGTTGCTGGGATCTCTTCTTGAATACTCTTTTGATCGTTAGATTCAAAGTGCTGGAAATAACTCAATGATCAATTTTTTTCAACCCTCAAGGTTCTGGGGGTGCAATCATCATTGCAGACGGTCCATTACCGCCAAGTGGCTTTCCTAACTGTAGATGAAGTATGGAGAGTTCTTCTTCTAGTGTAATATCTCTGTATGGGTTATATCGATTATGGTTGAAGAGCGTTCACTACTGCCCATGATGATATGGATGTAGAAGCTCTTGACTGGAAGTTGGTATTCTTGTGTCGTCTCCTATGTGCACAAGGAAGTGCAACGGCGCCTGTAGATTTGTCAGGTTTGACTTTGGTGCTGCAGAGCCCTTAGGCCGTTGGATTCGGAGATATTAACAAAATCTTTAGCTCTTTGTAATGAGTTCGGTAATAATTTAAGAGGAGTTTTACCCATGTAAAATTGCTTTCTGAAACAAGGGAGAAAGTACGGCTGATGTTATGTTAAATTCATACTATTTGCCGTATTTATGAAACTGGTAATTATGGAAAAACTCCCAACTTTTCAGTAAACTGCTTCCTGACAGTAGAATACATAAGGAAATAACCATTCTTTTTGTCTCTAACTATTGATGTATTGGTTTTACTTCTGTTTGAATTACTTACACCTACAGTTATCCCCGATTACTATTTGTTTAGTGCTGTGAATGAGAAAGTCTATAATACTAGGAGTTTGTTTGTGTAGCTGTAATACTCACTTCTGACGTATCACGTCTTTATCCGACACTAGTGCCGATGGTCGCGTAATTCGCAACCAGATATTTTATTATTATTCCCTAAGTATTCTTAATTGAGAAATACAACATTTCAATTATACTTACTCACATGAATTGACTTTACAGGTTCAATTTATTTTCGTCATGTAAATATGACACCTAAGTATTGGTATTTGATGATTTTTCGCTGCATTTAAGAGTTTCACCACATTAGTTTAAATTTATACTGCCTAAACTCTTATTGCATTATCAAGTTTTGTTTTACGTCCTCTTCCATGAATTCACATTTTTTCATTCAAACTGTAATGAAAAAAACGCTGAAAATGGTTCCACAACATATCATTGGGCAGTACTGTTATTTATTTATTCTCTTTTCCTGTCGTGAATTTTTACCTTTATTCAGATCTCTTTTAATCACACTTTGTGTTCTTTAGTCTTCCTCGTCTGAGCTTTTATTATGTGACTTTGACCAAAGACATACCTTTTGTTAACTAATTTTTCTGTTGCACGTTACCTGACTATTGACAATAAGGTTGTGTTTGACTAAGCTCAGGGCCACGGCGTGGTTCAATGTTTGACTGTTAAGCTTTCACTGTCTGCTTGGAAAAATTGCTGGAACTGCTGTAAATAGATATTTGATTCCATCTTGTTGGGAATATCTTTAGTGATTTTCAGCACGTTAGTATGTGTCAGAAGCTGGACAGTTGGGAGTATTCAGTATTCTGTATGTAATTTTTTCGTCTTTCTTCAATTAGAACTGTTTAAATTGAACACAGGGTTTGTGTTTTGATGTAATACGATACGAGTAAATAAAAAATTTTTTGTATGCTATACAGAAGAAGATAGTCTCGTCTAATCCAATAAATTTTTGTCCGTTAATTCTACGTTCGAACCAAATATTGGCATTTTGGTTGTTACGCAAACACTTAGGTTCGTTATTCCCTCTATAAGCATTACATCCATTTACATAATCTTCAACGACGATTTACTTTAAATTCTATGTAATATATATAACGCCTTTTATTCGTATTCTGTCTCACAAATATGGTTATTAAAACATATACACATGTTATTTGACGTTGACTTAATATTCTTTCAGACATTATAGAACCTGTCAAACTACTATAAACATCACACCAATGTCGTTGAAACTCCTTCGTAAAGCTGCATTTGTTACGGAACCTGAAATTGTTTCCTAAAGACACACGAATAAGGTGTTTCATAATAATAATACTACTAATAATAATGGCAATAGCGGTAGTGAAAATGATAATAATCAGGAAGGAGGTAGATCCTACACACGGAGGTCATTTGACATAATCAAAGACTCAAGTGGTTCATCACTGTCATAAAATCTCTTGTGTAACATTGAGATACAAGAGAAGCTCATTCATCTACAGAAGTCATCCTCAAATATAGGAACGCTTTGATGACTAAGTAGTTGCACATTTCGCATTTGTCCGCACTAAGTTGTTGTTTATTCTCAATGGCCTCTTCTCCGAAATATATGTTCTTGTCCTTTGTTGATTTGTTAACTGTGTAAAGGCGTCTACGTTAGTGCTTGTGGTAGTCGTTTAAAACGAAGTACACTTACTCGGCCACAACGTTTTACTTTGCGATACGTCTAGGGTCTTTATTCTTGAATTTGAATTTACTCCTGAATAGGGCCATGGATTAGTGATAGATTGTTGATAGTCACTTAATGTCTTGCCCTTGCTACTACTACGTGTGAACCAAATCATGTTGCTATAGTATAACAAAGTAGATAGCTATAGCTGTACCTGTGATAGTATTGGATCCTGGTCACATGGTCTTTGAAGATGAACATATGAGAAGAGGACTTACATTAAACGTTGAACCTTTGGAGCAGATCAAAAGAGGTGAGGGTGGGAACCCCTAATCGGGGTGGAATGGCTCAGAGATGAATGCGTAGTTTTTCTATGTGACAACTTGTACTTTAAGTATATTATTCCATTCCTAGCTCAACTTTTTTGTTCAAAGGTTGATGAAAAATGCATTATTGGCTGTCAAGATAGGACGAGTAAAATTACACAATGCTGTAACTTCTATGCAGGATCTTATAAATTAGGTAATCATATCATGGCAATTCTGTGGTACTGGATCAGGTCTATGGTTCAATTAGCTCAACCCATAATGAGTAAAAGATGTGCTTACAGTCCGTTCTTCCTTGATGTGTCTCTGATTTCTGGGTGCCACCCCAAAGTTTGTGTCGAGACCGAGCCTAAATAGTTGTGTTGAAGAGGGGCCCGTGAGTGTTTAGGATGTTGTGAGTCGCTAAAAGGTCACCTGTAATACGTCTATACTCCAGTGAGTACAGATTTGATGATTTGAGGCGCTATTCATAAGCTTTGAATTCGACTTTCCGAGCTGATTTCGTGGCTCGCCTTTGGATACTTTCTTGTGTATACTTGTCCTTTTAAAGTGAGAAGGCAACATGGTTTTCCCATTCTCCA
Organism: Schistosoma spindalis; assembly: GCA_946903255.1. Classification (NCBI taxonomy): domain Eukaryota; kingdom Metazoa; phylum Platyhelminthes; class Trematoda; order Strigeidida; family Schistosomatidae; genus Schistosoma; species Schistosoma spindalis. The sequence continues at coordinate 79,185,605 of OX336416.1, read as the reverse complement.
AATGCAGTCGAATAAAACTGTTGAAGATAAGGTAGAAAGTTCTTTCGTCATATTAGCCGAAAGTACACTTCAACCTTACCAGTGCAGGGTTTGCTCGAAAGGGATTTGTAGTGACCAACTTCTATCAAGAGAACGCGAATTGTTTAATGAAAACGCTTATTATTATAACCAATTGTACCAGTGATTGTTTTACTGTGCTCGTTTGTTTAACTGTGTTAATGACAGCTATTACTCCCCCTTGACGATCTCGGTATTCTTTCGATACCACGAGATCGCCAGCAAATACATCTCGACTACAGCCATCATCTGCCTTCTGATTTTGACCTACGGGGATCTTATTGTTTAAATGGCACGTAGTGGTGTTCATAGTCAATCGAGACCCGACTCAATGCTACAGATTTTTGTCACAGTTATTGCAAGACTTCAGATCATAGGGCACCAACTCTTTTGGGATACCTCTCGAGGGAAGTTACCTAGGTTGTATTCGTGATCTTCACTTTACACTTTGGAATGGTAAAGATAATCCATTGGTGCTGAGTCAGATCATCTTGGTCGCAAACTTCGTTCCAGCGTTTAAAAATATCAGCGAAAACTAGTAATTCTACTGTGGAAGATCGTTTATGTGAATTTAGAAAAGATGTCCTAGTACTGAGCCTCGGTGGACCCCGATAGGACAATGCATGACCTGAGAAAAAGTGAAGTTAATACCAACCTTGAAGGGTGTATCATTTAGATATGAAGTAGGTCAATCAATCAACGGTGACTTGACATCTAATCGTTCGAGCTTATCGATGTGACATATGAAACATAGCTTATCAAAAGCTTTTTGAAATCAAGGTCTGTGACAACGACCTTCCACCTGGAGCCAAAGATGGTTGTCCTTCTGCTCATCGTGGTCGGAAGGTTGATCATACAAGAGTGAATCTTCCTGAAACCGCGCAGTTAAGGTTGAAGAGGCCACAGGTATTCGGAGTTTGACAACTCTTTAAGCAGTAACACCGTCTATTATGAATCGTACCTACCAAGTGAAATCGATAGTCAAGAGCGAGGAGGTTCGAAGATATATTTGATAAGCTATCAATATATCGAGAATTGACTGATATAGACTGGCTAGCGACTGCAAAGCATGTAGAGCACGGCGTTACCACTCGTGATCTTGTTAGGATGCATGACCGAGCACTTTCAGCTAGGTGAGTCCATTAAAACTAAGGTGATCAGCATGCAGCCTCGAAAACTTACAGAGCTATTAGTTTTGGGGATTTGCTTAACTCTGCAGGGTGAAAAGAAGTTTTACGGATACTAAGTAGTTACATAGACCATCATATATATGAGAGAATCCATAACATTTGAGGGTATATGTACTGATGTTTGATATTTTCAAGTTCTCGCGGGGTGGTTGACATAAGAGGTTTATCCCTCGGTGTCCAAAATGCCACCCCTGAAATGCGAGCAAAGATTACAAAAACGTAACAATTGATTGTCCCTGCTTAGCCGAATCTTAAGTTTGGAAAATAGGACCTCATGAAACTCTTGGCACGAAAATTTTTAGAAGTCAAGGGCTGGTAGTAGATTCGGCAAATAGTTTCACATTGTTAAAAAATAAGTAGTAACACTTATGGTGTTTGATTTTGTTGGAATGAAGCGGATGGAATTAAATAACAGTTCTGGCGGCATTTGGAGTGTTGGCGCGTTAGAGCGTATTCTCGAACTGCTTTGTTCACATTGAAGTTCCACCCGTTAACTCGTTAGTTTTTAGGTTCTTATCTATCACTTTGTTGCATGCCAAATGTAATAAAAACTTTTGGTTATTTATTTATGTATTGACTCCAAGAGTTGACGGACTAAAGAGTATTTTAATACCAGTACCAACTTCGGGAAATGTTTGGGGTTTTTCTTGTAAACTTTTCAGGAAATTGGAAAATCCATTATTTCATGTGCTCTTTTTCTGTTTGGCATATGGTTATATAATAGTTATTAATTAGTGAAGCCATCTTTGTCATTTTGGGTATTTTAGACTACCTACTGTACTGTTTAGCTATTCAAGGCTCTTTGGAGCATGTAGCGCTATACACAAACAAATTTTTAAATGAACACGTTGGGTTTGTGTAGTTTGTTGAGTCTTACGGATGGCTATATTTTCGGCCTCCATATTTATGAATGGTGGTCGTCAGGTCCTATCTTTTCTTACAAATATAAACTTTAAGCAGCTTCAAGGGCAGTATAATTCACCTCTGTAATGTGGTCCGTTGTAGTATTTTACACGAGTTATGGGATCTGTGTATCAAGAATAAAAGTTGGTAATTCTGTGTCTCTAACTAAATTTTCTGTATTTACACGATTCATCTGTGCTTTTTGTTGCCTTTTCGGGCCCCATCATCTTACTCTGCAACCTTCCCCATTCTTAGCTTCACATTTCATCGTTTACAAATATAAGCTTTTGTCAACTTCATCTCATGCCAAGCAAAGAACGAGTACTCTGTGCAGCACTCTGCTCTGCTCTACTTTGTGGGTATACACCATGAAGATTAGGAATGATGAATATTTGTAAGTTATTGGTATTTGATCGTAGTTGTCATCAAGGCGTCGCCTGCTTACTTTCGAACCATCAAGTGAGCTGTAGTAAAGTTAGGGATAGGGTAAATATAAATTTAGCAAATTGGTTAGTCAGTTAATGAGTCTTCTACTGGTGTAATCGAGACATTCATTACGTGTACTTAACCACCACGTTGGTGTAGGAATAGGTTGAAAAGAACTAGGAGTGGTCAGAACGAAATGTGGCATCAGTCCATGATTTCAGGAACTGGACCAAGTTTGCAGATAAAGATTAACTTGTTGGGGTCCATGCGATTATCGCAATCAGTGTTTGGCGATGCTGGACATGGTTCAGAATCATTCTCAATGGCACAGGTATATTCACTTTCTGTCTTCCTTTGGAATCTAAGTTCCGAAATCTCCGTATAATTTTCTCATTTCTATTCCTAATCTTTTCTACTGCTCCTACTGTTACTGGTTTTAATTCTCTAGGATGTCTTGGTAGTTTCGTCTCGCTGTTAATAAAGTGTGGCAACTCGGTCCGGTAGATATATGACTGAACAAGACATATCAGTCAGCTACAATGTAGGACCAAGCACATATGTGCATCGGTCCAAGTTGCCATACCTCATTAGCACAACAAGATGAACACCAGATTCATAGAAGTACTTAATTCAGTGGTGGTGATATATAAAAGAAAGACAATACAGGAAGTAAGAATTAGTTCATAGAAAGATATGAAGCGGTTTTAGTCTCACAGTTTGAGGGAAGACAAAGAGTGTATACACCGACGCCATTGTGATCGATTCTGAGCCATGTCACTTGTCGATGTACTTCCGGAACAATTATATTACGGAACTTTTTCTTAGTTACCATAAAGTCCGACCGTTTTGCGCTACTTAGTCTGGAGTTCGAAGTCTGCTTCGTCTGCTTCAGTTAAGGAAACTATGTAGTGTCACTAGCTCACACTTAGTGTGTCTTGTGCTTAAATATCTGGTAGACTTAATTTGTCATATTTGACTTCGTAACTATAATCACTGCATTGAATATAGGAAAAATTTAGGTTATATATACTCAATTACAAATGTCGTATCGTCGCTTGTGTGCGTTTGAACAACTCACTAAAAGGCACTCATTAAACATCAGAAAATGTTTCTACTTTTATTGAAATGGAAATGAACTTAGCTTAGGAAAGTGATACTTGACTAATAGCAGGCAATTTTCATTGTAGAGCGAAATATGAAAGGCCAAACAGTATTTTAATTCATCATGTGTGGTACTAAATATTTCAAAGTGGGAATTCAAAAATGACACGATTAAGCCTGTTAATTCGAAAAATACGGAGCTTTAGACTGATGGGTCTAAAATGTGGTTACACCTTGAAGGTCATTTCGCAAAAGCACCTCAGGTGGGGACAACAATCACTACGTTATCCCATCTGTCTATTCTTTTACAATTTCTTCCGCAATGGCGTGCTGTTAGCAGCACTGAAGAAAGTAAGTGGTAGTGGTGGAAGTGTCACTTGGGAAAAGTTTTTTAGCCTTGAGTATATTCGTAATACCGTGTTGTCGTACGGTCACATATCTATCAGCTGGTCAATACACGTAATTATGGCACATTCTTCAGGAAGTGTGATTAACAAGTTCGTAAGACTTAGGAATTAACAAAATATTAGTCGCATATTTAATATTTTAGCATGTGACCATGATTCTGTTTATTCTTTGCACATATTAATGTGAATAATATGTCTATTTGAACTAATAATCTGAATGCGATTCTATAGTGACAGTTCTCGTTCTCAGTTTTTACTCATACGTGAGCGCTATTCAATTGTAATTGAGATGAATAAAACATTGACCGTTTTATTATTTGAGTTGTATTTTTTAAATATTATCCTGGTTATTACTACCACGTGACTTTCTCCATCCCTTCACAACATCGTTTCGTTTTATATCCCACATCTTGGTAGGGATCTTACATCAAGCTCTCACTTTACAAACAAATTTATGGTGCTTACATCATTGCTCTTACCTTATGTATATTTTGATATTATGATGGTCTGATTCCATGTGTAATTGTATGTTCTTCGAATTAGCTGTTTTTAAACTCGGACTCTGTAGCATGATGTTCTGAATGGCACTACAAGTATTATCAGGTAGCAGTTTTCTCTATACTTTAAATGCTGTGAAATTCTGGTTAAGCGTAAATGTATTTTTCGTTGTTTTGTTTTAATATTGTCTTTTGTAGATAGGCTCCATCCCATACCAATTCTTGTCAGGAATCATTGATTTCATAAAAATATATTTGGACGTCCTGTTATTTAATAATGTCAGCGAAACATTTCGCTTCCAAAGAAAAAGTATTGTCTTCGTAAAAATACTAGTTTTAGCTATTCAAAATCTTAAAAGAATTTCAAGCACGGTTCAATTCTCCGTTCCGGCTCGCTGAAGCAACTAGATGGTGTGAAAGCTACTTCCTACGTGAGGGTGGTAACGTCGAAACTGTTGGCGTGTTTTTAGAATTTATCCTGAGCTTGGGATTCGTTTATCAGGTTGACCAAAACATGTTCTTTTCCAGATACTAGTAAGATTTTATTCCTTTCTAGATATTTTTCTAGTTTCAATGTGAAAAGGATTGAGGAGTTTTTCAGCACCTTTTGCAGATCGATAGACGAAAGTTCCACAGAAGGTTAGTTTCACTTTTTCTATAAGGTTTAAGTTATCTTTAGCTGTTAGTTGGTTAAGTCTTTCGTTCCGCATTATTTCTCTTCTTAACAGTATATCAAAAATCATATTAATTTGTGGGTCCTGTCACAATGTTTTATATACTGGGGGACATGTGTTTAACCTACTGTCTAATATTAATAACAGAGTACAAAAAGGAGGCCATATCTAACATTCTTGAGTACTGTAGATGATGAATGAGTTAATACAAAACAATCGTTCAACAAGACAAGACTCACTTATGAGAAATATTGAAGTTTCTTGTTTTTAGTTATAAAAACGGTTATGTTGTTAGATGATATGATGAGTCAAATAATTCCGTACCTATATCGATTTTAAACTTAAGTAAATTAGATTGTTTAGATCGCGTATTGCAATAAACTCTTCGTTTAACCCCAACCACAGCACCACTACCCAGAAAAGTGTTCTAATTATTACTGGCTAGAATATTTCCCCGTAAGCTTTGGAAGTGAGTGCTAGGTGGTTTGTTCTAGTTAATTTATATTTGTCTGATCATACATAAACTGTTATTCTATGTAGTTAACAATAGTTGATTCAAAAATAAAATGCTAAAGTTCTTTAATTAAATTATGTGCTGGTAGGATTGTGTTTATTTATCGTTCAGAAGATAATAGTTCGTTCTTGAAATCGTAGTAATTCATATAAAGAGGAATACTGGAGTTAGTTAACTTATTCCTCTGATTGTACTTCATTGAGGAGTAGTAGCGTGGTGATTAAAGCCCTCAGCTTCTAGTTATTTAGTTGTCGGTTCGAACACCGCTTCAACTACTTTGATTTAGACAACCATATATTATCTATAGCTTTCATGTAAAATGGTTTGATTCAGAGCTGAGTACAATTGAGTTGCATCTATTTTGTCTAAATTGAGGTAGTTTAATCCACTTTTATTAAAGTAACCAATTTCGATAGATTTTATCTTATGCTGGACTACTATGAGACAACTTAAAACATCTGCATATCAAATATCCCTACTTATTTTGTTCATTAATAATGTTTTCTATTATTTATTATATAGGCAAAAGTCAGCCGGAAAGTGCTGATGAGTCCGGTATCCGATCTCTCGATAATTCTCAAGAAGATGTATTTGAAGATAATAGCTGTTGTAAATCTGTCTTAACCAATACAAAATCTCATTTATGGTTCGAAGAGATAATTAAACGGTAAACTACTAAAAAAGAATTGGTTTGTTACACTTAAACTTTAAAAATTTACAATCTGACTTATTTGTACAAAATAAAACACTATGGAGTAATAATAATCATTTACCTACTTGATAATGTAGTTGAACATTTGAATTTCTTGCTAACATAGTCTTCATTTTTCTTCATCCTTATTTTTATATAATCAGTTTGTCCTGCGTGATGGAAACAGATAGAAATGAGCTGATGTCGATAATGGAATCGTCGGACACTGATTCATCTACCTCATCACTGCCTAATGATTTTTCAATAGATATGGGTACTGCCGCTTACACAAACAGTATAGTGTTAAAAAATTGGCATAATTGCTTAAAGAATTCAACTGGGAAATTAGTCAGTCATGTAGCTATTACTTGTCTAGATGCATTGTCCAAATGTAAGCATCATTAATTATGAACTCAAACTCTGGTTGTTTTTATAGGGCCAAATAATATTGGTCATCAATCAAAAGTTTGTGGAAGAAAACGTCTACCAAGTTCACTTCTATCCATTACAATTTCCCATTTGGAAAACTTTCAACATTGCTGCATCCCAAAGACAGCAGAATTACTTCTGGATTATATTTTTTGTAAGTTGATGATAATCTTTTATGTATATATTTTAAACTATTTGTAGATAAGCTTTGCACTTTCTATAGATTATAATCTGTTCTAGGTCTAAAATTGAACAGTAAGAGTAAGGTGACAAGTATAATCGAAATATTGTGTTTATAAGAGACGGAATTTCATTTATTGTTTATTTATTTAAACGCTGATACAAATGAGCACCAAAGTAAGTATGCTCCACTCAATAAGAAAATGAAATGGTGGAGAGATAAAGGAAGGTAACTATAATAAACAAAGTCGTAAATGAATAGAAATAAGTGGATGAGAGTAGTAAATGATAGGAAAAACCATTCAGTTAGGAAAAATACAGACAGAAAGGATTTTTTACAGTTAATGAGGTTCCTCTCACTTTCATGAAGAAAGCAAATCAAATCACATTAGGATCATCCCTGGTTTATATTCTGATCCATGTTTGATAAAGTTTCAAGCCATTGAGTTGCACTATCTCTAGGACTCCACTTCTGTTGTTTTGAATGATATTCTTCGTGTTTAGTTCTTTCTATCATCGATATTACTATGATTTTCATTCTTGACTGTTCATCTTATCGATCTCATCTCAATGTATTGTTGGGGTTATGAAAAGTTGGACGGTTCCACATTTATGCTACATCTTATATTGATTATAGCTGACTGGAACTGACAGTTAAGAAAATACTGTGATGCATATTGTCTTACATTTTCAAAAATCTTTGTTTTCGATTGTATCTTCATTCATCTAATAATTTCCATACTTCAGAATCCAGTTAAGCTGTTGGTTTTTTGTTGATCTTATGTTCAGTAATAAGTCAAATAGCGCGCTCCATGCTGATTGAATGTATTTTCTGTGAAGATCGCGAAAGTCTTGGTTATTCGAAACACTGTCCTTAGTGTGTATATTTGTGCATTTAAGTTTGATCATAAGGTTAGTGTTTAAATAATTTTTTGTTAAGTCCAGAAATATGTTTGACAGTAACCAAATTAATCTTTGATCCAAGACATAAAAGTTGTGTTTTCAGCCTCTGAATACTTTTCGTCATTCAAAAATTGTCTAATTTTACAACTTAAAATAAATCCATTTCTAGAAGAGCTTTATTCTCATAACCAGTTTATATGAATTAAAATGTGTTTTCTGTAAATTGAAATATATTATTCATATTTTGTGAATTAATAGCTATTATTACTCAGAATTTAAGGTTAATTTATACAAACTATATCATATCGGGATCACTTCTAATCGTTTCTGTAATAACTAAGCACAAACCAACATAAATAATTATTATTAGTAATCAGTTGAGTTTTCACTAATATAATGGAACAGTTTAATACCTTTAGTTCTTTTTACGAAAAGTAATGATTAGTGCGATTTTGTTTTTAGGCAGCTGTCCAGATTCAAAACTTTTAGCAACAATGAATAGTCTTCTTAAAGGTTGGATTAATTCCGTTTCAAGTAACGCCAATGACTTGAAGCTGTTTAAAAAGACATATTCTCCTAATGTGATAAGTTCACATGGTGGGGATAAAAATAATCTGCAAAATATTTCACTCCCACCTTTAACTACACCTTTAATGGATACAAACAATTTGCATAGAAAAGTTATTGGACATTCATTATCTAAAGCTTTTACACCTGACGACAACTCATGTAAGCTTTTGTATGTATTTTATTATAATTTTAAATGCGCATCATAAAGTTAATATGTTATTTTATTTTGTATCTAATACTTCTTTCGACGGAGGCTTGGTGCCTGTGCGATAATGTGTAGTCGAACATTTGACCTGATTATCCTAGCTTGTCGAAGACAAGCTTTTCATTATTCTCATGTCTTTACGTATATTTCTTTCAAGCGACACCTGTGTTTTATATCCATGTCGGAGCAATCGAATCACATATAGTGTCTATCTTTAGTTATACCTTTAAGCTAAATGTTCGTTTTATGGCATGTGATTTAGATGGCAAGTTACGTTTCGGTGATCATAATCGGATTACATCACGAGATTGTTATGTTTAATAGTAGGAAATTTGTATGGTGTTGATCAATTCGGATCATTTTATGTAACATCCATAGTGAATAAATATTTAGGAGAGAACTATGGTTGTCAGTCACTTCCATAATCATGTATAAATTAACTTATTACTGTGTGACTAAATGTGTAGACCAAATACAGAAATTTGTATTTCAACGCACATGACAACGGCTCGACTTGGTTCATTAAAAGTATTTATAGACATGTCAACAACCCTTTTCGCAAAATTCTTGCCTGTTCTTTTTCCGGGGTTTAAATCGCGCTCATTTTTCAAGGACTATCGGTATTACACAGGCGCCCAAAACGAAATATATGGAGGTAAGGTCAAACTTGCCACATTGTATTTGAAGGTTTAGTGCTTAGTCATTTCAAAATAAGTAGAATTGCTTTTATTCTGCGTTGCTGAAACTTGAACAATTCAAAAATGAAAATGAAAATTGCATATACGAATGCAACTTCTTGATATTTGTTAATTTTAACGCATGATATTTTTCTCAAGTTATTTTTTATCTTGTGAGCTGATCAAATTACACGTTACTTAAATTGTTCGACACGATTATATTCCACGTTTTAATTTGTCATTGTAAAATATAATTATTTCCTTTTTTGCTAATATTATAATTTCCCTGTAGTCACTGAATACCATCCCATTTCACCGATTGTACACTGTCTAAGATTTGATGTAAGGGCATCTGATCCTGGTGAAAACTGTGAAAATGTAAGCCTATTTTAATAGTATCAGTATACTTCAATGACTATACATATTTTCATTTTCTTAAACTGAATTATTTTGTAAATGAAACGATTTCATTTTTTCGAATACATGACATTTGTTGATTCATTTCTGTTTTGCGAGTTTTTCAAAAATTAATATATGAACTCGATACATTCTCATTTAGTTAATCATTCGATGAAACACCATTAAAATGATAAGTTACCATTTTTTAAGTTGGTTTTAGCTAGTTTTCTCATTTGTTCTTCTATATTTGAGAAATAAACGGTAGATGGACTCTGGATATAATGTACTGTAAATAGTTGTGGAAAATCAAAGCTGTCTAGGGAATTTTCTATACTACCTTCAATGTGTTTTCTTATCATTATTATCATTATTATTATTAACTTTGTATTCCTGACCATTTCACAGAACACATGAGAATAACTGATGGAAAAGTATTAAGTTTTCCTGTGATATAATTTCATTACGTGCATAAGACAGAAAGTTTCTCTAGTTAAGTTAAAAGCATTTGATAATTTATTTTTGAAAAATGATAGATAATTCAGACATTGGTGAAAACAATGATTGGTCAGTGATTTGTTGATCATTCACATCATTTTTCTCATGTTTATACATCAGTATTTGTATTTCTCAGTTTCTTTCTATTTGTTATACAGATTAAATTGTATTTTCCTATATTCAGTCAAAGTTATGAACACCACATCTGATCATTTATAAACGAAATTAGTCAAAGTGAATTCTAGATGGGTAAAATTCTTTTTTAAACACTTGTGTAAAATCATATAAACATCAAGTCAGTCGTCATGAGATTTTATTGTCTATTTGTTTCAATTCAGTTAAGTAGTATGTTAATTCAAACGGGGAAATCAAGAAGTCACAGTGTCTCTGAACCAGTTCATCGGTGAGTTACCATACAAAAAATGTATTATGTTGTTAACCTATGATTTAAAAGATAAAAAATATTGATAACTAATTATTATTTTTATCTGAAATTAATATTATGTTATACAATTGCTAAAGGTCATCGAACAGCTGTTTCGTTGTATTTTGAAATGCTTGGTGGTTATCAATCTACCACAACGTCATTCTGTACGACAGTTTCATTTCGCTTAATATAGCATTCTTTTAATCCTTAGGGTTTCTTTATCTTTAGTATCATGAACCAGTGGCTTAGTGATTAAACGACTCACTTTCCAACCGTTTCTTTAGAAGTTCGAATCTTCTTCCATCTATAATAATTAAGATTACCGGGTAATATGACTTACGCTCAATAACGCGAATCTGGTCTGGTTATAAGTTACACATTTGTAAAAGCAGGGTATCACCATGATTATTTCCTGATGACTTATTTTTGTAAAATACAGTTTCATTTAGGTTCACTTGTAACCTGAATATTTTACATTAGTGGTGTGAATGAAGACACACCTTCAGAACTTCTGATGAGCATAACAAATCAGTTAAAAGGTATAGATTTTCACTGGGTGATTTTGTGTGCACGAGTATGGTTCCAACAATATATGTGCAGCATACAGTTTTTAATATATATCTTACAAAACAAAGGCTTGATCTAATATAAATTTATGTATATGAATAAAGAAAGAAACAAAAGTAGTGAATATATTCAAAAAAGCATATATATATATATATATATATATATAACGAATGGAGTTAAACAAATTAGATCAACTAGCTACTAGTCATGACACCTCACAGTAAAAGCCGAGATCCTCTGGGAGTCATGAGGCCGATGCCTCTTCTACAACCAAAGCAACAGTCAATATGGGTACATGGAATGCTCAGACAATGCAGCTTCCACTATGCGAATCATTTGTTTCAAACATACTTGGTTTATATACCAGCCAAACAGAGCACATCACACTAGAAAATAGGAAATAACATTTGTCAAGTTCAAGCCAAAAAGTGGTTGTAAACGTGGGAAACTGTAATTAATAAACTGAGTATAATTTAAGAATAGCAAATCTTATAATAATAGATTGTAGATCAAAATAAAATGAAAATGGTGGACGGTAACGTTGATTTACCAAGCTAACTTCAAACTCCTTTTACATCTAAGTTAGAGCTGATTTTATTCGTCGTTATTCTTAATTTCCTGAATGTTTGTATTTAAATCTACTGAACGTCCTGTATCGATGATGTATCTGTCTATGGTCATGAACCCTCAAGTTCACTAGGAAGTGCTTAAAAAGTGCTATACAAAGCACTCCATTCTATTGACGTCTATAATACTGCATGTAAGAGTAAATATATGAACAGCTAAAATAACTTGAAAGAACTTGTCTGGTTTAGAATTCCTGAAGATGTTTTTTCATGCTGCATGCGATGGTTATAATAATCAGTAGACCAAAATAGTATAGCACTAGTTCCCAATCGATTAGAAATTAAATGCATCGCTAAATGGTATTTTTTTCTTATGTTACTTAAATCCAAAATATTTCTGCTATTTGTTTGTGTTGACTGAATTTAAATAATTGGGTGGTGCTTCTAACCACAGGCAACAGAGTGCTATCAGCAAATTTCACACATGTTTTCGTCCACTGAATTTCGTTTTTGAGTTAAGTAGAAATGTGTGGTCTAACAGTAAGTCTATTGTGACAGTCGTATCTACTTTTTTCCATAATAATACAATATATATATTCCTTAACCGAATTCTTGGTTTTATTTGACCTTGGATACTTGCTAAGTACACTTCTGAAATTTGAGTTTTGTTAATTTCTACCCGTAGTCTGCATCTATGTAGTGATCACATTTACTTTCAGTGAGTTAAATCACCTCAACGGATATAACACGACCAATCATCAAAGAGATTCTGGTAAATCTAACAATGATCGTAATTCGCCTACTACCTCATATACTCAACACCTGGATCGTGGTGCATATTGTTTATCTAATTGGATACCCAGCGACCCAATATCGTCTATCCAACAACATTGGCCGATCATGGAGAGTTATGATTTAGCTCTTGCTTGTCAACTAGTTTTACTTTTTTTACCACCTGTAATGTTTTCCCGGTTAAAAATAATGGTTGATTTATTGCGTCAAGTTCTATCAAATCATGAACGCCTAGCTTCGTGGTTCGTAAACTATGGTTCACGTGAAAACATAGAAAATAAGTCTGAAAACATTTTACAATCCGATACTCTATCATCGTTGGAAATTACATTGCATGTGGTAGGTTTTCGCATATATGACGATATCTGTTTTTTTTTTCTTTAAAGAACATGTTTCATCTATGCTGCAATAAGTTAATTTTACTTATTGAATGTAAACTAACTCAAATAAAGTTCATGTTACACATAGAACTTGTGTGTGTATTTGTTACTTCACAGAAGAACTGTACAAAGTGTTTTGAATCTATATCTGTTTAATTGGGTATAAATAATGGATTGTGTAGGGTCCTGAGTCATAAAGAATCAAACATTGAAGAGTCTGGTTGATATGATTCAAAATCAACCTCAAATGCATGATTTAATTATTGTTATTCTTTATGTGCTGTGTTTACTTTTACTCATATTTCATGTTTTAATATTTTTTCACTACTATCATTCCTCTATTTCTGCACTGTTGCATTGTGTGACATCTTAAACCACTTCGCGCTAATGTAATGTTGTGTTTGTCTGTCCTAATTACAACTGTGTATAACGATTTGTTTTAGTTTTATCCGAGGATTATTTTTGTCCAAGCGCAATGTAGTCTCATCATTTTGATGACTTCAGTTCATTCATAAGTTAAATTAATTCAGCCGGTTAAATTTATCAACTGCCTAACAAAAAACCATCACCACCACAACAACCGTTCACTTCTAATTAAATAACAGTTTCATTCATACTAGTATTGCCATATGCATCATTCAATGTGTTTTATTCATTTCCATTTTTTATAACTCACTAAGATAATTCATGAGAATTATCTTATATCACAATCCACTTAAATTCTACTAATATTACGCGGTAACTCAAATAAAACTAAGTGGATCCTGTGGGTTCAATTTTTACGCTACTGCCTAAAATGCTAGTTTTCCACTCATTATGCCATCTCTCTATACTTAGTAATCTAGTCACTTAGTGCAAAAAGGTATGTGTAAATAGATCCCGAGAGTCAAACATGCACCGTTTCCCTTGCCAAGCTCATTTATTAGTCATATAACGAGTACTTAGTATCTGTCAACAAAATCATCTATCGGTGTACAGCAGGGATAAGGTAATTAAATAAAAAAATACTGCAGTTCATGTAACTTTTTTCTGAAAAATTTTAATGTTTAAATTTGTCATATTTTAAAAAAATTCTAATTTTTCCTTTTCTTTTTGTAAAAAGGGACTTTTTCTTAACCTACCATTAATATTTCATGTAATGGTTTTGTTTTAATAGCTGAATCACACGTTCTTTTCTAACATAACCTCGTCAGTTCCTTTTCAATACAAATCACTATTTGTTTAATACATGTATTAGTAGAAGTAGTATGATATCTTGACATGTGGGGTTTTATGTCCATAATTTTCTAAAAATACAGTTGTGTATATTATGTTAGATGGACAACGTGAATAGATTTTTTCTCCAATTATGTATCTGTTGTCATTAAAAAAGTCACATGATTATTCTTTTTTCTGTTACGAAAGAAAACGTTTCTATTGTAATTGTTAAATTTCATGTTTTCGGTGTAAATGCATTGAATTCTGAATCAGATTTTCATTAGTTTATTATTTATTTATGACTTGTCGTTCAGTAGTCATGTTATGCAGATGAGTTAGGTGATCATTCTTTTTTTCATTTCCCATCGAAGCACTCATTGTGTTTGCATGCCATATAAAATAAAACTTTGTCATTTTTTGTATCAATTTATGCTGAGATATTTACTCTTTAATATGTTTTTCCCCAAAGATTGTAAAGCACTTCGGCCCACTACTTTTACGTGTATCAAGTGATTCCGCTGTCAGCAAAACAACTTCGCGGATTCGTTGGAGAGAATGTCTTCTTTGTTTATTACTTTGTGATCCGGAAAACTTCCTCTTAACATTACCCAATGGTTTTCAGTCGTGTTTGCGATCTGTAAATAATGATAATAATACGACAAGCGATAGTATTAAAAGAGAACAAGAAAATATCGTACACATTGAAGAGGTTAGTATTATGTTCATCGTCAGAATTTTTTGTAGTAAAATATTCAAGACTGAATCATATTAAAAATTACAATAATTTTTCACAATCATTAATCCTCTCAATTATAATTTGTCGAATTATTGTTGCTACTTGCAATCAAGTGTTTTAGTAGTATAAACCTAGTCACTGATATATTTTAGACTTCCATCAATTTTATTAATTGTAGCGAGTAACTAGCTTTTTTATTTGTTCATTTTTGGTCGATTTAGCTTATTGGATTAGATGGTTTCAAGTCACAGGGTTCAAGAAAGTTCGGATTAGCTCGCTCATCATCATCATCATCTGTGCCAGCATTTATTCCACCAATCAGATCAGCATCCAGTATTAGTTTAGATGGTAGATTATCAAAATTAATTGGATCACGAGATAATCTAATCAAATTTGCATCAACTCCTACAAAAAATGGTAGAAGTAGCAGTTTACAAAACTCTCCGCGTTCTACCGATACTTTTAGTTGTCGTCGTATATTTGATGAAAGTAATTTAGGTATTGGAAATCTAAGTATAAAATCACATTCTACGCTTTTTATCAGTGAAGAGTCTTCCAGTCGGTTTGGTCGTTCCGGGAATTGGAGTGTAGAAAATTCTCTGACTGGTTTAAATTCAAGTATATTTTTTCAGGTATGTACATGTTACTGGTCTTTTGGTATTAGGTCATTCTTAGTTACGTTTATTATCTACATGGTAGTTTTCTGGGGTTTGTGCAACACCTTGATGGGTTCACGTTCATCGTCTGACCCTATGGAAGTCAGTTTCTAAAGTTGTGTGCCAGCTCTCCTGATTCACTTGCCATGAAAATAGGTAAAAAGGTTTTATAAATCCCATCCAAACACCGAGAACTATTAAGACAGGTGTACTATAACACAAATAAAGAAATTATAATTCACCTTCATATAGTAGTAGTAGTAGTAGTAGAAAACCCCAAGCAATCTAGAACCACTGGATGTATAATGCAGAAAATCGTTTACTGTTGTCTTACGTCTCAGTCTTGTCGTGAAACGAGAAAACATTAAGTCACATACTGACTGATCTCTACTAGAACCCATAACCTGATTGCGGTTCGAAACGTTCTATGATGATGAAAATAAACCAGATAAGTCCCAAAAATAGTAAGAAGCCAATAGTAGAATTACTGATTGATCCAATGTTATTATCGTTCACTTGAACAGTCGATTGGATTTCGATGAATTCATTTATTAAAATAGAAGAATGCTGCGTGATTTTGAAAGATTATAGTAGTGTGTCACTAATTTTTATACAAAAATCAAATATTGAAAAGAAGTTATGTGATTAGTTATTAATTATTTCATAATGGTATACTATTGTTATATCCTTGCTCAGTCTTGACATTTGATCAGTATTTAAATATAATCAATAATCACCGTAAAGGAGATCTGTATATAGAAGAAATATTTTTTTACATAAAGTATATTCGCAGTTACAGTCTAGGTTTTGTCTTAATGTTTGGGGGTTGAATCAAGGGATTTTGGTGCATAGTGTGGAAGAATAATTGCAGGCGTTCGTCCAGTTGTGATCACCTTTCATTCAATAATACGTTAGCCTGGATTCTGTTTAAACAACCTGATGATTGTTGGTATCTCTCGGGGGCTAGTGTCAGCTGGGGCAAACCCTTGGTTCGTTTTGATTTTCTCCAACAAATTTATATTTTTAAAGGTTCATGATACGTTTTTCATTTTCATACCTCACCATTTATGATTTTTTAGAAGTAAGAATTGTAATACTATTTATTAAATATTTCATAATTATCCTGCTCATTTTCTTGCAATTTTATAGTCTGATCTAGATCCAAAACGATTAGCTGCATTAGGTAATACAGCTCATTTGATCAAGCTTTTAAATCAAATTCTCAATGACCGTGACATGAATCCACGTAGAAAAATGAAATGTCTTCAAGATGTAAGTTCAAATTAATTTTGTTTGAGAGATACTGTTGTTTCCTAACATTTTGTTTTCGGATAAAATATTTTATTTGGAAAATGGTACAGGCATGAATTGTTTCTCGCTAAATATTATTTGAGGTGATGTGATACGAACGATTGTTTTTCTCAGTGTATTTGGCAGTCAGGAATTACGTTTTGTCATTTATTCATAATTATCTGGTACCTTGCTGTTAAGAATTTACAAGAATTAATCCGAAAAGTTTTCTCATTTATACATTTGTCATTTAATTTTCGTTACTTGTTTACATCTTTCAATGAACAGTTTCGCAAATCTCATCCAGATGTATTTTGGTTACGCTTTGGTACTGAAGAAAAAGCATCTACCTATTTATCCCGTTTACAACGTCGTATTGATTCACAAACTCAACCTAGTGTTTTTGAGCGGATTACAAATGCACTACGTCGTCGACTTCAAAGTCCCGTCAAGCAACAGGATTAGCATCAGAACAGCTCTTGTACCTTGTATTTCGATTGTTCCATGTAAACATGTGGAAAATTAATTCGACTCCTACTTTTCTTGTAAATGGTCGCCTATATCGTCTAATAATTTTTAATCAGATTATATATCACTATTTTTCTAAATGTTTGACTTTATGTTAGATGAGGTATAATATGTAGTAATTTACTGTTGATATATTCATTAAAAGCGTCAATTTTAATGAATTCTTAGTAACAGTGTTTCCCAACTTCCTATTCGGACGATTTCAACTTACAAATTAAGCATATAACTTGATATTTCTCTAAGATCTTATCACCATGTATATAAAGCGTGAACTTCATAATTATCACTCAAGTCATTTTATACTGCGGTCAGTACACATATAGCCATAGAGATACACGAACTTCCTGACTATTTCAGCAACTCATCGGGAAGGGTGAGTACAAACAGGTTGCTTTTAATATTGGAGAACTTTACTTCTTGATATTCGTATGTCATTTCTGCACCTATCGGCTGTGAAAACGCTCGGCAAAATGATAATTTGCACATTTTTTCCGCTATAATTACAAATGTTCGTTGGGATGTATTCAATCCCAAGAAACTTGATAGTTTTCGCCAATGTGCATTTTATTATTATAGTCTACATGTTGAACAATCAACCATTTATATAAAATGTAAGATCTGGTACATATATTCATCGGTTCAAGTTGCCACACCCCAAAAGGGCAGCGAGATAAAATTGTCAGGGAAAATCCCGCCAGTAGTGGGGTTAACGGTAAGATAAAAGATTAGGCATTCAAAATACGATTCGAGGAAATATATAATAATGAATTAAAAAAGTTTACGAAGGATATAGCATCCTAGGATCTAAGGGAAGACAAAGAATGAATGTACCTGCGCCATTGCGGATGATACTAAGCCGTTCCACTCAAAATATCTAACGATTGGTTACGAAAAGCACTCACCCGGCAGTTTGCACTTACTAATAATGGTTAACTTCAACAGTCAGTGTCTTCCGCTGGGCCTTGATCTGATCACTCTTAGCTTTTTTAAAGCGTACTACATCAATCATCCTCGTGCATCCAGGAAGACAGTCGATAGGCTTCATTAGTATGTGCCGACCGCCTCAGTCGTCAAATGTTTACAGCTTCAATAAACTAGCTTTTTTAATCTAATGTCCGATGTGTAACCTTAGCATTGTTCACTCGAAGGTCCCAACAGTCTAGGTGTGTTTCGAAGGCTTTTATGATCAAATACTAGTAACCTACAAATATCCACTATTTTTAAGGGTCAAAATTCGCAGCCATAAATTGTAACAGCGAATTGTTGAGCAGTATACTCGTTGTGGTTGGTAAACGAACATCTTGCATAAGCTACAAGCGACGTTACCCAGCCGAGATTTCTGACTCTGTACATAGATTTCACCAGGCCACTAAAAATGATGAGACTACCAAGGTTAATTAAAGTGATCAACATGCTACATATGAACTACGAATATTGATCGCTCCAGGATGCAGTTCACAGCATAATTTGAAACCATTTCGTAAAATGGAATTGTTAGCACTGATAATTAAGACATACTAATAAGTGATGAATGACTTTGATCACGAACAAAAAGGTTTTGTGGACAGTTGTCTCCCCTCGGTTGACTACATTATGACGAGAAATTTCATGAGTTATCTGCCAAAAAAACCGGAATAATAATTTTCATTCTTTCAAACCATACTCAAAACTAATCGTTAACATTCGTTCTTATTATAGATTGCGTTACTTGTCTATTCCTTTATGCTTCAACTCATACAGCAGTTCACTTAAGGTGGAAACCTTGTTCTATCTAAACGAACTCAAGTAACTGACTGGTCGACAGTTGAGTGCTACCACCGACATTAGAGGTAATTGTCGTTTCATTGGATTTTTGTGAGGGCTGTGATACTGCCCGGGTGCCCAAACCGAAGCAGATGGTTTTCTTAGGGAGCCACACCTGGAGCCTTCGACCCAAAGGTCTGATCCACAAGGCAGTGGAGCGACGTAAGGATATGCGTTTCCATGGTAGCCGATGACCAACGATTGGTTCATACACCATTTGTTCCTCTCAGGATACTGGAGCCCATGTGCACCATTGGTTTGGAATCAGGCTTTCCCAACTCCCCTCGGTGTTCACTAACCCGGTTAAAGCACAGGACATTCGCTTTTCCTCCTACCCATTTCGTAAACAACACTCATGCCACGAGAAGGCAGTGAGTAGGACTTCCCTGGCATTAGCTATATACGCGTGGCCATTTGAGAGCATTTCGAGAGGAAGAGTGGACTCTCCCCACTCTCGGCCGTACCAGGGCATTTAGGGGCCCGATGTGTGGCGCATAAGTATCTGATGCCCCATTGTACCAATGTTTATGTGTAATGCAGAAGTTCGGCAATGTGAGCTAGGACACAGCGACGATAATTCGGTTGGAGTCACCATCTCGAAACACCGACTTTGGTGGCTTGGACATTTCCTGCTAATGTCGTCTCAACGAACTTCGCATTGTGCATCATTTGCCGACTCGGGGACTGGTTAGAAAAAGCGGTGAGGTCAGCGCATGACATAATGTCGTGCTATAAAAAAATGCTGTACAAGACAGGCTTCTGTCGGTTCTTGTTGACTCCCTGGTTGTGGTCCTAGAGATGGAGCAACACAATGGCTTGAGACGTTATCAGAAGTGGTTTAGAATAGAAGCCTGTAGTGATCTTGCTGCAACTTTCTTTTACTTCATGAAAATGGGAGTAACTTCTTTGACTGAAATAGTTCTTTCTGATTGTATTTTTCCTAACTGAACTGCTTCTCCCATCATTATTATTTCAGTTTTATACATTAATTTCTGTTCATTGTTGTTCTTCCTTTTTACTATATTCGTTTTCCTTCCTCTATTTCTTCACAACCTCATTTTCATTGTGTCGCACATATATATTTGGTGCCTCCTTGCACCAATATTTATATTTTCAAATAAATAAATATTATACTAGCTCTCTAATTTATATTGTTTATTCTGAATTGATGATTGTAGAACGCAATATCTATGTATTGCCAAAAACCGATACTCACTGCACTTAACAATCATTTAAAATCGTGAAATCAACGTATTCAGTCATACTGAATATTTCGTTTTGTACGTTGTTTTAAACGGAATCGGTATCGACCGTTCCTAACATTCATTGATACGTATTATTAGTTAACTGATGAACAAATCAACTAAAAAAATCAGTTTTTAATAGTTTTTGTTTGATGGGGGTTTCAGAAACAGTGAATGGTCAATGTCTTTTAGAAAAATGGTTGAATGTTGTATACATTTTGATCAGAACTAACGGACTATACAAACATGATACTGAGTACTATTCAGTGACTAGTCATTTATAAATGTCTTTCTCATTGATTAATGGCGTCTCGAATAGCCCAGTATTAACATCTTAGACAGTGAAGCTGAGTGGAGCATCATTCGCCTCAGAATCGCAGATACGCCCTACAGAATGGTGGGAACTGGCCTGAAACGTGGGTTTAGGGTTTTTTGCCGACTGTCTCCAAGCACTTCGCATCTGGATATAGTGATTCTGTATTTTGTAGTGTAGTAAGCGAATTTTTACAGTTGTTGAATTTACGTTGTGATTGTCATACTCCCTATGGTTCCAATGACTAATACTCTATTCACACTAAGATGATTAAGTCCAACATTTGGAACTGATAATATTATTCAAGTACTTTTAAAAATATGCGTTGAATTCAGCAAGTTGTATAGAGAAATTTAAATTATTTTGTATACAAAAGAGTATGTGTCAATGATTAAATCTAACATTTACTTCTTTTTATCTGGTTCTGTGTAGCCTTTAATAAATCGCTTTGGTATTGAGTACGATTCTGTAATGAAAAATCAAAATTAAATATAAAGTAGATCATAATTCTACTGTTAGTATTTAGTTCTGAATTACAATTTAAATAAATGCGCTTCGTTAACTGGTTGGTTAACATTAATTCAATGTGAAGGTCATTTTGGTCATTGAATCCCATCAAACGGGCAAGTATGGAATGCCAGAGAAGCATAGCACAATACTGTTTCACCGTAGTTTTTACTTAATTTGCTGAATGGTTAATCAACTAATTCTATCATGTCAGTCAACATTTTGTACATAAAATACGAAAATAGGTTAGGAATTTAAAATAATTTTAAGAATTCATATATAAGTAGCAGCTAGTATGTATTTCATTGTTATCGAAAAGCTATTATGCAGAGTAACATTCCACTTCGAAATAATTTCAGGTTGTGAAACGATCTCTCTATTAGTAGAAAACATGTATCGATACTAAATAATTGGTTCTTTCAGGCATAGAATTAACAATGTTTGAGTTGGGTATATGTTTTTAGGTAGAGTTTTGTTCTTTGTGTTGTGAAATATGCAAACTTGGATAGATATATTTTTGCATGACGTTTTATGTACGATATATTTGTCTGCATTTTAGGTTTAATTAAGATATTGTATAAGACAAATATTCAACTTTAATTAATGATAAGTCTTTCGTTACTGAATATGCAACTAGTTCAAATATTTTAAGATGTATGATCCATCACCCAATACTTCACAGTACAATGTAAACTGGAGTAAGTGTAGGATGGAAGAAAGCTAAGCGGATCAAACTAAGAAGTCGGATCTGTCCATAAAGTTATCGACTGTAAAACTGAGTTATGTAAGTCCAGTCTACTTAATTGCGGTCTTTGTAATTATCGTAATGATAAAATAGAATGTTACATAAATCCTGAGAATATTTAGATGTAAAATGACAGTCAACAACTACTCATTCATCTAATTAAGTGAAATAAAGATCGACGGACATTAACACTAATTACTCAACTTATTATGCAATGAGTTGTGCAATTACGTATGATATATATATATATATATATATATATATATATATATATATATATATATATAAACAGATAAGAGCTGTTATTTACTTTTAGGTTTTATTCATCTTACCTGTAAGTAATTTGGAGATAGCTGCAAGGTGAACACCTTGGGCTTGAATGACAATTTTACCCGGGTATTGTTGATCGTCTGTTTTCCCAGCTGAACAGGCTAAATGTATTTTCAGTTGTTTAGAAAATGAATCTGGATTAATGTGAAAATCTTCCAATTCCGCTATTCGAGTCTAAATATATGATGAACCCATAAATGAACAGATAATCAACGCATAGATAAGTTTAGTAAACATGATAATTAAAGAAATTACTTGTCATCATTAATGACAGTAGTCTTCAATCACTAACAAGTTTTTTCAGTAGGATAGAATTAGTTGTATACAAAATTACTTCTAATAAAGAATAATGAATTGTCAATACATTGACGCTGAATTTAAAAATTCATTTTCATTAGTGTTGTTAGGAGTATGTGAGCGGCTGTTACTTTTAGATTGTCCAAATCGCGGAACGACACTTTTCTGGGTGTGATAAGCAGGCTGGATTAGTAAAGTGGGCCCAAGGAACAGATATTTGAGGTTGGTCATGCACAACTTTGAGTAGTTTTGGTTCTACTAGCTCCAATTTTCTCATACCTCATCGACAACAGCTGAAATCTCTAGTAAAAACTGAAATGTGGTAATTTTAGGGTCCATTTTTGTTAAAATTTCCTTTCATTGTGAGAAGACAATAGGCCTGAGGATGCTGGTTTTAAAAGAGAAACATTTTACTACACTCAAATTCCAGCACATTTGGCACTATGACTTTGTAGTTTGACCTTAATTTTCCTACGTTAATCTTATCACATTCCAACGGACTTACATGTCATGATAGAACTGAAAGGGATGCGTTCCAGAAAATAAAACTCAGTTGGATCACGATAGGCGAGCTCGACTACTGAATCAAAGTAACAGCTGTGGTCTGGATAATGTGTTGTTATTTTATAACTTTTATTTAAAGATAAGAGTCACATGTGTCATAATGTTTGAAGATATAATTTAACAAAACCATCGTCTAAAAATAAAACTTTCCCCTACTAATCTGTTTCTCCCACAAATTCGCTATTTTGAAGCGATAACAGTTAAAGAACAACTGGAAAAGAAACCCGGGAAACATATGACAACTTTTTTCATCGTCAAATTTTCCCAACAGTTCATATTCAAAGAATAGAACTGTCACATGTAGTGGCTACTACGCATACTGAATTATAACTCAATAGTCAACATTTACTATTTGACATTCGTTATTACCGTGTTCTTTGTTCGATGAAAATGAGACAGTAACTATAGATCAACTGAGGTGTAATAGATTATATTTCTTGTACACAGAGAATCAGGAAATATAGGGTAGCTAAATTGCATAACTGAATATGAGTTGAATTTGCGTAGATGACTATAGCTTTTCAGATGGATAGATGAGTATTTGATATAGTTAGATATTAAAGAAGATTTCCAGTGATAGGTTGCTATTTGACTATATATGTTAAGTTTCTAACCTCGTTCCTTTCTAAGCAACTTAAGTTATTGTATCCATTCAACTGAGCGTTACGGACCGATCATTTTCATAAGTTTAAAGAAAATTTAGAAATAATGCTTGGTTTATATGTTTTTACACGTTTTTTTTTTACTGAGTTCAAAACTATACCATTAGAAGGTCTTTCATGTCTTTTTAGTAAACATTTTAAGATAACAATTTTATGCTGACCATTTTCCCTATATACAGAAATTTGTAGACCAAGGAATTACAATGTATGTAAACTTCCCTTTATTCAAGTAAATTATAGAACCTTTTTCGATAGTATGGTTACAAATAAATCAACATTAAACAATTTGTCAAAATTAAGATATGTTTGGACTTGTAGCTATGATGTATTAAAACATGTGTTTTCTAGAATAAATCTTCGCTTGATTCATGTTAGTATACTGGTTGACAATTATATATAAACAATTAAGAGATTTTTAGCTTAAAATTAATTGACAGTCCTAACAACGATAAAAGTCATTCTTCAGATTATTCTTCTGAGGTAGGACAGGTTAGAAGTCTTGATAATCAGTTGTGCTCGAGACAAAAGTTTGTGATACATAGAGAAAATGTTGATCGCTATCATTGCTTTTAAAACAAACGTTAACTTACTAATTTCTTTCCAGCTTTCGTAACAGTATACAAATGTATATGAGGTGGCTCTTTTTTATTCCAGATGACAGGGGTGGACATGTCCGGATAAATTATGCGATAAGCATTAGTTAAGTTTTTCAAAGCTTGAGAAATAAGATCACCAAAACGAATGTGAAAAATTGGATTTGTTATGGTACTTTCAGGGGATTCAATAAAAGTTTTCGGCTCACATATGCCTGTTAATAATTTGTCTAAATGAACTAAGCTATAAGAAAAAATAAATAATCTTCAAGTTGTGTACAGCTGAGTCAATTTAAACTTAGCGATACAAAAAACAATTTGAAAGAGAAAATGACGGATGTACCTTTTTTGGAATTATGCACGATCAGATATTCATTATTTATATACTTGTACTGACAATCAATTTCATGATCAAAGGCCCAAATGTGAATATTCATCTCAGTAACCAAATATTGTTTCTACAGTTATGGTCAGTTGAAGGGGATATTTTCCCTCATTCAGAGTTGGCAGTAAAAATAATGGTTAAAATGTCATTGAAGTGAGGTCAAATACTAAATCGACAGTCAGAGGTAACTTCTGTCATAGTAGCATTTATATCCTGAGCCAGAATACATTTATTTTTGCTTAAATCACAACTGATATATTCGTAAAATAAGATAAAACGATAAGAAATAAAACAGAATACAAATATATTTTACCAACCTACAATGGTTGAACACTATAGAAACGTTCTATTGGGAAATATCCTACTTTATGTTAAAATAACCAAGGAGGTGAATGTTATGATAATTGGAATAATCATTAAGTAATGAAATTGACTGAGAAATTAATAAAATTATTTTGCTTATTAACTAGCTCAAAAGAGTTAATAATCAAGAAAAACATATTTATTCAGCGAAAAAGCACTAAAACATCCTGCATTTTTACCTCGGATCTGTAGTCAACTGAAGCTTATTGTTTCGAACATAATTATCAATAGTTCGTCTGGCTTCTGATTGGCTAATACATTCGCCTGATCTAGGGAACAGGAAAAATGATTGATATGTTTAGGGAGATAGATCAAGTTGACACTAGTTAATTTAAAAGGTACTTGGGACTATAACATAAACCTATTTAATATCTAGTGACTTGTTTACACGTTCCAACCAGTAAGATTCCCACAATGAAATCGTTGAATATTAGTCACCGTTTAAAACTAAAGCAGCGTTTTTACCTTAAAGCTTCTTAGTTATCTGTAGAAGACTTTTCACTGTGGAATCTGAGATTTCTTGTATTAGTAGGCAATATCAACAAAACTAGATTTCAACCAGCCTCGCTTTTCTTCATCTATTGGTTTTAGTTCAGATGATTGATGATACAAATTTAAATCCAAATTTAAGTGGTTTTATCTTAACTCGACGCAAGTTAAGACTTGATAAGCTGCACACAAATTTTCTATAATTTTCAGGAATACCTTTAACTGTTGAGATTTGATAAGGGTTTCTGACAAGGTCTTCTTAAGGTTTCTGCACACTTTTGTCTGGACCTCTTGAAGAAAATTATAAAACTTGGTTCAATATTAAGTTCCTCAACGACTTTATAAGAATAGGAGGCTTCAGTTCTTAGTTTAGATAAATGGTTTTTCATGGCTTAAATCCGATACTTCATTGTTTATCGAGGGTTTTTCTGTAATGGAGGTAATTTACGTAAGCGCAGTTTCAAAACATTAACGTAGATAGTAGCATGTAATTAGACATTGTTGAGAAAACTCTGTTCTAGTTAATTTTCTGGATATTGTGCGTCGAATCGAACCAGACTAATGAATGTCATAACTCGTCTCAATTCTTATGTATATTCGGTAAATTTTTGGTTGGAAAAGATGGAATATATGCAGCTGAAGGTTGTTATTTTATCACTGTAATTGGATTTATATAAATCATGTCGTACATTTTTAATGTCCTTATAAACGTGATTATTACCCTGAAGAAGTCCGGACAAGTTGGCTGGACGAAACGTTGGAATTATTTTAAATTTCAATCGCTGAGATTGTTTCAAATACAATTTACATA
Source organism: Schistosoma spindalis (assembly GCA_946903255.1). Classification (NCBI taxonomy): domain Eukaryota; kingdom Metazoa; phylum Platyhelminthes; class Trematoda; order Strigeidida; family Schistosomatidae; genus Schistosoma; species Schistosoma spindalis. The sequence continues at coordinate 79,159,042 of OX336416.1, read as the reverse complement.
TATAATGACTTCTGTATACTCGGCGCCCAATATCTGTCAAACTATTCGTTCTAATCTTGACGAATATTCGTATAAGTTATTTTGATTCATTTTGTATTGTTTGTTTGAATCTTCCCATTGACGTTTATGACTGCAATCGACATATGTGCACCCTGTGCGAATTGTCTCGATACTGCCCTACGTCACAAGCATTATAAGCAAAAATGGATGGTGGCTAACAGTGCAATCAAGGACGCGCGTTTCTTCCTACTTGGGACTCGTCAGATGGACGTGATTGGATCCCATAGTTGATGTTCAGTCCGGGACTCGAATACATATGCCAATAAAAGACTGATCAAATGCGGTCCTAAACATCAATGAGAAGATTCAAACAAATAATACAAAATGAATTAAAACTTCGCCCCATAGCACAAGCTGGTGGCTATAAAAACTCAGTAGCTAAGTGGATAATGCGATGGCGTTTGGGGCGAACGGTACTGGGTTCGAGTCCCAGAGTGAACATCAGCTATGGATTGCAGGTACATCAGAATTGATGGGTCTCAAGTAGAACGAAATGCACGTCCCGGATTCCATTGTTAGCCACCATTCATCTTTGTGCTTAGTCATCTTGGTTTTTAGATTTCAAATGAAATAGGTATAAGTTCGTTGTGTACGAGTTTGTAGGTTTCGGTTGATACAATTGAAACTAACAATTACATTTTATGGTAGCCATTATTTATTTTCGTTAAGTAGCCCCCAAATGCCCTGGCACGACCAAGGATGGGGAGAGTCCACTCTTCCTCTCGAAATGCTCTCAAATGGCCACGCGTATACAGCTAATGCCAGGGAAGTCCTACTCACTGCCTTCTCGTGGCATGATTGTTTTTTACGAAATCGGTAGGACGAAAAGCGAATGTCCTGTGCTTTAACCGGGTCGGTGAACACCGAGGGTCCACCTAGGGGAGTTGGGAAAGCCTGATCCCAAACCAATGGTGCACATGGGCTCCAGTATCCTGAAGGAACAAATGGCGTATGAACCAATCGTTGGTCACCGGCTACCATGGGACTGCATCTCCTTACGAAGCTCCACTGCCTTGTGGGTCAGACGTTCAGGTCGAAGCCTCGGGTTGTGGCCCCCTAAGAAAACCACCTGCTTCGGTTTGGGCAACCGGGCAGTATCACAGCCCTCACACAAATCAATTGAGATTCGTGTGGAGCATATGTATTTGGTACCTCCTTGTACCAATACCTATGTGTTAAAATAAATAAATAAATAAATAAATTATATATATATATATATATATATATATATAGTGCTTCCAGGTTTTTAATGATTTCAATAAAATTCAACGAACTCCACAACCCGATACTGGAAATTATTATATTCTCATTAGTGACTAACTTCAAGAGGAAATTTCCGAGGTTCTAGTGAGAAGTCACGACCAGTAGAGCAAGGGGTGAGGCAGTTACCCACCACATACAATGAAAGATGGTCGCGCAATTTCGTGGATTGATCGAGGTTAGACATTAATACTGTTGGTATTCAGCTTGGTGATTTAGAGATCAAGTGTTTGAGCGCGAGACAGAGAGTCCTGGGTCCGACTTCCACGTGCAGAATCATGGATGCCCACTGCCGAGTACCATAGCAAGACAAAAAGGCCGTCTAGTGCTTCCAGGTTTTCAATAATGGTCTAAATTATATCTGTTCATAATTTTAATGAAACAAAAGATAAACTTACTTATAACCAAATTGTGAAAATAAAGCTGTAACGGGTCCTTTAATTATTCGAATATCTTCAATTTGGGGTGGGCCCATATAGTCATCTGGCCAATGACACTCAACTTTAGGATTTGTTATTGAAGCAGGAACGGTTACTCCTCGTAATCTGGATGTGTAGATTATGAAATTTAAAAAAAAATAATCAAATTTTTTTGATGAATTACACAGCGTAAGCTAATCGGTAACATGAAAGTCTCCACAGAATAAATTATCTTAAATCATAAATTAGTGACAGAAACACTTTAGTCCTCTAGAATATACACCTACATATATTCACTTCAGCTTATCATGTTCTCTTATCACTTATTCTGGATTATACGTACTACGTTCAGCCGAATGCAAGGAAAGAACATTGGTTGGTTCAAACTCTTGAAATCATAAAAAGACTAATTATGGGACTAGAACTAGGTTTCAATACTTCAAATTTATCAAATGCGAATAAACACATACATAAAAAGAAAAAGAAATGAGTGATATCACTCAGTATATACATGGTAATCGTTCGTTAGCTGATGATATCAAGTAATATAAACTAAACTAAAGTGTGTCGATGTCTTGGTAGTTTAGGTGATCGCTTTTAAACTACAGAGTAACAAGTTTGAACAGCGCCCAATTTACTGTTTGGACAGTAATACCGTTGTGTAAGTTATTTATGTCGACAGACGTAAGTAGTATGTAACACCAATCGGAAGTGGAAAACCTGGCAACGAAAGGCTAAGAAGATTGAGTTGAAGAGAATGGAAAAGAATTGTGGACTGGAAGAATAATACAGAACGTGAAGAACAAATGATGGAAATTTACAAATGAAGTACTCAGTGTATGGTTCTCATATTTTACCAAAATATTCTGTAACTTTGTGCTAAACAGTAAACCGACTGTCCCCGCTTGCGTCCTCATTCACAAAAATACTAGTCGTTACACAAAAGATGTAGCTCAATACGGAACATATAAATTGGTACTTGGTGAGTGAGCCATATTATATTATTCGATTTAAAAGAAGTTAGCATGATATTGTTTTGAAGACATCAAATGAAAGCTTGGAGTTAGATACAGAAAATAAAGCTAATGGAACTCAGAATTCAAATACAATACTTGTGTACTAAATTTGAACTGACACATTGCTAGGTTCGTTAAACTTGAATGCTACTACTGATTCGTCTCACTCGGAACGGAACGAAGGATCAAGGATTCAGAGACTCGATAGGCTATTCTGGTCCGTTGTGTGAGTTTTGGGGGATCTATCGTCTTCAACACACATACTGTGTAAGGACCAGGGTTGTTTCCCCTAGGAATGGAATTTCAGTAATGCGAAATTAAAGGGCGAAAATCCAACTAAAAATCACACTAATATACATTTAGTACAATCCGTTATCAATGTTTAATGGTTTCCTAAAAAGATGAATAGTTCAGAAGTAAAATAAAAATACAATGTTTTAGTGTAATGTATTTACCGAGATACATGTTTATATATTTGGTTTTAGATCGCATGTTTTGCGCATGAGATAGTGATATCACCAAACAGCCTAAATCGAAGTAGGTAGATCGGTGTTTGAACGTGCGAAGTTCTGATTGTAAGCTAAACGTAATAGATTATTTAGCATTTCATAACATACATTTGAAGTGACCTTGCAAAAACTGATTCAATGATTCACTTTGTCAGAAAAAACATATCGACTGAAGAAACACTAAAAAATTTTAATACTTACTCAATGTGATCTTTATTAATATGATTTAACATCAATACACCAGATTTCGGTTCAGTCACCTCGATGAAACCTTCATCTTGCATAGCTTTCAAAAATAGGCCAACCTAGATTAACAAAAACAGAAAATGAAGTAGATTCATCCTAATTAGAATATGAATAATCGATTATATTCTTACCCCTACCAGAAGTTTACAGGTAGATGAAATAGTGAGCCATGCAATAATAAATGTTGATGAAGTGTACATTAGTAAAATAATCATAAATATAATAGTTAAAACGTTATACAACAAGACGTTTAAGATTTTGAAGAAGTGAATAGATGTCCATTACGAAACGATTTTAAGTCATGTATTGTACCTACTGAAAAAACCCTACAATTCTACGATTTAACTAAGTCATTTGATTATACTCCGGTTACAATCCCAAAGTGAATACTATAGTTACATTAAAAATAACCTACTTCACTAGTTTATGAGAGTGCTTTTGAATGTCCTGAGGGATAGTTAAAAGTATTTCTTTTGGTACTTTTAAATGCTAAATTTATTATGACAGGTTTTTATGGATGTCTAAACTGGCCAAGGAGAGGGAAGTGGTTGTATCAAATACTTTAATTACTTAGAAAGTTTAATCAATTGTGATAACTGTGGATATCTGAACATAGATACAGGAAGCTCGCTTCATTTTACTATTCCTGTTCAGTATTTTTTTCCCAACTTTTGCACTATTTAAGTAGTTGCTAACAAGTAGTGATAGGTTTGGACGCTGATCAACGGAAACAACGTAGCAGTAATAACAGCAGTGGTATAAAATCAGCTGTTACAAGACAAATGTAACTCCGGAAATAATACGCCATTTTCGAATATTTAGTATTCGGTTCATAAAAAAGAATTACTGTTCATATCATTCTTATTAAAAGATATATTTACTAGAGATATTTTATAAATTTAACATATGGTTACTATAACTTTAATGAATTATTAAGCTGTAACACAAACAAAGATTCACCTTTTTAAATTTTGTTTTCTTGATATCTAGATCCACTGATGGAGATCTGTAATGATAATAAATGAATAGTAAACTATGAAAAGCTATACCATAATTCTCATAATTAAAAAGGAATTTAATCAACTATGAGTAGAATAGATGTTTGATTCAGGGGAAGAAAATACTGAAAATTGTACGGTTTTGGTTTATATATTTATATGTTTACTAAAATGTATTTTTATTACATGATGTTAGCAGAAAGCTAACAAATGAGGAGTTTCCTAGTCTAATATTTATCGGTATTATGTATCAATGCTTAATTAAAAGGTCAGAAACAAAACTTTTTAACTTTTGTGAAATACTAGACAGTTAATCCCTTTTGATAGGTATTGTGAGTACTGATCATAGGGAGAACATTTATCAGTGTAGGACAGGGTGTTGAACACCGAGTGAGTCAATGTTATTGAGTCCTACTTCAAGAAGAGTAACGAATGTATGCAGTGAGTGAATGTTGAGAGACGATGTAACATCAGTTCAATATTTTATTCCTTCTAATGCTTGTTCGTTTGATACAGACTTGCAACTTACCTACTACCTTAAAGCCAAATACTTTGCTTTATACAGTATTTGCAAATAAAATCTGAATCTATGTGCATAGCTCTGATTTGCATACATTGTGCTCCACTTATATCGTTTCGAGCAATCGAGTAGTGCTACTGGTCATCATTCAAAAATATAGCTTAAAGGTGAGCTGGGTCACATACAGGTAGAAAATTGTGATTCTAACCAAATCACACTGAAAATGCCCTTTAGATCTCTACAGCAAACAAACAGTCATCATAGTCGTAAGCGTTCATTACTTTTTAAAGAAAAGAAATCACCAATATATTAATATTTACAAAAGAGGAACTTACTTGTGCACCAAAACATATTGAGAATAGAAAATATTCACTTGTATTGGAAGTTGATTTGCTTTGATCAACTTAAGACCTTTCAAAAAACACTCCCGTAGAATTTTATCAAGATCAAATAATGGTTGTAACTCTGCAAAAAGAAAACAGGAATGCATAAAATCTAGACATGAATGGAATTAGTTAATTTTCGCTGTGGTAAGAGAAAGTTGAAGATAGAAATTGAAGGCTAATAGTCATCTGAATAGCCAGGCAACGATTAATAAAACCAAAAAAGTACAATTGTCACACTTAGGTGGAGGATAAAAGCTACAAAGGGCAATTTGATGTATCGTTTTATGAATTTGCAACTGCTAAGATAGTTAATGTTGCACATGACTAATCAGTCTGTTAAGCTAAAATATGTGAAGAATTGATTGTTATTGACCTGTGGGCTTTCGCGTTAGAACAAGCAACACAAGTGAAATCAATGGCTAGAGATCATGTACAATAATCCTTAAAATTAGAGTAAAGTGACTGTCTTTATTATGAATTATTTTAAATTTTGGTAATATTAATTGTATAAATTAAATTACTGACTGATTACACATCCATTCAGTCAACTGAACGTTAAAATTTGAAAAATCCCCATATTTTAAATTTAGAACAACATATATAAGCGAACAATATGGTTTTCGATTAGATCCTTATAAGGCTTTACTCTAATATACAGTAATATTTATATGCATATACGAAATTATTAAACCAATCAATGAACGTGAAAAATCAATGTATCAGCTATGACATAGTTAAATCCTTTCCTTTTTTACTGAGACGATTGCAAAGTTAGACAGCTTGTGTATTATATATTTATTTGAAAATATAAATATTGGTGCAAGGAGGCACCAAATATATATGTGCGACACAATGAAAATGAGGTTGTGAAGAAATAGAGGAAGGAAAACGAATATAGTAAAAAGGAAGAACAACAATGAACAGAAATTAATGTATAAAACTGAAATAATAATGATGGGAGAAGCAGTTCAGTTAGGAAAAATACAATCAGAAAGAACTATTTCAGTCAAAGAAGTTACTCCCATTTTCATGAAGTAAAAGAAAGTTGCAGCAAGATCACTACAGGCTTCTATTCTAAACCACTTCTGATAACGTCTCAAGCCATTGTGTTGCTCCATCTCTAGGACCACAACCAGGGAGTCAACAAGAACCGACAGAAGCCTGTCTTGTACAGCATTTTTTTATAGCACGACATTATGTCATGCACTGACCTCACCGCTTTTTCTAACCAGTCCCCGAGTCGGCAAATGATGCACAATGCGAAGTTCGTTGAGACGACATTAGCAGGAAATGTCCAAGCCACCAAAGTCGGTGTTTCGAGATGGTGACTCCAACCGAATTATCGTCGCTGTGTCCTAGCTCACATTGCCGAACTTCTGCATTACTATCATGGTGTTGCCAATGGATGTCGGCATTCCTTTGGAGACAACGATGGTCAAACACAGAGTCGTTTAGCATCTTCAACTCGAAGAGGCCAAGTTTCAGTCAATCAGCCACAACGTAGAACCTGGTATGTAGGTACATCGGTTCAAGTTGCCCTACTCCATTAGCACAGAGAGATGAAGTTGTCAAACCAAACCCCATAATAGTAGAGGTAATAACAGTATCGGTGTTAATGGGAAAGACTATGCATTGAGGATACAATTCGAGAAGAAAACATAAATTAGTCAAATAAAGAGATTTTGAGGAATTTAGAACCTCGGAATTTGGGGCAAGGCAAAGAACGGATGCATCTGAGCCATTGCAAACGATTTTGAGCCATGTCATTCGAAGTCTCTAACCAATGGTGAAGGTAATCACATGGACCCCAACCAGCTAGTCCATACCAATTAATATGACTAAGTCCGATTATCAGTGACTTCATGGACTGATGCCATGTTTTGGTTTGGCCGCCCTTAGCTCTCTTCCAGCCTACTCCCACACCAGAAAACATTATCCGTCGAAGTAGGCGGTGGTTGAGCTTACACAATACATGTCCCAACCACATCAGTTGGTGAATATTTATTACCTCATCAATCGACAGCCCATCCCTATTCCTAATGGTCATGTTTCACGTCCATGAAGTTGAACGGAGAGAACTGCTGTGCAGTAAACTCGGTCTTTGGTTGGTAGACGGATATCTCGCCTACCCCACAAATGACGCTAGTTGGCTGAGGGTGAAGTTGTACAACAAACTATGCTGCCTTATAACGGAAAGAAAATACAAAGGACCAGCCCTAAAATAACACACATGACATTAAGGATTTTCGTCGCCCGCGCTAGAGCTTGTACGTACGGATTTAGCACATCTAAAGTTATCACTAAAAACCGTATACAACCAACCCCGAACAGTTTTCCCTTAGGCACTGGGATCACGTTCCGAATTCGCAAACACTACTATTATTCGGGTTTTCTTTGCAGATAACTCATGAAATTCCTCATCACAGTGCAGTCAACCGAGGAGAGACAACTGTCCACAAAACCCTTTTGTTCATGATCAAAGTCATTCATCACGTATTAGTACGACTTAATCATCAGTGCTAACAATTCGATTTTACGAAATGGTCTCAAATTATGCTGTGAACTGCATCCTGGAGCTATCAATGTTCGTACTTTATATTGAATAAGACAACAAGCCTCTCCAGTAATTTACGTATATTACATCTCCGAAACCGTACAGATAGGATCACAGTGTGACCATCCGTTTGACCGCACTTTATCCATGTGAAGAACTCGGTCTTCGGTTGGTAGACGGGTATCTCGCCTACTCCGCAAATGACGCTAGTTGGCCGGAGTCAATCAAGAGTCCTGAATCCGTGCCGAGGTTGTGTCAGACACCTGACCATTAGGACTGATGAAACTCCGGAAATAAGTGAAGCGGTCGATGCGTCCAACTACTTCACTTTCTATGATTAATTCAGGAGATGACGGAAGCCAGCCCTGAAGCAACATTCTGCATTTGAAATGATATAAGCACATCCCAAATATGCTTGCACTGTTGCTCAAAGTAGTCTGCATTTCATCAGCGTCTTCACCAAACACAAATATATCACCTGCGTATTCTAAGTCAACAAGTGAATCTCCTGGTAGATTATATCTAAAAGCATGAACATGTCAAAGTTAAATGAAAATGGGGAAAGCGGACAACTCCGACGAACAAAACTTTAGGTAACCTATTCAGACGATAGTTCGCCGCGAGCTCTGACTCGACCAGCAATGTCCCAGCTGAGAGTGTGTACAAGGTTAGTGTACTTCTTTGTCCTTTTTCATAAACTGGGACGACCAGCGATCAAGACCAGTCAGATGGGACTACGTCCAGTTCTCAGATTGTAGATAAGATTTCAGTTAGTCTAACTGCCAAAACTGGACCACCATCCTTAAAAATCTCAGGGATTAGTCTATCAGGCCCTGCTGCTTTCCTTTGCTTTAGAGTGCTGATAACCTTTTCAACCTCACTAAGATTTGGAGAATCTACATCAGTGGGCAATTCAGGTTGCTTGGAGATAATAGGTACCTGAAGTGTGGATGAAGGACAGTTGAACTGTTCCTTAAAGTGTTGTGCCCATCGGTCCAATCTCCAGGACTGAGAGTGGATCTTTTTCCAAGGTAGTTACACTAACAGCCGGATTTTTAATACCCGTTTCCTTGATAGGTCTGAACACTTGTCTACTTTTAGCTATCGTTGCTGTTTTTTCATCTTTCCTGCTTTCGCTATTCACCACTGCTCACGATCATTGTGTAGGTTTTTTATCAGCCTACGTTTAAGCTGCCTGCAGTAGATTAATGTTGCCTAAGTACACCTCATCAAGATTCCAAAGAAAGGAGGCCTGAGCAAGTGTGAAAATTACAGACGCATCACATTACTGTCAGTACTAGGGAAAGTCTTTAACAGAGTGTTGCTGAACCGAATGAAAGACGCAGTAGATGCCCAACTTCGAGATCAAAAAGCTGGATTCCGTAAGGATCGGTCATGCACAGACCGAATTGCGACACTATGGATCATCGTCTAACAATCATTTGAGTGGAACTCGTCACTATACATCAACTTCATTGGTTATGAAAAGGCGTTTGACAGTGTAGATAGGAGAACGTTATGGAAAATTCTTCGACACTATGGAGTTCCTGAGAAGATTGTCAACATTATCCGAAACTCATTCGACGGACTACAGTGCAAAGCAGTGCATGGAGGACAGCTGACAGATGCATTCCAAGTGAGGACCGGAGTCAGACAAAGCTGTCTACTCTCTCCCTTCCTCTTTCTTCTGGTGGTCGACTGAATTATGAAGACTTCGACATCTGAGGGAAAACATGGCATACAATGGACAGCTCAGAACCAATTAGACGACTTGGACTTCGCAGATGACCTAGCCCTCCTATCACATACACACGAACAAATGCAGACAAAGACAGCCAGTGTAGCAGCAGTCTCTGCATCAGTAGGCCTCAACATACACAAGGGGAAAACCAAGGTCCTCAAACACAACACGAAGAACAGCAATCCAATCACTCTTGATAGCGAAAATCTGGAAGATGTGGAATCCTCCACATACCTGGGAAGCGTCGTTGATAAACAGGGAGGTTCAGATGCAGACGTAAAGGCGAGGATTGACAAAGCAAGGACAGCATTCTTTCAATTAAAGAACATATGGAACTCAAAACAACTTTCAACCAATATCAAAGTCAGAATCTTTAATACGAACGTCAAGGCAGTTCTACTGTACGGAGCTGAAACTTGGAGAACTACAACAACCACCATCAAGAAGGTACAAGTATTTATCAATAGCTGTCTAAGCAAGATACTCAACATCCAACATTGGCCGGATACCATCAGCAACAGCCTTTTGTGGGAGAGAACCAACCAGCTTCCAGAGGAAGAGGAAATTAGGAAAAGACGATGGAAATGGATAGGACATACATTGAGGAAATCATCAAACTGCATTACGAGACAAGCGCTAACTTGGAATCCTGAAGGGAAGAGGAAAAGAGGAAGGCCAAAGAACACATTACGTCGGGAAATATAAGCGGATATGAAAGGGATGAATAAGAACTGGAAAGAGCTGGAAAGGATTGCCCAGGACAGGGTTGGATGGAGAATGCTGGTAAGCGGCCTATGCTCCTTTACGAGGAGTAACAGGCGAAAGTAAGTAAGTAAGTAAGCTCTGGCGCTTAATGTGACATTAACGCCAGCAAAACCAGACAATCTCACAGGGTCCACGGATAAACACACACGAAATATGCTTTGCGAAGCGGGAGATGGAGAACGAATTTGTAATATTTCACTAGAGTCTTGAAAATGGATCTGAGATAGACAATAGACATCGATATTAAGATTTTCCAAAGACATAGCCAACCCTATCTGTTGTCCGATCTGCATTAGTGTGTGGACGTTGGAATAAGCCAGTTTGAATGGCATACGTGGTTTCAGAAAGACTGGTTCAGTATTCACAGTCGGTGGTATCCTTTATTTTTATTTTATTTGGACACATAAACATTGGTACAATGGGGCATCAGATACTTATGCGCCACACATTGGGCCCCTAAATGCCCTGGTACGGCCGAGAGTGGGGAGAGGCCACTCTTCCTCTCGAAATACTCTCAAATGGCCACGCGTATACAGCTAATGCCAGGGAAGTCCTACTCACTGCCTTCTCGTGGCATGAGTGTTGTTTACGAAATCGGTAGGACGAAAAGCGAATGTCCTGTGCTTTAATCGGGTCAGTGAACACCGAGGGGAGTTGGGAAAGCCTGATTCCAAACCAATGGTGCACATGGGCTCCAGTATCCTGAGAGGAACAAATGGTGCATGAACCAATCGTTGGTCATCGGCTGCCATGGAAATGCATATCCTTACGTCGCTCCACTGCCTTGTGGATCAGACCTTTGGGTCGAAGGCTCCAGGTGTGGCTCCCTAAGAAAACCATCTGCTTCAGTTTGGGCACCCGGGCAGTATCACAGCCCTCACACAAATCTAATGAAGCGACAATTACCTCTAATGTCGGTGGTAGCACTCAACTGTCGACCAGTCAGTTACTTGAGATCGTTTAGATAGAACAAGGTTTCCACCTTAAGTGAACTGCTGTATGAGTTGAAGCATAAAGGAATAGACAAGTAACGCAATCTATAATAAGAACGGATGTTAACGATTAGTTTTGAGAGAATGAGAATTAGAGCATGAATAATTTTTCGAGTTGCATTGATCATTTAGTTTATTTGTTGGCTAGAATACTGCCCGTGTGCTCAAGCCGAAGCAGGTGGTCTTCTTATGTGGTCAGTCCCAGAACCTTCTACCCAGACGTCCAATCTACAAGGCAGTGGAGCAACATTAGGAAATGCAGTCCCATGGTAGCCATTTGTTCCCTCGGGAGCATGGAGCCCATGTGCACTATTGGTTCGGTATTAGGGTTTTCCAGTTGTCGTAGGTGAACCCTTCGTATCCACCAGCTTGTGTAGTGTAGTAATTTGTTACATTTGTTCACATTAACTCCACTTTTGTTGTTTTCTCCTCTTACCGTTCTTTGGAATGGGACAATTCAAATGGATGCACACTTGTCGCAGGTTCTACATCAATGATGACTGACTGACATTTGTGAAACAAACAAACAATTTTAGAAAATCAGCTGTCAAACGAATCCGAAAATAAGACAAATACTACAAAGCTTCGGATTTCTGGTTATAAAACATTTTCTATGCAAGAGGATAACTGTTTAACAATTTCTACGACATCGCTTTTTACTGTTGAAATATAGAAGAGTATTAAGTAATTGTAATAGCAATATAATAAATGAATACACTGATCATCTAGCAAATGAATACTGTAACTAACCAACAGCTTCTTCCAAATGAAGGTCATTCAATTCTTCGCTGATATTTTTATCATCCGATATTTGTTGAGACAATATATTTACTGAGGATTTAGACTCATTATCGACATTGTCTATTTCTTGTTCATTTGTTTTAGGAGAACTCTCATCGACAATAGGCCATGGGAGAATGGGACGGTTGAATGATGACACCAGAGAACTAAACGTGTACAAATAGAAAATAGCACACAACAGATCTATAAATCAAACAAAATGTACAACATACTCATGAGAAATTGAAATCACACTTTGAAACGTACCACACATGATCGCCAATAACATGAAACACGGATACAGCTTTCCCCTTACCGGCACTCATGTACATATCATAGTTTGACATAGCTGTGTGCCCGACAGCTATTGGTGCGCTATATTACATTAAATATATAAAATATATAAAACTACCAGTTGGAAGTTGTGCTGATACAACAAAGAACACCCTTCTCTATCTTATTAAATGTATAAGGAAGAATTGGACCATCAGTTACTACTCCAGGAAGCATAAGGTCTATAAAATGTTGAAATCCAAAAAAAACTGTATTTACCAGCCCCTTTCATTAGAACGGAAACTAAGTTCTCATGTACTTTGAAATGTGGGAGGAGGTTCGGCAAATGCCATAGAAGGTAAACTTATCTAATATGAGTTATAGATGAAAAACTACCTGTGGGGAGACGTTCTTTTTCATTTTCAATAATTAAAGGAATATTTCCAAATTTGTAGATATTCACTTTTATTTCTGACGAAGTTATGACTTTTAAACGGTGAACATCTTTTGTTTTAAAGATTTCCAAAATATTTGTAGGATCTAATCCGTACTCATCATAGAATGAGTTTAGAAGTTGCTTCCTATAAATAAAAAGTAAGTACAAAAATAAATAAAGCTCTGACTTTTCACAAGACTTAATTTGAGAATTAGATCTCACGGAGAATGGTTTTAGAAACATTTTTTATCGTATAAGACAGGACCGTTAGAATCTAAAATAAAATAAAGTAGGTGTTATATAACAGTATTACTGACTCTTCAGAGATGATCCGAAAATAGTGAATACTACTGAACGACATATTCTTCATTTTAGAGCCACCTGACTTGCTAGTTAAAGACAAGAGATCTACATATAATGGGCAGATGGCACGATTAATTAGGAGTTCCCCTCAATTGATTATCAACAAGCGGTTAGAAAATATTTACCATTTTCTAAAAATACCTCATCGTACACAGTGTAAGTGTTTAGTTATTTGAGAATCTTGTACATACATCCTGTTTTCTTTACCTACATACACAATTTTTATTAACGTTTTATTTGGAGAAAAGAAATTAATGGAACAAAGGCGTAGTCAGTAGTTATCAAAAGGGTTTGTAAATATGATTAGATATGTGGGGATCTGGTCCCATAAACGAGTGTTTATAATAAATGCGACACAGTCAATAGAAATAACTACATTCACCATTTACATACAACTGATATGAAAAGCTGTTATTGCCAGTAACACCAAGTAAGCAACTCAGTTGTTAGTAAACGGGTACTAGGTAAGGATGGCAAATCAATTGATGAAGTAGTGAAACTTAATCAGTTGAGGTGGCTGGGACATGTGTTGAGCATGCCCGACCAGCGACTGCCCCGACTTGCGATGTTTTATGGTGTAGGAATAGGTTGGAAGAAAGCTAGGGGCGGCCAGACCAAAACATGGCAGAAATCCATGAAGTCACTGACAAGCGGACTGAGTCATGTTGGTAGGTGTAGACTACCTGGTTGGAATCCGCGAGATGATAGCAACCGATGGTTAGAGACCTTGAATGACATGGCTCAAAATCGTTTGCAATGGCGCAGGTGCATCCACTCTTTGTGTTCTCTCAAACTCGAATCTTCTGAATTCTTCATGTCATTTATTTTCTTTCCATATCTATTTCACTGGATTATACTCCTTAAATAACATCATCAAACCCTAATGTTCCCTTTCACTACCTCTACCACTACGGGATTTGAGACGATAACTGAATCTCTGTGCTAATGTGGTATGGCAACTCGAACTGATTTACGTAGGTACGAAGTTCCACGTTGTTACTGACTGACTGACTGTAACACTTTTACATAACGATTTACGATACTGATATATATGTATTTTGGAGAGCCAGGCTTGGAATCGGTAAGATTGTAAATTATTAACACTGATCATTAATCTAAATGACTGTTGGTGGACGAAGAAGCACAAAAATCTGTAGCATATGTGGTGCCTTTTACGGAGATACCATAACTAGCAGGCAAGCCTACTCTTTGGGGAACAGGTCAGAAGTGCAGACATTATGCAGTAATCTTCAACAATATAGAATTATTCTACGCAAAACGGATTATTTTTACTGCCGTTTAATATAATATATCCCTATTTTGTGGATATAGACATTGGATGGATATTAAACTTTTTCTAATATATGGACAGGACAAACCACATATATATGACCGCTGAGGGAGAGAAAAAACAAGTAGAACAAACTCACGGACCAAAATTTTTAAGTCACCACTATATACTTCCAGTAACTTGGCATTTAGAACGGTCTGATACTTAAAATTTAGGTTACTTCATTCATGGAAATGTACATAATGTGATTTACTACAACAAATTCCATACATTAATATTTCGTGGAATATGCTGCCGGTGTCGTACGATCAATTTCAACTGAAAATGCACCACAGAATATTATCTCAATATCAGGTTATATACACAAAGAGCCAACATTTAACACACAATGTTATTTTCGACGATCTGAACAATTTCTTACACTCACGTCACCTAACAACTCTTTCGCTGGTAAAGCAGACAAAAAAGGTTAAAATCTGTATGTGTCGACTGCATTACACGAGGAGACAAATAAGTAGTATAAATTTCTCTTTAGATACACAGTTTGAAAAGCTAAAAATGAGGAGTTCCTATGTTTATGGACCACTCTGTTATAAAAATTAGGCTCGTGGCTCTAAAATAAGGCACATATGCCGTACGAATTTTGTGTGATTATATCTAAAAATGAACTCCGACACATCAACAAGGGTTACTGCCGTTGGATCTATGGTCTTAAAAACACGGTAACGTAAGGTATGAAACTACGCACCTAATCTTGATGAGCACTGGTTTCAATATCCAATATCTTCACAACAAGCTTCATACAGTCTCAAATGGACTAAATAAAAAAAACATGTCCCCGTATCTAGCAGTAATGTTTCATCAACGCTTCCAGGTAAGAACGTAGGTAAGTTTGTAAGAGAATGTAGCGGTAAATAAATCCCTAAAATAAACAGCTCTGCAAGTTTTCGACATTGGATTCTGATCACATTAGTTTTAATGGACTCATCTAGCTGAAGGCGCTCGGTCATGCATCCGCACCAGCTCACGTGTGGGAACACCGTGCTCAACATCTGCTGCAATCGCTAGCCAGATTACATCAGTTGATCCTCAATATATTGATAGTCTATCAAATATATCTTCTTACCTCCTCACTTCTGTCTTTTGATTTCACTTGGTGGGCACGCATCATATTAGAAGGTGTTACTGCTTAAAGCGTTGTAAAACTCCGAATACCTGTGTCATCTTCAAGAAAATAAAATTAGTAAATGTAAGCGAGATACTGTCCTTAGTCCTTAAGAATATGTCAAGTTTCCTCCTTAGGAACCCCCAGGAAGTCGCTTAGATTAACTCAGCCGGTGACAAATCTCAGGATTTGGCTACTCTTAAAGAATAGAAGGTGGGTATATAGTCTGTTGTACTGCATTGTGTAGTTCTGTTAATGTATATGATGTCAAACCTTCGCTTGCGACCAAGTCTGTTTGTCCACCTATCTACCGCAGTCCACAAGTTGTTTATGCAAGAGCGGCTTTTCCCGAAACCGTGTTGTCGGGATGAAAGGAAGTTTATGGATAGTAAGTAGTCGCGTAGCCCTTCGCATACTATAGGTTCTATATTTTTCGAAGGTATTGAGAGCAATGCTACAAGCCTTTAGCTTGAAGGCACGCTGCGTCGGCTTCCTTTAAAAGTTAGTGTAATGTGAGCCAGCTCCCAATTTTATGGTACCGTGCATAGGTTTTGCGAATGTGTGAACATCACGCTAAGCGGTTCTCACAAGATTGAAGCCGCTTACCTCCTTATGGAAGAACGGACCATATCTGGACCAGGAGAAATGTCTTTGTTTGGATGCCCCAGCTTCCAATATGATAAATCAGCACTCATGTCCACTTCTGAGATTCCCGTTTGAAATTTAAACAATTGTTGTAGGTAGGATGACTTAGCTCAGTTTTACAGATAAGACTGAAGGCTATGATGGCATGATCACTTTCACTCGAGGAAGCCAAGATTGAGATCGTCTGTAGAAACACAGTCTAGGCCCGACTGCGCCTGACTATTTTTCTGATAAGTTACTAGCCTGACATTTTTGAATAATCCTATATTTTCAATGAGGTTGACGAACCGAGTTTCAGTAGAGTTGTTATTTCTAATGTAAGTATGTTCAGAAAGCTTGACTTTTGACAGGTTGAAGTCTCATAGAATGAGGATGTAAGCGTAATAAAGGTGAGCAGAGCGGATAATCTTCCCAGCATACGATTTTTCAACTCCGCAATGGACTTTCTGCAGCTAACTGTAACTAGACACCTCAAGGTGTTGAACAGTTTTACTTAGCATCGCACAGATTCATCATGATTGATAAATTCCTGTATGTACACCGGATGTGCCACCATGTATGATCACAGGTAAAGGGTTACTCTGCCTCCCATTCTTATTCTTCTGTTGTTGCGAAACAAAGTTGTGCAGTGTACTGTTAGCTCCTGGTCCCTATTTTGAGAAGACTTTCATGATTCACAAATTCCAATCGTATGAGTATTGTTAGCATTGCTGAGTTCGCTTATGTCATCCACATTTTCGGCGAACTCACAGCGTTCTCATATAAGAAATTTATGCATTCACTTTGAAGCGCATGAGTTTCCTCATTATGCTTATCCAAACGACCTTATGTGATTGGACGGTTAACTACATAACCCGGGATCTCCGAGTTATTAGCCACTGTTCAAATAAACAGGATGTTGTTCAGTTAATCAGTTGATTTCTTGCTTTTTGCTCATGTCTATAATTTTTGCTTGATATTTGTGACGTCTAACTCCACCTGTAGCGACTCTAAGTTTACTGCCAGTTCCAAGTTCGGATAAAAGAAGAGAGTTGAGATTGGTGTCGACAACCATATTTTATACAAAGCAACCTTCCTAAAAACGCTAATCAGAATAAACAAATTAAACCATTTAAACTTTGATCTTTGAGTTGAAGGATTTTCACTCACAAGAATCATGACGCCTTATGATGAAAGACAACATTCTTCGGAATTCACGGGGTTGATGTCCGTTCTAACAACCAGAGCTACGATTTTTATAGGTACATGGAATGTCCGGACAATGTGGGAGACCGAGAAGACCAGTCAAACAACAACGAAAACGAAGGATACAAATTAGCAGCAATCGGAATCAGCGAAATTTACTGGAATTAGGGTGAACAGCACAGGTTAGGTACTTAATAGATGCTGCTATACTCCGGTCACGAAGAGGAAAATGCTCCACGCACTCAGGGAGTTGCTATTCAGAGAAGCACGATATACCCTTATAGGATGAGAATCTCACGGATTGAGGATCATCAAATCACCCTTCAAAATAAAAAAACGAGGAAAGCACATTGAATGTTATCCAGTGTCATCCACTCACCAATGGTATCAATGACGACGGTAAAGATCAGTTTTACGAAGGCTGCAATCAATCCTAGCGAAGTGCATAAAAAAAGATCTGACAATCCCAATGGGAGTTTTAAACGCTAAAGTCGAAATGGACAACATCGGGTATGAAAATATCAAGAGACAACCAGCAGAAAGGAATGAGGATGGCGACAGATTTACAACTTTTTGTGCATCCAATGAAATGATTATATATGAGATTATATTTCCCTACAAACACACACACAAAGCTACACGGGTCTAGCCGTATCACTCTATAACGAACAAGACTGATCATTTCTTTATCTTTAAAAAATTCAGAAGATCAATGGAAGACGTGGTAACTAAGAGAGGAGCCGACATAGTCAGATCAACACTAACTGGTGGTTGCCCAGATGAATCTGAAGCCTAAGAAGCACTGAAACACTGGAAAAATAGCATTATCAAGGTTCAATACAGCCATACGTCGACATACTGCCAAACTCAACTAATTCGAGATAATTCTCAGCAACAGGTTGTGCGCCTTGCAAGATCTGCTGAAAGAAGATGAAAATAGTATGGAGAACAACTGATAAAGGGATCAAAGGAGCACCGACTTCAACAAGTCAAGAGGTTCTTGGCAGCAGGAAGCATCATCATAAGAAATGGATCTCTATAGAAACCCCTAGACAACAGTCTAGAAAAGAAGAACAAGAAGACAACAATTAAGATTGGTCGAAAAAGAACAGATGAAGTCAAGGCACAAACTGAATACAGAGATGCAAGCAAGAAATTGGAGGAGAGCACTAAAGCCGACAATCCGAAATACGTGGAAGATCTAGCAATGACAGCGGAAAAAGCTGCCAGAGAAGGAAATATCTAACAACGATATGACACAGCGAAGAAACTGATAGGGAAATATGGTAAACCACAGAGACTAGTCAAAGACAAAGAGAGCAAGACAGTCATTGAGACTCATAAACAGAGGAACAGATGGGAATTCTTGGACAGGTCAGACCTGTTGAATTCACTGGATATCGAGACAGCACCTACAGGCCTTTCTATAGATATCATTCTACCAACGGTCGAGGAAATCAGGATGGCTACCAGAGAAATCAAGTGTGGGAAATCAATAGGACCTGACAATATACCAGCTGAAGCACTGAAGTCATGAACGGAGAAAATTGTAAACATGCTCTGCGTTCTGTTCAGAAAGATTTGGAAGGAAGAAGTGCCACCGACAGATTGTAATGATGATACCAAAGAAAGGAGATCTCAGAGTGTGTGAGAAATAAAGTTGCACTACACTGCTATCAGTACTAGGAACGCTTTCAACAGTGTTGTTGAACCGGGTGGAAGATTCGGTAAACGTCTATCTTCTAGACCAACAGGCTGGATTCCATAAGGATAGAGCATGTGCAGACCAAGTTACGACACTATGGATAATCACCGAGAGGTGAATTAAAAAAAAGGAACTTGTCATTACACATCAACTTCCTTGACCATGAGAAAGCGTTTGACAATGTGGATAGCAGAACATTATGGAAACTTCTTCGACACTATGGTGTATCTCAGAAGATCGTCATCATTATCTGGAACTCATACGACGGGCTACACTGCCAAGTCGTGCATGGAGAACAGCTGACAGACGCGTTCCAAGTAAGGACCGGAGTCAGACAAGGATGCTTACTCTCTCTCAATCTTTTGGTGGTTGACTGGATTATGAAGACCTTCACATCTCAGAGGAAGCAAGGAATACATTGGACAGCTCGGAGTCAGTTAGAAGATTTGGACTTCGCAGATGACCTGAACTTTCTATCCCATACACAAGAACAAATGCAGATGAAGAATACTAGTGCAGCAGTAGCGCTTATTATATGCAAGGAAAAAAGTATGATCCTCAAATACAGCATAGAGGACACAAACTGAGTCATTTTTTATGGGGAAACTCTAGAAGAGGCTGAAACCTTCATGGCAAGATCGATTAACAAGAAAGATCCGATGCACATGTAAAGGCAAAGATTGGCAAAGCAAAGCCTGTTATCTTACATTTGAAGAACATATTGAACTCGAAATAAACTGTCAACCAATATCAAAGTGAAAATATCCAACACGAACGTCAAAGAAGTTCTACTGTACGGAGCTTGAACGCGAAGAACTACCACAACCATCATCGAAAATATTCGAGCATTTATAGCTAGTTGTCTACACAAGATACTCAACGTCTGTTGACCGGATACCGTTGGCACCTGCCTACTGTGGGAGAGGACGAGTCAGGTTTCAACTGAAGAGGAAATAAGGAAAAGACTGTGGAAGTGGATAGGACATACATTACGAAAATCTCATACACATAGTTCCTTTTATCATTTTGAAAAGAACAAGAACAAAGATTTCTGCAGAATAGCATGAATTCATTTTATTGCGTAGACTCTCGTCATTTTTTACAACCTGTGATATTCAAAATCATGATTACGTTAAGGGTTTAAATTACCTACATGAGAGGTTTAGTTGAATGTTAGGGAAATCACCAAACTGCACCGCGAGGTAAGCCTCAACGTTGGAATTCTGAAGGGAGATGCAAAAGAGGAAGGCCGCGAACACACTGCTTTGAGAACTGGTGGCAAACATGACAAGAATGAATAGCAACTGGAAAGTATTGTCAAGTACAGAGTTGGATAGAGAATGTTGGTGGACGGCCTATGTTGCTGTGCACATCTCTTGTATGTACTCCCTAATAAGCTACTTCATAATTCTGGTGAAGTTACATCCGTTTTTTTGCAGCCACTCAAATATTCAGATTACATATATACCATTACGGAGGAATCCAAACTAGGCACAAACTACGATATGCATGTTCAATGTAAGAGCAGGATGTCGCATATTTCCCGTTTTACCCATGTGCGTTCATTACCAATATTAGTGGTCTACAATTGGAAAATTCAAAAAAATTTCGCTACTTGTGCGGTCATCTCAAGCTGATAACGAAAATTTTTGTACAAAATTGGCTCACACGGCACTGAAAAACACGTGAGCGTTTAATATTAGGAAAAATTGTGATGAAACAGGGCACTGAGAAGGATATACCAGTGGCCACTCTGGGGCGAAGACTTCCCCACACTATGCTGATTCAATATCTGGAAACAAGCTAGCCTTATTTGAAAGCGAACGAAACTAAGCAATTGATTTAAACGTATAAGCTAACTAGACTGTCTCGTTATCTAATATTTTCAAGGATGTACACTGAACCTTCTCCGGTTTGTAAACTTTTTTTAGAGGATATTTCAAAGATCATCAAGTTGTCATAATCCACTTAGGCTAACATATATTATATGACCCACAACTTGTTTGTATTGACCAATATATCACCTTGTCGTTTTGTACTATTTTGGATATTTTACGTAATGATGTGGGGTTGGTGTGTTATTTATTGAAAATATACTTCGTAAAATGACTTTATATTCTTTGTAAAAGCTTCTAAGGGCTGAAATGTGTTGAAAATAAATATATTCTTAGGGTTGATCGCAGCATATTTTCGAAAACATTACTAAAGTGCCAGCATGTGCATTCATACGTATGCCAATGGCCGGAATTAAATATAGAGCAATATTTTTGTGTGCTTAAAACAGATAAAAGCTTAAGAAGTATCATTTGAAGAGGAGAGGAAATGAGTTTTGCCTAAATATTCTACAAACCAAATGAAGGTAACGAATGATGTATTTAATACATTTTCCCAAATCATGAAGATGTAACGCCAACCGACTCAATAGCGTACACTTTATAAGTGCTGGATTTCGTCAAAATACTATTTTGACTGCCTCTCGGTTATCATTAAAGTAGAAAGAAAAGTTTCCGAATATAGGTTTACTTCGATTATGTATTGATAATATACGCTTCTATTACTCTTATTTATGAAGTATATTTAGTGAT
Source organism: Schistosoma spindalis (assembly GCA_946903255.1). Taxonomy (NCBI): domain Eukaryota; kingdom Metazoa; phylum Platyhelminthes; class Trematoda; order Strigeidida; family Schistosomatidae; genus Schistosoma; species Schistosoma spindalis. The sequence goes on along the minus strand of OX336416.1, from coordinate 79,137,148 downwards.
TTTTATGAAAACCATGTCCTTAGTGTTTTTGTTTTTATATATCCTGTATCAAAGGGCTGTGTACTGAGTGAATCTGAAACCAAATAGTTCATGTAAATAATTTACTTAAGATTTGTGTAGTTAGGACATAATGCCTACGGTCCATGTTATTATTTTTTTAGTATACTTCTATGAGTGTCTATTCTTCTTTTAAATAAGTCAATTGAAGGTGAGGACATCACTGCTTTAGGTAACAGGTTCCAAGAATCGATGACTTGTCTTCATGGCTGCCCTCCATATGTTAGGATGGACCGGTGTAACTGTTTGACACAACATCTCATCCACAAACTCGACTATGATGACTGCATAATGAAAATTCATCAGAGACTGGAGGAAGTACAGATGGCAGCTATGACTAACTAGCCCACTGTGTGACATAACACGTGGTGTTGTTATATTAAATACTGCATTATATAAATACTAGTGTTTGCTTGCCTGGTAAGCTTCTTAATTTAGTAAAAATAAACGTTTGGTGTTCACAAACACCAAGAAAGTAAACATGAATGATGTACGATGATCTTAATGGGTTAAACAAATGTTCAGGTTTTGCTTTACTTTAGAATGGAGTTAAATGTCCTTATGCACGTATTTGAGAGATCGTAAAGCAATTTGCAGGAAAATATTAACTCATATCCAGAAAACAAAGATTCATCAGAGATATCAATACTGTATTTAGTGAAGAATGTTTTCACTTCACAAGCTGCTGCCAGAAATAAAATTCTCGGCATATTTTCTTTAACAGTAGAGCATGTTGTTTTGGTTAACAAACTGTGTTTATTTTGGTCATCTATTTCCTAAAAAATGTATTTAAAGTCTGTCTGAAGGTGATAATTTGTTTAAACACTGTGAATCTCACGTGATGCAGAATGTAAATGATTTAATAGGTAATTGCGACGAAGTTGCTAGAAATTGGAGACTGCTACAGAAATTTGAGATAAAACAGATACTAAAGTAATTACAAGAGACTTTGAGTCAATAAAGATAATTTTATAAAGCAAGTGCCGAACTCTAGAATACTACGCTTACTTATAAGTTTAAGATTTTCATGTTCGCATAGTTGAAGGCTAAAATCGGTATATACCAGGGTCATTGTGAACAAAGGGCACTTTAATAGCATGTGTGCTTATAAAATATACCACTATGTGCCGGAACTTCTGAGTATTCAATACATTTACGCCTCAGTATGTATTTTTAAATATCTTAATTAGGTCAAGACCACAAGCGTTAAACCGGCATATTACTCATGTTTTATTTGATTACTTTGGAAGACTATTTAAATTCGTTGTTTAAAATATGCGTAAAACAGCATACTGACACAAATTTTTATCAAGGCTTATTGTGTAGAAAACAACAAGATAAGAAACCATCATTATAACTGGGCAGAGAATATTATCTGTTGAGAGATATACAAAGGTGCATGTAGGCGTTACTCATATACAGCAGTTTTCAACTCGATTTTTAGTTTTAATGCACAAAATACTAAGTGTCTCTTCTGTGTATATTCAAATCATGAATATTATCACGCAATTTACGTTGGGAGTGTCATATCTTTTATTATATTCGTTATATAAAATGACCTTTGTACTGCAAATTATAGTTTTACGGCAATTGTTGATAAGTGCATGACAGGACAAATTTACAGAGTGAAAGTGTAAGCTTTTGTTTGCCAAAATTTTGAAAAAAGTTCCGACCATTCTTCTTTACTGTTGTCGGATCTGATCATTATTAAGTTCTCATGAAACGATAGCTCTCCACGTTTGAATCATTATCGTCCTTTCTAAAATCAACGATGCAAGTGGAAATGATTTGTTTATATTGGTATAAAAATAGAAACCGTGGAGGGATTTATTGTCTATCTAGACGTTTGTTAGCATATTATATAAGGCCATCAGTATTGTTCAGGATATTTAAAGAAGCCAAAATTAAATTTTTATCAGGAAGAAAAAAGAATATACAGACAAATAAACGATGGATAGTTTTCACTCAAAATGTCTAAATTTCTCTGTAAATGGATTAAGATTTCATTTCATAGTTATAATTAACGTTTTCTATTTTGAACTAGCTTAAAGCTTTTAAATATGTTGACCTGTTCATCTAAGACAATGGCGATTTTTAACGTGAAAACATTTTAAAAGTTTGAAAGTTTATAAAACATTTCACCACTTAGCTACAGTTAATTTTGATTGGATGATGCTGGTATATAAAGCAGGAATGGATAAGATTTTGTGTTTCTACGTAGTTGCTAATTAGAAGTTTTGTAAATAGAAACTATCTTTATAGAATGTCAATTCTTGTAATTGAGTGACCTCATAATCGAAAAGATATAATGCAGATATAGCTGCAAAAGGCATTCTTAATTCCTATAAAGAATGTCTTTAAACTATGATGGAATATTATTCTACCCATCCCAGTGAATTTCGTGTAATATTATGTGATGTGTTGGGGTTCAGTAAGCCCTGAAATAAGGTGTCATGTGTTGATAATTATTCGGTAATATTGCAGTGTTTTTTGCAATGCTAAGATTTTAAACGTTGTTAGATCCAATGTCATATATTTAGTTATCCACTAAAGGTAGAATTTTCTGAACACTTTAGTTATAGGTTAAAACAACTTGATGCTAAGAGGTATTAGAATGTTAAACTTTCGTTTTTTATTCTCATGTTCATATTTCTGTTTAGTTGATTTATTTGTTTTTAAATTTAATAAAATCACCATCGATATTTACATTTTACAAAATATTCAGTTGTTAAAGAAATATATCACAGGGAACACTTTCGTTTCTTAAAATCCAAAAAGTTAATTTTTGGATGAGATATGATGAAGATGAACGCCTTTACTCTCATAAATAAATATTATATTTGTAATATCCCAATGAGTAGAAAAATTAGATTTTCTGCTCATTGGTATATTACAAATATATTAATTTATTTATAACAATCTACTCAATGCTCAATTTATTCGAAATTATAAAATCAAATCTTGGTAATGATACCTACAAAATTCTTTACTTTTAGCTTCGTTATAGAGTCCTCTAAAATACATTAAAAATAATGAAGCATAGTGCAAATAATATGCAAGAATTACAGTAAATATGAGGTATGGAATACAACACTGATCAAAATAGAATTAAATTACTTCATTTTTCCAAGATCATGAGGTTTATGACATATATAGTGTTAGGATCATAGAGATACCGCTGTTACTTGTAGTGATTAGAAGTTTATTTCCGAATTATAGTAAAGTTTTCGTGGAGATTTACTGATTAGTTCTAATTGGTTTGGTTACATATAAATGTGTGCAGTACCAAGAACAATTTTTTCGTTGTGAATGAATATGACGTTTTACACTTAGCTCGATTAGTTTGTTTACACAAAAATGTATACATATTTATATGATTCCAAGCCAACCCGTCTCTCATTGCATTAAATACATAGCATTAATTACTAGGCATGTCACTATGTATAGAACGTTAAATCTTACTTTCATAAACTTTTAAGTTAATTGATTTCTGTAGGTGCAAGTATGAACGAAATTATCTGTATTCTGTTTTATTTTCAAGTGTTTTATTCAAACATATATCATTTCCTTCCTTCATTTCCTTTACTTTATGTTACATTTAACTATTTCATTATTTTTCAAGTACTATATGTACTTGTGTTTGTCTTCGTTGATTTGTCGTATTTACTGATATCACTGATATTCAGGACTAAATTTTTAAATAGGGAAGCTGCGTGGTGAACATAATTTCTGGCCACCGTCTAAATATACCAAAGATAATTGAATGTTATCATTAAACAGTTTGTAAGAAATTTAAAATATTGCATCTCTTTTTGTTTTTTTCAGCCATATACCGTAACAAGATTTATTATTATAATATTACACTGAGTTATTCGATTGAACGTAGTTAAAGACGCATTCCGATGCGAGTTGCTGATCAGCATTCTCGATGTATTAATAATCGATCTCATCCACGTTCCTGTACTTCAGAATGCAGACAACGTGACAAGGATTTGGAAGAAGTAAGTATTTAGAATATGTTTTTTGTAAGACGTTTGAAGCGTTAAACTAAATGTTTCTATCATAAAACCTTAATAATAGTCTATGTAAATTTTATATGTACTCCGGCATTATTTTGACAATGGATCACTTATCAAAGTTAATAATCTAATACTTAAAAACGTTTTAAATATTATGTTCATTTTAAACATCATATGTGGGTAAGTTCTATTAAAAAATATCAACGCTTTTCAGTATTAATTTTTATTCCCTCCGTATGAAACTATATAAAATATAAAGTATTTTGATCAACCAAAGTATTTTATACAGAGTAACGCAAGAATAGTGAGGGCATTTTGTTCACCCCTAAATATTAAACTATTCTAGAAAAACTTCTGAGATCCTTGCTAAATTTATTATTGCTTAGTCATGTATCTGATTTTACTATGGCAATGTTTAATAACAACACAATGAATTATTAGTTTCGATAATCAACATTCATAGTTCGTGTTCAAATTAGAGAATGTGAATATCTTTTTACTTTCCTGACAATGATCATTCACGGCAATCATCGGGATTGGCAGATAGATGAGGAATATTTTTTATCCTGATATTTTATTCGACACAAATCCCTCAAATAGTGATCATTAAATTTAATTCAATTACAATATTGAATGAATAGGTAAATAATTAATATTGTTATTAGCAAATAATACACATAATGCTCAAGTCAGTGAAATGACTAGGTTGATCTTTGTAGTAAATTTTTCGATGTGATGTGAACAGGATTTTAGTTTATATATATATATATATATATATATATATATATATATATATATGAAAACATATTTGGGGACTCAAATTGTAATTTTTCAGGCTCGTTCACGTGCCACTCAACTTGAAAAAACAATGAGATGGTGGTCAGATTGTACAGCTAGCTGGAGAGAAAAATGGGCATCATTACGTGACGAGAGAAATTATCTACGAGAGAAATTGAGTTCAACACAAAAGTCTTTAGATAATGCAACGGAAATTATAGAGACGTTAAAATTGGAAAAACAACAATTACTTGAAGATTTTTATTCATCGAATAATCAACTTCATAAATATAACTCTATTTCAACTATGAAATCTACCATTAATCCAATTTGTTCAATGAAACAAGAAACTAGTCAGTCAGGAATAACAGAATCGATTGCAGATCAAGATATGTGCGGTATGTGATTTTGTTGTGTTTGTTTGATATCTAATAAACTCGTATTATTTCGGCAAAATAATTGCATATGAATGAATTGGTTATTAACTCTAATGTTCAGTAAGAAAAATTGCGTAATAAAAACATAATATTTAATTATCAAGTTGGGAAATGAAAATAACAACCGAACTGCTATTGAAGGCATCACTATGCTTATTCGTGTAAATGGCTTTGCACCATGGGTTGACAGAAATAAAGGATTGCTGAATAGTAAAAATTACTAGGGAACTGTGGCGCTCTAGTTTAAAACTGCTCTGCAGAGGATTTCTTCTTCTTCATACGATATAAAACCAGAAACATCTGGGTCTTGCATTGACCATGATGTTATTTATTCGCTGAGTCAAAGTCTACAAGTTCACTTTTTCGAATACTTATCAACTTGTAATATGATATAAGTATTGTTCTGTGCTATCGGTAGACATTCGTCTACCAGTTTTAGAAAAGGGATTTTCCTATGTTTTTGCTGAGCGATCGAATTATACTTTGATAGCTCAAATAACTCAAGGTTTTTAGTTAAAATCGGTTTGGCAGCCAGTAGAATAGAGTTCTAAGGATTCCCTAATTTGCATAAAGTTACCTAAACTTCCCATAGGTTTTAGTATATCTTCAATTAGTCCGCGATAAAATTTAAAGTCATGTGACATATAACGTTACAAACCCACTGAATTATAAATTGTGTCATTAGCCAAGATGTTTTCACCCTGTTGGAGAAACTGTAACCAAACACGTTCTAGCTTTTAGTAGCATGCTGGTCCAATCTTAAAAAGGACTGAATTTTTGTCATATTAATAAGTTTCAAAGTTAACCGAAATACACTTTAAAATAATATTCAGTTTGTACAAACTGTCTGATATCATCGCATGATAGAAATTAAACTAGAAAATTTCGATAAATTCACTCGATATTTGTTAGCTTCAATAAACTGGTTTTATGATCACGTGTAAAGTTTTTTCAATAAAACAACCGAACACACTTTGTTTAAAAGTTCAATGTCTGTCCAAATTGGTCATTGGAAAGCCTATTAAGTCACTACTTATAACAAATCTCTTCTCAGTGTAACATTTTGAATTCATTCTCATTTAATTTTGAATGAAATTATTACTTTGTCGCTTTATATTTCAATTATCATTCACTCAGGGTTTTATTCTAAAATCAATTGCCAAGAGATTTGTACATTAATGTAAGTGATCAAATTTCAATTTGAGCAAGAATAGCACAATTTGTCATAAAATAAATTATTTGTTTTTTATGGCCTCTCATCAAAAGAAAGCGATCGAAACGAGCTACGTAGTTAGACGTAAAAGTTTGGAAAACTCTAGTTAATGAAGCTGAAGAGAAAGTTCGAAGGGAAGATGAAAAGTTAGTAAACAGCATGAAAACAATGTTACTCAGTGTAATTAAGACTAGAACATGTCTATGTAATAGGTGAAATTTATTTAGTTTGATTTTCCTTATCAAGAGAAAGACAGGTTAACCATATCTTCCTTCTGTATATACTAGTCTAGTTGGAAATATTTAATGACAATGGGCCCTGTAAAGTATACTTGGTGTTTGTGTATTATTTCTAAGGCCTTGATGAAATCCGCTTTAGTCCAATAACGACAAAGTGCCTGATGAATGTACTTATAAAGTTATTGTTTCATTTCAGGTATGGCTTTCAGTGTACATGTTCATAAAATCTTTCACAACCTTTTCGATTTGTTGCTTCTGAATACTTCTTTCACAATTAAATGAAAATCTACAAATTTAACTAGCGGTACTTTAAAAAAAGCATTGATCCACTTTTAATTTATTTAATGAATATTTGGTAAAGGAACCTGATCCTATATAATCTCAGTTTTTATTGATCCACTGAATTCCCCTCATTATGTTAATTTTATTTTAATAACATAATTTGTTTATGTAACCACTTGTTTTTATCACAAGTATTATTATTTAAATTCTACAACTTTCGATAATTTCGTATACATGAATAAACCTAATGTTTAACTATAAGTTCAGGGAAATATTATCAGAAGTACTCAATTACTTAATTTTAAAATATCTTCATTTGTCGATAAAAATAAGGTTTAAAATAAAAATAGAGTATGAATCTACACAACCTTATACATGGGATGTACAATGGGTTGATAAGATGAAATGTCCTGTTTGGTCAGTTCAAAGGACTTGGTACTTTCATTTTTAGGTGCTGAAAACTAACTACTGTCATGAATATTCAAAAACGCATAAACTATCTAAATGATCTTCACAACTAGATATTGTTTTTATTGACGATCCAATTCGGTACACATTGTATGATAAGTAATTCTTTATTTCATTTTTATTATATGTGGCTCAAGTGTCTTTTAAAATGATTAACGTTACTAACTGATAGCATTTTGAGAGCTATTAAGAAAACTGAGGATCACTAGATAAACCGTCTTACTCTAGTCTGGGTCACATCTGAACTTCCATGATCCCTCTTGTCTAACACATAACCAAACACTCAGAACTTTTATTTACTTCAGTCTGCACAATATAATTGCGATACTGGGTTAATGGTGTTCGATGATGCAAATTTTGTAATGTAGAACCAACTAAATCTATTGTCGTTGGTGGTGATTAACTGTGCTTCATTACTGACTAAGTTGACACTGTAGGTCCTGAATTTCCGGTAGTTATTTTTATGAATAATGAATAAACTAATAAGAAGCATTAGAAAATTCTCAGTTAATTATCTTTAACTACGAAAAGTAAGTAGTATATGTACACTGACGTACAATTTTTGAGTCTATTCGATTTACATTGTTTCTATTTATTCAAGCTATTGAAAAACGGAACAGATCGAAAGATATTGGAAGTCAGTCAACTGTATTTTTAAATAATAATCAAGTGAGTACCAGAAGTATTTAATTTTATTTTCTGCAGCTATTTTATCCTGTTTACACTCATCTTCACTATCCAAAGTGTTATTCACTAAAGAAATAGTGAAGTCGTATTTTATTCAAAGACATAGTTTATTAATGTAGATGCTGAGCGATTTTATTTTAATATTAGAAATGTGCTTTCCAAACGTGTTCTGCATCAGATATAGTATGGTAATTAGATGTAGTTCCCTGCACTTGCATAATGAAATTTGTTGACACTAATTAACACCAGTTTATTTGTCACAGAAGCTCTTTTTGAATTTTTGTTTGCATGACGGTTCAAATAAATGTATGGAGCCGTGACTGAATCAGTTAGTTATTTTGTCATGTAAATTAAATGCCGAGTTCTTATGGAAATTCCGACGAACTTTTCATGAAGATTTAGTAAATCAATAATGACCACGCTCTATTTTTTTTAAGTCTGACACTTATTCTCTGACTATTTTTAGTCAGTGTTTTAAAACTGTTTCAATGTCTACCGGTTCGGTTACAGTAATCACCATCGACATTAATTCGTTCAACTTTTCATCGAAAACTCAATTTCATAAAGACATTATGGTGCTTTGCCATATCTGTAAACATTTAACAGGATTTGGGTCATACAAATAGTATTTCGAAGATGTAAAGTGTACAAATTAGAGTAACCACAATTTAAAATATCAAAATGCTTATATTTCCCTCTTTTTTTTGACTTGTGGAAGAAGAAAAAAGTACAATAGTTACAACAAGTGAGAATATTTTTAAAAACTCAAACCAGATAGCTAAATGCAATTAGATCAAAAGTAGAAATAATGAAAATGATTTTATTAAGACGAACAGTTCAATAAATACCCTGAGTAATTCTTAAAGTATTAAGTTTAAACTGGAATTTATGTCCATAACATATACGCGCAAAGACTCAGTTTTTTTACACAGTTGATATATATAAAGTTAATAAAATATTTCAGTTTACCTTAGCCGTCAACTCTTTTATTCTAAATTTAAAATGGTAGTTGTTAGCCTTTCCATTTATTGGTTAAATATTTTTTTGACTTTCTTACTTCTCTTGTTTTTATCTGTAATTAAATTTATATGTGAACGATTAATTTGGTTAGAAAGACACGATCATTTACAGTCCTGAATATTAACAACGGGTAATCACTAGACCTTTCTAATATCTCCACATCTATTGAACAAGTTAATGAGTATCTAGACCCATGTAGCTTAGTGAATAACGCATTCATGTGTGAAGAGCTGGGCACTAGGTTACAGTATGAAGACTGAAATGGAGGTAGATTTGGCTGACATGTCTCAGAAAGGTTAAAACACACTCGCTGGTTTCCACTGTTCGTTATATGCCTAATGTACTAAACTAAGTAGTTGCTATCAATTTCTTGATCTTTCTCTTATCGAGTGAAAAAAACGTTATGAAGGTTTTCTTGAGCATGGACTATTAGTGTCAGATGAAAAAGCATTGAAAACTATAAAGGTACGAGACAATTACGTAGCACATCAAACAAAATTAAAAATATGAATCATTGGATGCTAACTTTATTGTTGTATGGCAAATATCGAAGAAATTGTAACTCTTGAGACTAACTTATGAATTATTATTATCCGTATTTAAATTACATAGTTAGTAGATAAGTGTATTATTGCATTACTATACTCTCCTTATTGTAAGCTTCCAGGAGACCTATTGACATTTGTTATACGATTTATTATTTCTTAATTATTATAAATTAATTATAAACCTTGTGCATCGCTCTCTACTATTTATGGCATGATTGTAAAGTATAGTGATATCCGATAATTCATGTATTTAAGCTAGTGTTTGATATAGAAATAAGTATACTAATTTGTTGGTGCTTCTGTGTTCTATTATCGAACTGAACACCTGAATAGAAGAAGGGAATATATATTGGATCAGTAAGTGTTAGGATTATTCTCTGACCAACTCAAGGTAATCGACAATGGCTAATGCACAATAAACTTAGTGGCTTACTTACTTAGGCCTGTTACTCTTTGTAGAGCATCATTCGCCAACTAGGGATCTCGAACCAACTCTGTCCTGGGCTTAGTGACCTGAATATCAATATGATTTTGGGTTTCATCAATTCTTATAAGTGATTACTGTTGGGTAGTTTTAAACAGAACAAAACCGTTTTAAAACCGCAACTTCTAGGTCTTTCAACAGATCCAAATATGATATTGGTCCGCGATTGGAATAATCCTTAAACACTAAAACATCTTTACCAACTACCAATCTGAAGATGTGATATATTTATCGGTTTCGGATTGTAGAGGTTGCTGAATTTCATTGAGATCATGAACCGGTTAACGTTAGATCACCAATGAAAACCTGGAAGCACTGAACGGCCGTTTCAATTTGGTGAGCCAAGGCCATGCGTTCGAATCCTACATGCGGGATCGTAGATGCCCACTGCTGAGGAGTCTCACACTAGGACGAAATGGCCGTCCACAGCTTCCAAGTTTTCAGTGGCGGTTCATGACTTCAATGAAATAATATACTTATCAATTATTCATCTCTCACGAATGGATCGAATTTCTCAGTAATATCTATGAAATTATTTACAACGATTAAATAGTTGTAATTATGCTTAGGCGATCTAAACTTTTGATTGTTCACTGAGATCAGAATATGAAAATGACCATAATTCATCAATCACAATCATATTTATGGGGGTTAATTGAGGTTCTGTCACCTAAATGAAATACAAATGCCAATATGAAGTTAAATAATAAAACCAAGTTAACTAATTACTTTGTTGACGATTCTGCCTAAACGTTTTTAGATTGTGCTAGTACAATGTTTCCGTTATTTTCCGTTTGACATTTTCTTTAAAGACTGAGTTTAGTGGTAACCCGAAATTCGATTTAAGTAACGAATTGTTTTACAGCATTCCTACTGTTGCTAAAAAATTTCGCAGTTAGTTTAAATAACTTAGATTTACGAGATTTATTTCACTTTCTAGAATTTATTATGGATAGTAGCTTAATAAAACTGAGTTTGACTTTGATTTATGTTTTTTTTATGAATGTAATTTTCTCTGTAAAATGATGAATAATTTTATTAGAAAATAGATAACGTTATTTTTCACAAACTGAAATCACATATTGTTTTATTTTTCATATCATGAACAACACGACATTTGATTCATACAGCTATTTTCAATATGATCAGTACATATATTTCACTAAGGTTATCTGTAATTTTTTTACTGTTTTATAAATGTTATGCTTCAGACTGTTCCGTCCATTTTACACCTAATTTAGGGAGTGAGTGCAGGGAATTAACGTGTAGTTTTCAATAGATATTTCATTCTAAGCGCTAACTTTGAAAATGTTCTTGTTTTACATCTTACATTATTAAATTGCGATATATTGATAATCTTAACATAGAAAACTACTGTTAACTCTAGACGCGTGAAATGAAATTTTTAGTAAAAATCACACATTAATGTACAAGACTTACCCAATGAAAGAACTAAAAATGAATTGAAACGCTAAACACAACACACCTAATGCACATTAGGAAACAACCTAGATATCAGCACACAGGATCTAAGAAAAAACAACGTGAAAATAAATTCCCCGATAGATAATGTGGGATGGATTGGTGTAAACTATTTTAGATATGATTGGATAGAGGAATATGAAGATTGTTCATTATAAAGCTGATATTCATCACGGATCAGTATCAACTATACAACTGTTATAAACAAAAGACCATAACAATTATATATTTAGTTCGGATTTAAAATTACACGCGAGTGTTACCATAGTATTATAAAGTCCAGATTTCAATTTTATATGGATTCATAGGTGCACACTATTGTGTGGTCGTTGACTAATCGGAACACAACTATCTGGTACTTCTTAAAACCTTATCTAATCAAATACTTATGTTATCATTTCACTTTTATTTATTTATCTTTCTATTAAGAAATTAAACAGTAATCTCTGTAACTCAATTAGTTGCTTATACTTATTCTACAAAAGTGTATAAAAAGGTTTCAGTATTGCTAACGTATTCAGATAACCAACCTATTGAACATCCTCTTCAAATTTTCTTGTTTTTAAAGAAGACTCTCTTAATAAATCAGATTTTTTTTGAAGAAATATAGTCATCTATTCACTAATAAGTATTTTTGCGTATCTATTTCAATTCTTAGCATACAAGAACACAATTGTTAGAATTGTCTTCAACAATCCGTTGGTGGAAGAATCAATGTATGAATCTAGAACAGGAGGTAAATCAATATGATTTCTGATGAATGTATTCATTTTTTTTTATTAAATCGGAATCTAAAATTTTTTGATTGATCACATATTATTCTTATTGTTCCGTTGTACTATTTAAACTTGGAGTAATTTTAATTTGGTTATTTATTTCCTGAAGAAGTAACTTAAACTAAATCACGAAACGTCAGAAAACCTAATTTTTCTACTCATTGGGATATTACAAATATATTATTCATTTATAACAAACTACCCAATGCTCAATTTATTCGAAATTATCAAATCAAATCTTGGTAATGATACTTATATCTAAAAGTTTTGTTTACAATGGATATTAATTAGTGCTTAGTACTTCAATAACTCCGAAATAAAAAGCACTTATTTGATAACTGTTCATGTTAATGAGAAATTAACTTCATTTCTATTGAATTATATCATGGAAAATTTTACCGGTTATTGTGATATTTGACTATGAAAGATTATAGGCAGTTGATACGAAATCAATTAACTAGCTAATTAAATAAATTTCATGTTATACCATTTGCGCATAGACACTTTACAGGGATTGATAGAAACATTTTAAAGCCTGTGTTTTCTTCAAAAAGAAAACATTTTATTTTAGCCAAAAAGAATAATTTTTTAAGTGTGGAAAAATTTGAGCAGTAATATTGAAGTATCCTTTCAAGAAGTTCATATGCTACGATGGTCACTAATTATATTCTTCCTAAAATATTAACATTAAAAAACGAGTCGTCTTCATTACATACATATAAAGCATTAGATATTCGAAATGATCAAGTCAAGTTAAGAAAAAAAATTTTTTAAAATTAAAATAACACATGCAAGTGAACAATATTGTTTCCAGTTAAATCCCTATTAAGCTTTACTCTTATAAACCGTAATATTTATATGTATATATAAAGGTATTAAATCAATCAAGGAAGTTTATGAGTCAGCGATAACAGTGAGATAAATTACATAAATAAGTATAATAAATGGAAACTATAAATTGGGCGAGACTATAATATTTGGACGAACCAATCGGGTTTAGCACAACAGGTCATGGATTTCGGCACGAAATTTATTTGTCCATTTGGCTAACTAGCATCTTGGCATTTTAGCTGGTGTCAGTTTGTGATGAAAACCCTAAATATTATTCTTACCCATTAACTGTAGATCATAGTCTCAGTTCATCATACTGATTTATAACGCACATTTAGCCCGAAAGAGTAGATGGACATTGGCATTCCCAAGGTCACTTGAGCATCGTTCAAAGGTCGTCTATAAATTATAGTCTCATCATGAATTGTTAGTAAAAAACAAGTGTACTAGTAGTGATGAGAATAAGAGAAATAATAAAAGTTTAAACAAATTTTTGGGAATGGAAAGTAGGTCAAAACTTGAGAAAATATTTGAAGAAAATTAAAATTATCAAACTGGTATAGTAAATGTGCGGTTAATCAGATAGTGCAGAAGTTGTGCGAAAGGGCGGTGAAGTAAAGCAAAGAATACGAAGAAATAAGTTAGACTGTTCATCATCTTATCCAACCAAGGAAGAGATAGATTTCTTCTGAATAAATAAACTGGGATTGTTAATTCGAATCCCCACAGCTTCTGAAATTTGTTGGAGACGAGATCGAATTCCATTATGAAACTGATCACTTGGAATGCATTAGTTTTATTAACCACATGACGACTGTCGATAAAATAAACCTACATATTATTTTTATTTGATCATTTTTAGACCATGCAGAGCGATGTTCACTAATTATTTGGTTAAGTTTATTAGTGTTATGCTCAATATAATGTTCTCTACAGTAGCACGTGAACTTGTTGATGCACATCAAAGAAGTGAAATCAGACAACGTATCTCTTGTTTGAATAAATATCAGTGGTTGACTGGAAAACGACAAAGATTAACTGGATAGAAACTCTCTTCAACCGCTCTCAACAGTCTATTATCTAGGACATTGTTAGCTATATCCAAGTAGAATTGTATTGTTAGAGAGAGGAATTTCTTTTTATCTATAGATATATCAAACTTCTTGTTCACTATACACATGTGCTTCTACAAAAGGACCTAAAGGTGCCGTATTTTGACCAACATATCGTTGATGAACTCTAACTCTTTTACGCTGTCGTCTGAGCACATTATTTTTGTTCCGTTTGTAAGTCATCTAACTAGATTTCTTTCATAGAGAGTGAGTGTAAGACTAAGTAAGTGCGTGCGTCGACACACAGAGGATCTCTTTCTATACACGCTTCTGCTTAACAGGTCATCGATTTAATGAGACGTCAATAAAATGAAATGTGTTGTCAAATTCTTTCTCACAGGTGAATGTGATCTTTAGATTTACATTGTTGAATTGACTCAAGAATTCTCTATTGATATTCACATAGAAGATGGTAATTGTATCGTCGATATAATGGGAGTGTAAATCAAACTTCTCGTTCACTTCCTATAGGAGTCCATTCTCTATTTTGGTTAGAAGGAAAGTAACTAAAATTGGGCTCAAAGATGAGGCCGTAGCAGTTCAGTTACAGTGTCTATTATAAATATTGTCAACGAAAAAATGGACGTTCGTCTTATGCCTGAAAAGTAGTTTTGCAAAATTATGTTCAGGGAAACCAATGTTAAATTTGTTTTTCTGATATTTGTTTGCATTTAAACTCAATTGTGAAACACTAATGAATACAGGTACGATATGTAAATCAGCCATAAGTTTTCTACAAACATTTGCGTCTTCCACTTTGGTAATGAAGTTACAGATATCTTAGAAGTTTCTCTTAACAACTGGTTTATGCAGAAGTACTAAGTTTCAAACTTTCCATCTGACAGTTTTGTGGTGTGAAGAGTAATATGCATATTGTTCATGCCAAAATAAAGCCTAATGGTGATCTAAATGAAGACAATATTGTCAGTAATAAACTGATTCTTGAAAGTCAATTCTTAAAAAAAGGGATAGTGAAAAATTTTACATCTATGTTTGGTAAATAAACAGGACACAAAATTGTGATGTACGCAAACATACACATGCATACGCATAAGTATTAGGGCAAATCAGGATAGAGAAAAGAGAATGAATAGTGTTTGTTTAAATCAGCATGGATTTTGTCGTCTTTTGCTTCGTAGAAAAAAGACAGATTGTTTCCTATGCCATTAGGTTGTTTTTAAGAGAAAAACAGTATATTTAAGCGAATAACTGATAGCAGGATAGGGTGCTGAATTCTAAAAATTACCCCTATGTGAGTAAGAATGTATCTGAGGGTGTGATGCATTAGTGTCCGATGCTTATAAGTATAGATTTTTTCTTTGACTGACATAAATAGGTACAAATCTTTCAGTGAATAGGCATTATATGTATAATAAGTTAACATATAATATAAATGGGAATGATGTTATTCATATGAATTTTATTGAATATCACTTTCACTGATGAAAATAAGTTACGCAGACGTGAACTAGCTATTTTATTCATCCAGTATATTTTCAAGTTTTCTTACTGATCGCTTTACATATAACCTTCGCGACATGTAACTAGATGTTTAATACATACAAATGGTACTTAGAAGGTTGTCATAATCCGTAAAATAATCTTATCATAGATTGTCATTCATTGTGTTTCAAGTCATTTATTAGGTTGTGTCATCAGACACTTAAACAGTATTCCTTAATGGTAATTTTGTGAAAGGGCTCATTGTTTAGCTAGAGTTTATTTATACTGCGCCGTACTAGAATGAAACGATTATGTCTCGTATGATCTAGCGTTATTAACGGCAAATAACTTTATGATCAGTACGGTCTTAATATTATAACAACAATAGGGAAGTAATGTGTCAGTGTTAAACATATTGATTAAAGAGTTAGGTTTTGTCTGATGTATTTGTAAAACCCAATATTTTACTAAGTAAATGCTTAAATCATTCGTCCAAAAATTATTTATTTAGATGATTTCTAGTGACCAATCACTCCCAAGGATAAGTTACTTCACGGACTTACAACAACAAAAGAACCGTTGAAGAATATGGGAACATTAGACAGCCATTGTTTTTTGTTCTGATTTTGAACCACTCACTTATGAGCATTTAAAATCCGTCTTATATATATGGACTGGTAGATTTGCACTTGTAAAATTTCACAAATGATAATGAAACGACTCTAGTCCTCATTGATTCTTCACTGATTCACCAGCTGATTTCATTCTGAGTCATTCTGTGTCAAAACTTAGACTAAATGTAGAGTGATAATTTTCTGCTTTTCTACACTTGTTTATGTGTATTTTTAAAATTTCGTTCTTTTTTAAAATACAATTTAAGCGCATAAAATTTAAAGCTTTTCAACTTTCTTTCAAAATGACCCTCAATCTTTTAATGATAATATTCTTTTATTTTTATGATTGATGAAGATTTTTCATCAGATATGATAATGTATTTTAGATTTTATTATTTAAAGATAATCAGTAGCTAACTATTGTCGGGAGTTTTATTATGACGAGATAATCGACACAACAAAGTACTACACTTACTGAAGTAGTTGAACTGATGATTTTCCTACGGAACAAATACTAAAGTCTCAACCCAACTGATTTTATTCAACAAAATCGTTAGTTAGATGGGATAATTAAAACTATTATTTATGCAAAAAAATTTGACGAAATGTTACTACAAACAATAATTGTTTGATAGAAGATAAATGAAGATCATTGGCGACTAATGAGGCTTTACTTATTTATATCGTATCAGCAATATGGGCCATGCTTTACATTTCGTTTAATCAAAATGATAATTTGATAATGTTTTATGTTGGGGTAGACCCCGTTTCGTCTAAGTGATGTGTAGTGATGTATAGACGAAACGTTTTATGTGTTTACTACTTATTGATGTTACTTTGTGTTTGTGTAGATTGGGATGAGACTAACATCTATGAAAATTATTTTAGTGTTGTCTTACTCAGTTTTCTTGAATAAGTGACTGTCAGTCCGAAAAAGCTCGACAGTTACGTATTTGTTCAGGAATTAAATAGATTCACAATCAAAAATAATATGGTTGACGATTATGGGCACATTGTCACAACAAGTGATCAGTATTTTTTCAAAGATTTTGTGTGTTGAATACTTCTGTGGTGTGTGCTACTTATGTTGACAGATGTAAGTAGTATGTAGCACCAATCAGAAGTGAAATGCCTGGAAGCAGAAGTTTGAGAAGGTATAATTGATGGGAATATATACAGAAAGTAATTGTAGTAACAACAGAATCGATAGTCGTGAAGCATCTAAAAGACAACTGATGTGCAAATATTGTATTTAGTCTATAGTTTTCGTATTTTACCAAGACTCTGTAATTTTACGTAAAACAATAATTTGATTATCCCCAACAAGTCTTCGTTCACTACACTATTTTCGGGAACAGATTAGCTAAGGAAATTGAAGGAAATACTTCGATTAGTCATGTATTGTGTGATCTGGATTTTCTCGACGATGACTCACACTATCGTTTTAGATTATTTCGTCACTGCCTATTTTAAATTAAATTAACTCTTTGGAGTCAGTCAACAGACGCGTCTTGATATACAGCCGTTCTATTTACCTGTAAAATAAATATTTATTATCCAAATGGTCAAAGATTAATTTCTCAGATCAGTCAATGAGGATGTATACACATTTGAAGATAACAAATATCTTTCAATAAAACCAATTACTGCTACTGTCTTTAAATAAGAATGATTTAATGGTTCTGTTTGTAATAATTGCTGACAATCTTGCCCAATAGACTTCGTAATTAAATCATTCACGACAAATAACGTAGTACTATTATGTTTAGTTAGTACTTAGCGTCAATAAATACAATTTTAAATAGATTTCACTTGAGACAATTGCTAATGGTACTTTACTTCATGAGTTAAATTTTGGTTAAAAAAAAAACAAAAAAACAGTAGAAGATTAAAAGAGAGTAAAAGGTAGGCAACATGAAAAATAAGTTAGTGAGTGATAAATTGAGTATTTCACACACATTATGAATCCAGTTTTATTTAATTGAATATACACTATGGAATAAAATGTTTTTGGTTTCGTTTTTTTTTTTTCATTTTCGACAGATTCGCCATCTGTTTGAATTGAATACTAAACATTGGTCAAAGTGTAAAATTTTATCACATAAAAATTTTCTACTTTTGCAAGAAAATGATCTTTTAAAAAAAGAAATTTCTAATTTATGGTGTATTCGAGATAATCAACATGATGAACGCACTGATCCAATTTCTTGTACAAATAATTATGGACCACAAGGTAAACAATAGAAAATATGCATTGAATGGTAATGTATCAAGCATGAACAATAATAATATGAAGATTTTGTCATTGATCATGATACTACAGTATCACAGATACTAACTTAGTGCATGCTTCGATAAGCGACTAGTCTTATTTGGTAGTTGATACTAAAAGACTAGCAATGATGTCACGATTTCTTATTAATTGGAAATATCGACTTTTTGATTTGATGTTTAGAGGTTTCAAGGATAACATACTCACTACCAGACTTGAAGCTTCTGAGGATGAATACATACTACTTAAAAGTTTTAAACTAGGATTTGACAGTTCTGCAGTGCTCTTGATTCATTTTATCTGACATCACTTGATGAGTAAAACAGTTTCAAAGTTGAGCTTATCTATACAACCAAGTAATGTGTTAACTTATGACTAACTTCTAAATAAATTTCCATAATTCCAAAGAAAAAGATTAATCTAGCTGATTGAACATTATTAAAAATTAGGCAGACATAACTAATGGGACTGGATCACAGTTGTATTATTTCAGAAATTCTTTGACTTTGGAAACGTGAATCACTCAGTTTACTACTCAACATCCTAAATATACTATGTTCACCATAAGACATGAACCTCTTGGCTTCAATCCAAAATGTTGTTATAGGTACAGGGTGCCGACAAATTTCACAATAAGATGAAACAACTCTCTAGCGCTTCACAGTTTTGAATGCCCCTACATCTAAGGGTGTCCTACAGAAAAGGAGTTGAATTATATGGTCTAGATTACTATCCACGATTGTTGTATAAAAAAGCAAACTCATGGTTTCATCAACGGTCAATTTCTTGATTATTTTCATGTTTCAAGCTTTTATAAATCAAAGTACTATAGAGCTGATGCATTTAATCAGCATATATTCTGACGAAAGACTGATACATCATACTACTTAAGCTCATAAAATAGCCACTTTTCAGTAGTAATATCAATCAACGACTAAATGCATCCTTAGACAGGGCTCTGTATATATTCGGCGGATTTTTTCAATTTATTATTTTACATTATGCTTGATAGATATTATTAAACATGAATTTAACTTATGATTTGTCGATAGTTTTTTCTTTCTGGCATAACATTGAGATTTTTTTGGTCGTTAATAAATTAACAGCCTAGTGAAGGATGTGCTATTCATATTCGCCGCCACAGTTGATTTATAATTACTACAGTGTACTGTTCTAACTAATATTTTGTAAATCTGTTCAAAGTAGCAATATACAACTGGAATGAAGAAATAATAAAGTATTTAAGATATTTTTATTCAATTAGTAAAATGTTTCGTCTATTTTGTGCATATCCATACATGAATAATTGCGATTTACTATTTACTACCGAATTATTTGTTACTTCTCTGATATTTGATGAAGAAAAATGCTTTCTGTTTTATCTGTCACAATAGTAGATTGGTGCATGGTAGTTTAATCGATCCTAATTATGATTATTGGTCATACTGCGCATGGTGTAAAAACGACAGTAACATATCGTACCTAACTGTCTGTACCACTAATGACCTTCATAGGATTTATCTATGTTGAAAACCAGTTTTCTCTACTACTTTCCTAGCTTATATTTTCGTTCAGAGAGTGATACGAATGCACTTTGTTTTCTGTGAAATAACATTTTAGATTACTGTTTGATTCAACCACTTTTGTATTGTAGGAAGTCATAGATTGTTTGAAGCTGTTATTAGTTGGAAAACTGTTAGGCGAGTGAAATTAAATGACTAGCTATTCGTAGACATTCTGTCGTTTTATAGAATCTTTTGGTTGTTTGTGAGAATATTTTACTTGTCTTTGGTTAAAACTCATAAGTTATTTTAGATAACAACAATTATGGATCTGCAAGATTATTTCGTTATACAACTATTTGAAATCTCAGGGCTATAGTCTTTTAGCACTAGCCTCATTGATGTTTCAGAACGTTATTTTAAATATGATATTTATTTGCTATATTTTAACTAAACGATTCGATTTAATTAGGGTCTTTTACTACACCATATTGATGTATATTCATGTTAACAAGGTTTCATCAACCCAATTCTTATAATTAGGTTGAAATTTACCTTAAGTTCTGATTTTAAAGTATTACCGATTATATGCATCTAATGAGAATCAAATGAAATAAGAAAATGATTCCGTGTTGTTCTTGTTTACTTTTCAAGTTAACGAAATGAGCGTGAGCACTGTTGTGGTCCAGAGTTCAATATTTTCCGGATTCTTATTTTGATCGAGAAAACAGATATTATTTTTTGGTCTGTATCATTAATATCCTTTAGAAAATAACAAAACTATTGGTTCATAATCGTTGTATTACTGATATCGATTCGAAGTAAAATCAATCCTAACACCTTAATGTAAATTCTTGATACATGCATCAGTGTTGTGGGATTTTTATTGTCTATATTGTATTTAAATCGTGGCTAACAGTGGTATCTCATTTGCGATTAGTCAACTAGATGTATCCGAAACCCATTGCTGATTTTCATAATCAAAGTCACACTATGTACCTATGATTTCAAACTTCAATGACTGACCGATTGCATTCTCGATTTTTAACAACTGGAGATGTAATAAATGTTTACAAATTTTTAGTCTGCTTTTGAAAACACTCATATCATTCATATCAATAGACTGTTAAAACATCGTATATATAGTGTTTATTCTTTCAGTAAAAATATGTTCAAGTTTCGAGGGTGATTAAAGTGACTGCGACAATGACGGTTTTGAAGATTCACATTTATCACTATATATATATATATATATATATATATATATATATATATATATATATATATATATATATATATATATATTGATTAGAAACTAAAATGTTGAACTACACAATTGTTGAATAGAATTTACCCATTTCAGTTATTTAAAATAGGTTGTCCTAGTTAGTACACAATAATCAATTTATTTACTGTTGATTATAATGGTTATTGATAGAAAATAATTATGGAAGTTTATTCAATAAGTCTTGATGATCATTTGCGAATATGCTCTTGGGAATTTAACAAGCATATCGATTTATATGTATTATCGCATAATATATATGCTTGTGATCACGTAATAGCTGTTGTCATATGCACTCATTTTTGTGTTAATCGAATTAGAATTGATCGAGTTACAATTTTCTCTTTTTAGTTTTAGTGACTTAACGTTGGCGGCAGTAAGTTTTCGGAGTTAGTTTATCTTTCAAATACCCTCAACCAACATATATATATATATATATATATATATATAATAGCATAACATATTACACGTAATTTATTGATTTGTACTTTAAATGTTTACTATTTCTTCTTATTTGTTTTATTTCTATTCATTTTAGCATCAAATGAAAACATTGAGTGTGGTACATGCAAACAAAATGTTAGTAACATTTCTTTACATGTTCTTTAATGGTGTCGTTGTTGAAAATAGGTGTTTTTCTCGTGAAGTATGAAATTATTTAAATAATATAACTTCTAACTATAAATTGTTAGGGGAACAATTCAGAGTCAAGAGGAACACTAAACAACGTTTTTCATTTACATTGAATGTATACTAACAAGAAATTACAAACTAAATGTTGTCCATCCGTTTTCCAAGCAAGCTTAGTTATTAATAGAGATGTACAAATATATTATCAGAAAGCTATTCAGCATATAAGTTTACGGGTATCGTTTTTTAATTACTCTGAAGAAATGGCTTATATTGAATCATGAAACATCAGAAATACAATTTTTTACTCATTAGGATATAACAAAATCTATATTTATTATTCAGCGTATAGCTTGATTTCTTATTAGGTAACATAAATAATTTGTAAGTGAATGCTTAATTAGTTCAAAAATTTTATTTCTGCTTATTGAATTACAATTTATATTTCTTATCTAACTGTCTCAATAAGGTGATAATCTCGTGATCACATTAATACCTGTCATCATAACAAGTTAGGCTTAGAATTCGGTAAAACGTATACACCCAGCTAATGAATTAGACTAGTTGCTTACTTTATTCAGTGATGAAATTTCTGAATAAATCAGACTTAATGTTAAAAACTTGCGCTAATTAACATGTGGTAAGTTTTCACTAACACATAACAGTTTGTATTCAGCTCGTACAACGTATTTTTATCTGATCGTTTCCAATAATTATGAAGTGTTAAGATAAATAATTTAACCAGTTCTCCTTCAACTTTCCTACATCATACATAGTAAAACGAGAAAGACGGATTTAATCATACTTAATTTCTGTTATATATTGAGGGCCGCCTAGTAGAGGGCAGTGAATTATCGATCGGACCAAAGACTCGTAAAACACGTAAGAACAGCCTAGAGTTCGGATTGGCCCTGCTTCCCTGTCTAGCCCAGCCAGTTGAGTCCAGAACGCAAGTCTCAGCCTCTGCGATATGAATCATTATATTTCAAACATACTCTGTTTATATACAAGTCAAACAGACCCCATCGTACCATAAAATAGAAAGTAACATATGTACAAGATTTGACCTCCAGGAAATGACACAAATAAATATTGAACAACGGGAAAATGACACATTGAAAGAATATTGACCAATGGGGAAACGACACTATTTCTCATTCAGGAATAGCATTAGATAATTTCTGCGGTATTTTCTGAATACCCCAACAATTTCAATTGTGGAAAATTTCACACATTTCTTTAATTTCATAACAGCAATAATTGTTTACCGGTTATCTGTAAGAACAAATCGTGGTAGTGAAAATCTGTAATTCTTTCCTTTTCATATTTTAAAAACACATTTTATCAGATATTTCAAGACAATACAAAGTTCATTTTAATGTTAGTTTATTATACATTTAGATTTTGCAAAACAATTTTTTTGATTATTTCAATATCATAATCATAAAGGTACATTTGGTATTGTAATAACTGTGACTTAAGGCAATTTTGAGGCAATCTGTACAGGATGTACATATGCCAATAGGAGAATGATCAATTACAAACCTGAACATCAATAGAAAGATTTAAACAAACAATACAAAATGAATTTAAACTTCACCCCATTGCACAAGTAAGTGTCTATCAGGACTCAGTAGCTAAGTGGATAACACGATCATGTTTGAAGCAAACGGTCCCGGAGGGAATATCAACTGTGGGATGCAGGTACATCCAACTGACAAGTCCCAAATAGGGCTAAGCACAAGTCTTTGATTTCACCTCTAACCACGATCTATCTTAGCTCATAATCATAGAAATAGTTATACACTGTTTAATAGTCAAAAGTATTTCAACTAATTGACGGTCACTTATGAGCTCTTTTGCTATCGAAGTGAAGAATTATGATTTCAAAAACAAAATTCTACACATTATGAAAAGTGATGTATTTGAACAATTGGTTCTCTAACCTATTACAAGTCACTGTCATATGAAGCTGTGGTTGATATTAAAAGTAATAAAGTGTTTCGAATAGAAATAAGATTGTAGATGTTCTTGTTTACTCATTGCTTGAATAAGAATCTATTTGAAAAGTTTATTCATGAGTTAGATTAATCAAATTTAAGTAATCAGTTAGCTTTCTAGTACAAATTCATGCGAATTTAATAAGAACTAATTTTCAGTATTTACATAAAAGATACAATCTTTTAACGTCTTTGAATTTTTTGAGACATATTTGTTACTAAATGAGAAACTTGTACTGGTTGATTAGTAAGTGTTTCTTAACATACTTTTCATTTGTTACCTTTCATATTGGTTAATTTTTGTACTTCAATAATACATTTCAGTTTTTATTAGAACATTAGTGTGTTTACCCAGAAACACTTTCTTACAAAACGTTTTGTTAATTATATTCATTGGATGATGATAATTTGAATCTTGTTCAATAAGCACTGGACTGCGGTTTCAGTAAATTATATTGATGATGATGTTGATGATACATAAATGTCAGCCCGTTAAATTTCTTCCAGTTATAAACACTGTAATTGTAAAATTATTTCGATTTAAAAAAAATCTATACAAGTAATATCAACTATTTTCATAAACTTCTTTTTGTTTTCTAGATTGAAAATAGAGAAACATCAGTCGAAGATTTACTATTACAATTATCTGAAAGAGATTGTCAGCTCGATTTATTACAGCGTCGTTTATCTTTTATGTTACACGAACGTAGTGTACTTTGTCATCAATTAGAAGAAATGAGTATAGTAAAAGATAAATCTGAACATAAAGTAGGTTCATTAATACATATATATATATTTGTATGGATATTCAGTTAGATAAATTAATTATATTTTGTTTATTTATTCACTGCTTACCAAACTATCTCTTCAACAAACTGACATAAATAACAATTGCAAAGTAGATTACTTATATTCATGAAATTCAAATTAAATTTATTTGTCATCTATTTATAAATATTTGGTTTGTTGAGACATCTTTTATCACTGAATTAGTTCAGTTTGAGAACCGTTGATAATCATGGAGGATTAAGTCGTTCCAGCATAAACAAATTTTCACGAACCACCCATTTAAATAATAATAATAACGACAACATATAGGATTTTAGAAGTATTCCCGACATTCTAGTGTCTTTCACATTTGAAACAAACCATATGGAGATTCAAACAGTTGTCAGTGACTCCACTGAACGATGACGACCCTACACTTCAAATCATCAGAAGTCGAGAAATAGGACCATTAAATTCTGGCTCACCAATCTGAAGATATTGTGATCATTGCAAGATAAAAATATCTTGGTTTCGGCCTTGTATTTATCATGAGCGTATTCTTCTGTCATCAGATCTATTCAACTTTTAATAAAGAATATAATTGGAATGAAAAAGGGAAAAAATATTAACCAACTAGGTGTAACACTAAGGTGATAAAATATTGAGGATTTAATGGGTGGTAACTATTGTAAGTAAATAAGTAAATACAATTTCACTAAATTAAGCGATTAAAATTTTGACCATTAGTTTGCTCAATGAGACTTCAACATTGATTGAAAAGGACGTTAACAGTGTTGAATATAAAAGCTCGGATTAGTTTGCTGGACGAAACTCTGGAACCATTTTAACTTAAGTCATTACGATTATTTCAAATAAAATTTTCATATATAAAGTTTTCTGCATTTCTGGCATCTAAATTCCTTTTTATTTAATTTGACGAATATTCATATCAATCCATATGACTTTGTTTTCGTGTTCATTTAGCTTTTTATTTAATTGGTGAATAGGTCTATTCATTAACTATCAAGCTGTGAAAGAAACAGTCATAGAGGTAACATGTAAGAGACAATTCAAGGTGTTTAATTATCAGGCTATTTAACAAGCGACTTGTTTTGGATTAACTTTCGGATAGGTTCATTGCAGAAACATTCGTCTAAAAGAAGTAAGACTTTAAAATAATGATGAAAACGACTTATAGCCCAAGACATGTTTTTGTAGCATAACATTTTACCAGTTGGGTGGTTTAATTGAGGAAAAATGATGGTTTTATTCGGAATAACAATGAAAACTTTACACTCAAATCATGCAGCTCATAGAGTACACTCTCATCAAACAGATACATGAACCGTACACTGTTTACACCGACTAAGTATACTTCGTACGTTAACTAGTCGTTGCACGTCAAAAAGTATCTTTTGTAATTCGGAAATGTTTTATTATTTTTGTTAAACAGTATCCGTTCAACAGGACTGCCATTTTCTGGCCTTGTTTGAATACTCATTTTTTGATAAAACCTCTAATTAGCCAGTAAATCAGTTCTATATAAAAATTTACCGTTGCTCTTGAGAATTCCGCTGCAGATTGTTATGCGTTTTTAATCTAATAATGAATATAGATTACATTATCCAATACATATGTATAATATGAAACACGTATCAGCTATCCTAATCCATTCCAATCTTTATAATACACTTTATCTACCTGATAATACGTGATTTTATCTTACCAATATATTTTTTACTTGTACGCAAGTAAGTGTCATAAATAAGCTAAAACATGTATATGTCTATTCTGCTTTTTATTACTAGAGTATTAGCTTTCGGACATAATCGAATATATTCTTAGTACTAAAATGGTGTCCGAAAATTGGAACATGTAAATGAACCAAAATTAATAATATGGAGAGAAAGAAACTGATTTATTTGCATCTTTAAAGTGTGTCTGTCATAAGCAAACATGATGTAATATAGTATAACGTGTATTTCAGAAGTCTTGGTTATTATTCTTATTAATTTTCATTGTTTTCTTGCAAATAACAGTAGAAGTTAGTACTGAATAATAATAATAATACTTAGAAATTCTGTGATATATATGGTGTATATTCTGTCTAGCCTGTCATATAAGATTAACTAAATGACTGTAATTTCTTGAAACCGAGATTCACAGAACAGATGAAAATTCCAAGTAAAAGCATTCCGATTTAAGAAATCAGGCATTCGACTACATAGAAAAAGAATTTTTTAAAAATTTCAATGTTAGAATACGGAGCTTGATAAGATTGTTCATCTCGAAGTTAATTTTCATTATAAAGGGATCACAACTAAAAATCTATATACTAACCAGAGGATAACGGACAGCTATTTTGTTTTAGTTTAAATCTGATTTGTAATGGATATATATTTAGGATCCTAAGTGGGATGAAAGCCAATAACAGTTAGTTGATTTAATCATGTATTCATACATCCCAATATCTTTATGATTTGTGAAAGTAAAATGTTATGAAACACATGTCATTGTATTATATCAATGTAAATCACTTTTGATAAAAATAATCCCGTTAAGATACTAATTAAATAATTCCAAAGAGTTTGTCATATGCTTCATTTTATGTAATGCAACATAAAACCGTTTTGAATAACCGATTATCTTTATTTCAAAATAAAGATTTCATTCATTTTGTGGAAGGATAACACGTGAATATCTAAACGGTTGATTTACTGACCAGGAATATTCTGTGGTGGTCGGTATTCAATATAGTCCTTAAACTTCGTATATTGTTCGTCCTGATAACCGTCACTAGATAATGTCCCATCGGTGTTAATCAGAGGGCGAATCCGAAGTGTTGACTAAGTTTATTATTGCACCACACACAGATCACCAAAATTACAGATACGCTGGGCAAGCATGAGAGAGTAGTTCCGAAAAGCAAGCGGGCAAGTGAGTGAGCGTGCAAGTCGAATGAGCGAGCAAGTGAATAGGATTAAAATGTACATATATATACATAGTGAAATGAATGAATAATCGAATCAATTAAGCGACTATAAGTAAAGCTAGCAGAATGAATATACGCGTAGGCAGTAAGCAATGCTCAAGCATACATATACAAGTGCAACAATAATAAAGGTATAATGATATATGATAAGTCTTTATTGTACGAATGACTCTGTCTGTTAAATGAGTTAACAAAAGTGCTTAACCAAATTAAATGTGAACGGACTCAATTGCATGTGAGCTACTATAATTCATTGTAGAATATTTTTACAAGTCAAATTACTTGAAGTAGTTTTACTAATAAATAGAGAGGAATTTTGATTTTTTTTTCCCAAATCACAAAAAATGTGATACCTAAACAGGATGTAATCATTAACTGACGTTGTTCAACTCTCTATGTAATTGCTGTTATTTTAAAACACTAGTCAATTCAGAATCGTATGTTTTTCATAGGTTTTATTGTATACTTACACTAAATTTATACATCATACATAGCATTGAAGTCATTGGTTAACTTCAGTATTATCCAAATGAAAAACCATTGATAGAATGTCATTTATAGTACAAACGGACGAATGTTGATTTGTGTTCTTTTTCAAGTATTCCATCTAAAATCGTGATCTTGTTGTATTTTTTCTTTCATGTTTAAACAGCATATTATCTAATGAATATTGTTAAATTTATTAATATTACTATCAAAATTATAGATATGTTATCAGTATAGAGACAACATATGACCTTGTACATGACAAGACTTTGTTTTAATCAAAAGACAATTTGATTTTTATCAAACATTTAAATTGAGCCCATTTAAATATCTTTTCTTGTTTTAGGCATATCTTACTGGCAAGAATATAAGAAAGCATTTCATTGAAAATATAGAAACATTAAAAGATGATTATTCAAAATACTCATATAGGTAAGGTGATATTATTAATTCATTTAATATTACAATGCCCATCATACGAATGATTAGCATGATGTAATGAGGTTTTTATTACAACATAAATTAATGAGTAAACATTGGAATTCCCTATTCATTTCAAGATAGTCATCACAACTTTTTACAATATATTATGTTGTGAATTTATTAGTTGGAACTATTTTGAATACATTCTGTGTGCTTCTATTATTGGTGTTTATTTAGTGGGGTTCTATAAATCGACTGAACACAAGTGTTAATGTACAGCAAGAGATTTTATTAATTTTTCAGGCAAAGGAATTTATGATTCACAAATCCTAAATGGCCGAAATGGTGTTATTTGTCAAATAAATGAGGTATTGAGTGAAAACTAACTAAATACAGATTATTTTTGTACGTTGTTAATGTTGATCCATTAACTATGTAATATTATTATTAATGAAATAGGGTTTTTTGGGGAAAGATTGACATTCATAAGCTCGATTCTTATAAGGTATTGTCTGAGAAATCATAAAGATTGAAATAAATGTTCATCAACAATTGGATTTTAGTGATTACTTGAATTAAACAGTCATATAACGGAAAAAGTCGTATAACAGCGACAGTGAGTCTAAAAATAAAAGTTCTCAGTTACATACGGTTTGATTAAGACAAAAAAAATTTCATCTCATAATATCACTAATAAATGAGTAATTTGATGAACATAAAACAACAGTGCAAATGAAAGAAATAAACTATCTGAATAAATTGAAGGAGAACAGTTTGTAAATAACGGTATACCCAAGTGTACAGATTATTCATGTGGTAATAAAATCAGCTCTTATGTATATGACATAACTAAACACCACAAGTATTTCATTCGGGTTACAGACGATTGTGTTAATCTGATTTATTCAAATAAAAAGATAAGGTAGTTACATAAAATCGCTATCTGTCAGAATCAATTTGTTATCCGATTCGATCGAGTTTATTTCTTATCAGTGAATACCACAATTTCTATATAACACTTTTGTAAACGTAATAGTAAAAGTTAACGGTAATTTTATTTCTTGTAACTGAGCTACTCAGTAACTGGCAACATAAATATATAGATTGACATAATTTGACATAATAGAATCGTGAGATTATCCATCACGTTTTTAGCGAGTTAATAGGTATATTGTATCCAGTATATTTTCCGTTCATTTATTGGGTTGGGGTATTGTATGGAAGTGAGTAATATTCAATTCAAGCCTCAACATTCACTATACTTGTATTTTTCATTTACCATCTTGGGATGCACAACCTCGGTGTATTTCTGGAAGACAGTTATGTAGACAACTTCACACTCTTGAAATGAAATGACGAGTGAAAATTACTCTCTTAAATAAAACATTCATTTACCGAATGAACTTAAAATGACGGGTATCGCACACTTATTGAATATTAGAAAACTGATGGATAACCTCACATATAAAATCATATGACACTGACAGAGCTCTTCTAAACTCTGCATTTGATTAACAAATGAGAACATTGTAGTAGTCAGAGGGGATAATATATTCGATTGTGAGCAGATTTGAATTAGTTTGAGACTATTAAACGGGAGTATCTCACTTGGGGGTTACCAAGAGAAGTCATAGAAGTTTGACCATGCGCCCTCAACTAGTGAAGTCGATTATAATTAACAACATTAATGTTGAATGTGTATGTATAAACTATGTTCTTCATTTTATTTTCATAATTGCTACAGAACTGAATTAGATTCAAACTGCGATACAGAATTCACCTCTGAGGTACCTAAAAGCGTCATCACAAATATATTAAATGATAAATTAGAAACAATATCACCATCTGATGAGTCTACATTTATGAGTAATAAAATTACTGGATTGCGAAGTGATGCGACTGACGGATCATGAAATCCACATATAAACACTTACACTTTTTATATTGAGTAGAAAACTCAACATCCATAAAGTATGCAGAATCGATAACTCCTCTTTTATGTTTCAACTATGTTCAAATATTTTATATTGTGTATAGAACGAGTCGTTGAAGAAATACAATACAACCTGTCTTATAAATACACAGATGCATTGAGAGAATTATCTAATAGCATATATTCATATTTATGTGGATATATAGCTCAAGCTTACAAACATAACAAAGTTTTATCAACCTGAAAACCTACACATACCCCACAGACCAATATAATTTAAACTAGTATCATTCAAAAATTTTGGATTAAACTTTACGTCCATAATGTTTATTGATACTTTTGAAATATTTACCTTTATGTAAAATACCTATTTTCTCTAGATTCATTTTTTTCTATTTATCATATTTCATATCGAAACTTATTATCTTATTCACTACCTAAACTGGTGTTTCCAATAAAATAGGAATTATTCAGTGACTTTTTGTTATCATAAGTAATTAATCCAAGAAAGAAACGAAATAGTATTATAGAAACGTTCCTTTACAAACTTTGGGGTGTATCATTAATGTTTCTTTCTTCTTTTAAAATGTGGGTAGTAAACCCATTAAAATAGATTCTACAGCTGCCTTGTTATTTGGCATTTGATCTTAACTAGATATTTTGACATGATAGATTATACAAATATTTTTCTAAAATCTGGTTTATCATCAACATAGTGAATCGCCATCAGAACGTACGAAAGACCATACATGTTAAATGTTTTTATCAAAATAGGTAGACAGTTTTTTTAACCTTGGAGTCTTTACTGGAATGTTTGATGCACTTAATGTCTTCTTCAATGGATTATTTTCATTAAATCGCACTTAAAACCTCATGATTTCTTCCAGAGCTTTAGCAAAATACTTTGTTGCTAAGTCCTCGCATATATATATATATATATATATATATATATATATATATATATATAATATCCTAATGAGCAGGAAAATTGTATTTTTGGCGTAAGTCACTTCTGCAGAGGCTTACATTAAGTCACGAAACGCCAAAAATACAATTTTCCTACTCATTGGAATATAACAAAAATATATTTATTATTAACTTTCTACCCGATGTTCCATTTACTTGAAATTATCAAATCCAACCTTGGCACTAATACTTACAGACCATGTTTATTGATGAATCGATAATGTTTTGATAGTTGATCGAAATAAAATTACAAATTAGTTAGGTAAAGCAAAATAAAGTGTTTGCTAATTACTTCAAGTACCGTAACTATGATTTTATGTTATCCAACTGCAAAACAGCATTAGAAAAGAAATGTAAATCAGGTAGTTCCGGTGAAACATTATTTAAAACGTGGAGCATGATGGGGAAGACTTCATACTTCAACAAAGTTAGTTCAAGATGGCTTATAAGATTTATTTTGATAACTTTAATTCTTATTGATTACTTTCAGTAGTTTTATTACCAATAATAGAGTATTTTTTATGAAAGGTTAATTTGAAAACTTCATTTTAGGTATTATAGTTAACTGCTTTCTTTTCTGAAAAAATCAGTAAACTAAATTTATTTCATTGCTTCTTGAAGTAGTTTCCTACAAGTTTTTTGACAACTTCAAGTCCTTTCTTCATACATATTTATTATGTTTTTTGTAGAAGACTTTAAAAATTTGGTTTAAATATAATTTGTGATATGTTTGTGGACCAAAAAAACGTTGTTTAGTCATCAAGTACATATTTTATAAACTCGGCTTTCAGATATACTTTGGTGTACAAGGGCTAGAGATACCATCCAGATGTCTAAATCGAATTGTGAAGTGAGGACTTATGACTTGAATGGTTGAAATCAAGTTCTTTAAAAACTAAGGGTATGATTAAGAACTCTCGTCTACATTTGATCTAATAGTTTCACAGTATTTGTCCTCTTTAATATCTAAGAGTATGATGGACACCTGTGCTGTCAACATGTATGTAGAAGGATAGTTATTACTTCAAAAACAATAACACCGGTCTTTATGTTCAACACCTGTGTATAGCAGCAAATAATTATTTTTCGATGAACTTAAGATAAATATTCTTTAATACAAGGTTATCCACCGTGTAAAATATGAAAAGGTTCACGGCTTCAACTTAATCCCATTCATGGTCATCATAATTCTTATTTTAAGCGTTGAAGGATATGATAAGCATGACTCAATTTCTGAAAAAAAATAGCATATGTAATCCTAGTAAACGCCAGGTTTTGGTAAAGGATTATTAAATTGCATCCTATTACAACAATTTACGCTAGTTATTGAATTATTATGGTTTAAAAACTACGACCATACGAAAAAGTAGCAAGAGTATGATTAAATTTTTTTCTCTACTGTCATGTATAGCTTTAGTGGTTAAAGTATTTATGCACATCAAGTACTTCATCAAAGTAGATCGAGACTAGTAGATGTAAGCAGAATTTGCAAGAAACTTTAAATATTTCCTAGAATGATATTAAGCAATTATTAATTAAATTATACTGAGTCACAATCATTATTTTCTCGTAGACCAAGAACTAACTTAATGAGGACGGATGTAGATGATATCATAATAAAATTACTTCCTGTTTATGTCTGTAATTCGATACAGTAAGATTCCCTTCACAAAACAATGTCAAATAGTTCATAAGTTTATTGAATAACAATTTCTGTATAAAACGCTCTGATAATTTTCAAGTTGTAGTTATTTCTCTTTTGTGTTAAGTGACGTAGGTTCTGGTTCGACCTTAACTCAGAATAAAAATATTCAGTCAAAATAGAAGCGGATAAACCAGCGCAACTGACAGAACTTAGAGCATTCGGAGCTTCCTACTCTCTCCTTCTTTTGGTTGTTGCCTAAATCATAAAGACCTCCACGTCTCAGGAGAAGCACGGAATACAGAGAACACTTAGGGATCTGTAGATAACTTAACCCTTCCATTGTATACACAGAAACAAATGAAAATGAAGATAAACAGTGTAGAATTAGCTTTAGCAGAAATAGATTTGAAGATTCACAAAGGAAAAAGTGAGATCCTGAAGTAAAAACAGCGAGCATCAGCCAAATCACTTTTGACGGAGCTGTGAAAGAAGTGGGAACTTTTACGTATCTGAGCAGTATCATCGATAAACAGGGAGGGCTAGAAGCAAATATGAAGGTATGAATTGGCGAAGCAATAACAACATTGCTATGAGGTTAGGGTCATAAGTTCAACACTATCGTTTAAGCAGTCCATTTGATAACAACTAGAAAGGATAGTGAAGGTGTAAATACCTGGTTGGGGGCATATGTCCCAAGATGGGTAATAGGCTTAAGTTTATACTTCAGGTAGCATAAAGTTAGATTGACATCAGGTAAATGCACATGTACTACTGTTCACTATGACCAACTGACCAATTTTAATAAAATTGATCAGGTTGCTTTTTCTTTGACTTATTCTGATTCCTTGTTGAATGTAATAGGAAATTATTTCGATGAGTTAACAAATACTTGACTAATAGAGTAAATGATTTTTCTGAAGATATTACTTTCGTAATAAATAGAAAGTTTTCTAAAGGAATCATAATTTGTGCCTGAAACATACTGCTTATGCTAATAGGTGTTCAATATCCAATTAGTGGACGTAATACGAAGTGAAACCGAGTCAGGTGTATAATTATATATACACGTGTTTGGTACGAAATAACAAAAAAATACTAACAAAACGAGATGAATTCATGACATTTACTTCAAGTGGTTGTTCTAGTTCCCTTGAAAATCAGGCTTCGTAGCAAGGAGGGAAGACAATTAATAAAAACAGTACAGATAAGATGTTTTTTATTGTAGATCGCATTATAAGCGATTGGAAATGGATGAACAAGAAAAGTATTCCAAATAGTAATTACAATTCACACGTATTTCCTATTCAAGGTTAAATCAAGATATAATCGGAAGTACATTTCCTCCAAGTTACGTTTTCCAATTAATAAAACATGGATATTTTCAAGAAATAAAATTATATTTACACACTGAGAACAAGTAAAGCACTTCGAAGTGGAACATAGAAGGGCAAAAGAAAGACATTTTAGGTTAGATTTCGGAATATACAAAAAATCTCTTATTCTGGAATGGCACGTAAAGACAAAATACGAAGAGCTTCTTCCGGAGTTAGTCTATAAACGCCTAACTCAAGTAAAGGTCCAAGTGGATCGTTATCACGCTTCTGTTGGCTATTCATTGATTCCATAATAGTTTCTCTTAATAATTCGGCTGTTCCACGCAATAAATTTAGAAGAACACATGCATCACGAATTTGAAAGAAATATGACTCAGGACGTTCAGTATACAAACTGAACATTGGATATAAGTAGTTAGTAAGATCGAAACGAAGCTGTGCAGCACCCAGAGGACTAAATCGATTTGATAGAATGAGCTGTTGGACAAACAGGTTAAAAATGAAGATGTTAGATAATTATCAATTGATAACATTACATTCGCTTTAAATTCTATCATCATATCACTTATGTCTAATTATTAACAGAATCCCCGAACACTTTCTGTTTGGGGAATGTAGAGTAAGAGGTGTATATGACGTTCAGAAAGTGAAACTCCAACGCGATTTCATCCTAAATACTGAATTGTGAATTTTGTAAGTTTGGTCAACAATTAAATAGATGTGAAATTGTTTTACCAGTTCTAATCTTTAAGATGAATCGATCCAAGCACACATCTAAAAGCCTAGGGCCTGAACGAACAAAATAGTTGTTTAATATCCACGTCATTTTGGATTGGTTAAATAAACACTCGATTGACCTGAATGTTTTCTAGTTACTTTCATCGCATTGAAGTATCTGATGGATTATTTTTTGGTAATTATACAACCAAAATTGACTATAAAGCTAAGATTCCATTATAGTTTGGTGTGTGACAGGAAACATGAATATATATTTCTTTCAGATGTAGATAAGTAGTAACAACTTCGAGTCATTTTAAGTTGCGGGACAAAATATCGAAAGTATATAATAAATACATCGAGCGGTCTAAAAGTTCAGTCTCTCTGACTAGAACACTGATTGATATAAGTGTGAATTTTTTGAGGTAAATCATTTCTTAGAGACTTACAGATAGGTACACAAAACCTTGGTATAAGTATTCCTGTTGTTTCTAAGTATCTAACATGAAATTAATAAGTGTAGAAGATGGAATAATTTCGATGAAAATTGTGGACTGTTTATTCTAGGAAGGAAAGGAGCCAAGAGTGAAAACAGAGACTATAGTGACTAAATATATTTCTTCGTACAAAATTAGATTTCTATGAATTCATACGCTTTCAAATAGTGACAGGAAGTTTAGTTTATTCTGATATCTTAATCCACCATTCTCTTCACCAACATACTCCTAAATTTGTCTATGATAATCATTCACAAACCCGTTAGTTAGTTTACTTCTTTGTCACGTGTATGTTAATGTATTTAACCTATAGTGTGAAGTCTAGTGACATTGTCCAGCTGGCTGAACCTATATTAAAAGCCGATAGTTGAACAATATAGGTTACAATATTTAAAATCGGTAATAGGTGAAAATACGGGTACACTTTCCCATCTAAACTATATACAATAAAAACCTATTACCTATACATTAATGTATTCATAATACATATCATGATTAATTCAGCTGTTTTCCCTTTCCCTAAAAGAGAATTTGAACACATCAATCCATAGATATAGCCAGATTCAATATTGTTTCATCCATCATCCAGTTATTTATGTCACAAGTGCAAAGTTCGAAATTATGGGAGGAATAAAGGTAAAATCAAAGTTGGCGCAGTTTAGGCAAACTCAACTAATAGATAAATTAGGCTGTCACAACATACCTCATTATACAAATAATCATCTAATTGTGATGCGATTTCTTTCCATACATGTGTAAAAAGTTTTGGATGTAATGATTCTGATAATTGATACAACCAGTCACGTAATGCAAGAAAGAATACTGACGCATTAGCTGACATCATTAAATTGGAGAGTTCACTTTTCAT
Organism: Schistosoma spindalis; assembly: GCA_946903255.1. NCBI lineage: Eukaryota > Metazoa > Platyhelminthes > Trematoda > Strigeidida > Schistosomatidae > Schistosoma > Schistosoma spindalis. The sequence continues at coordinate 79,100,341 of OX336416.1, read as the reverse complement.
ATTACTTAAATAACCGGAAACAGAACTAGCTCGAAGCCAGTGATCAGTTGCATAAACATATACCAAAGATTTACTTTTTAAATCTGTCAATGTTAAATCGACTGTTTCTTTCAACATATTTTTAATTTCACCATTGTACAATCTTAGCATCTGTTGAATTGTTGAAAAAGAAAATATAAAATAAACACTACTGAACAAGGTACAACATGCAGTAATCACCTATTGAGAAAGTCTGGTAATAAGCTGTGAAACTGAAACAAAACAAGTGACATCAGTATTATGTCGAGATTAACAAATCCAAGTTCAAAAGAAAATTAAAATACCCTAAACACGATCAAAACTTTAACAACTGAAATGGTATCGAAAATCGACAGATTGTTGAGTAGAGTGTAGAATTATGTGAAAATTAATTGAAGTATGTTAAAAGTTATCACAAATTAAATCTCTCTAAAAAGCCCAATTGTATAGTTAGTAGCGTTTCTAAAGACATTTATTGCATTGATATTGAGTTTGTCAGTGTTACAGATACATAATTAGTCAAAAAGTATCTTTAACAACAAAAGCTGACTATCGTAAGTAGACACTGAGAGTGCGAATTGCATGGTTCGGGTATCACTGTATCACTGCACAGTAAGACAATATCATCCGCAAACTCAAGGTCGAGAAGTCTTTCCAGGCAACAGGTCTACACCACCACCACCTACAACCATCAGAGATGTTTTTAGAACGTCTTCAGATGCAAAGTTGAAGAAGGACAGTGAAATTGGGTAACCCTGACTAACCCCACTGCTTGAATGGAACAGTGGAGAGACGTGGTTGTGTGCTGTCACTCTGCCTGAGGTGTTTGTATTTAGGGCTTTTAGGAACGCCCTTCAATAGGTTATCCCGGAAAACAGTCCAGCCCAACTAATCGAAGGCAGCCCTGATGTCAAGAAACACTAAGATTGTTGGCCTGTGATAAGTATGACGGTGTTCTAACATTTGGCAGGGGTGAAGATATGATCAATTCATTCTCCACCAGAATTAAAACCAGTCTGCTCCTCGCGAGTCAATCTTTATCGGGTTTTGAACAACCTATGGAGTGTGACAAAAGCCAATAGTTTGGATGCAATCGGAAGTAGACTTATCCCCTGAGAGTTGTTGCAGAAACGACATGAACCCTTTTTAAAGGGAGGAACAAATATAGATTCATTTCGTAATGTTGGAACACTCCAATTGCCATATCTTTGTGAATAAATATGTCAGTTCCATGGAAAAAGTCGCCGTCGTTGTGGTCAAACTCGCGGTCATTTGGAGAAGACCGATGTACTTCAATGAGTTGTAAACAGCCTGAAGAAACCCAGTGCTTATAAGAGGGAAGTTTCGCGAAGTCGCAAGCGATTTAAACCGCCATTTTCATAGCGTCATGCAATTGCAACCAGTGCTCATCTATACTTTCCGATGGGATGGTAGCTAACCTTGGACCTAGCTCGGTATGATATTCAGTTGCAACATAAGCCGCAACCAATTTACTGACGTTGATCCGTTTAAGATAATGAATTTGCTGGCCACTGAAACGTAAGGTAAGATTAGCGCAGACAAGGAATGGCCAGAGACCAGTGCTGCCTCAGCTTTAGTATTTAGTACGATACGAACTCCGGAAAAACAATATGAAGATGCCACATGGTCCCCAGATAAACTTACACAAAACAAGCTATTCGAAGCGACAGATGAAAGGCGAATTTGTAGTATTTCAGTAGAGTCTTCAATATGGGTTTCGGATAGATAACAGATATCGATATTGAGACTTTCTAAAGATATAGCCAACCCTATCTATTGTCCGCTATGCATTAGTGAGAGGACGTTGAAAGAGGCCAGTGTGAATGGCACACGTGGTTTCAGAAAGACTGGCTCAGTATTCGTATTTGGTGGTAGCATCCAACTTTCGACCAGTCAGTGACTTGAGATTGTTTAGACAGGACAGGGTTTCTACCATAGACGAGCTGCTGTATGAGTTGAAAAATAAAATACGCAAAATGAGTATTAAGGGGAATACATAAGCAACATAGTATAAATGAAATAAAAACGAATGTTATTATATGACTGTGAATAAAATTTGTGCAGGCCAGTGTTGAAGCAATAATAGTTATCATTGGTTTGTGTGAGAGCTATGATACTGCCCGGATGCCAGAAACGATGCAGGTGGTTTTCTTAGAAGACCACTTCCCGAGCCTTTGATCTAAAGTTCTGATCCACAAGGCAGTGGAGCGACATTAGGAGATGCAGTTCCATGATAGCCGGTGACCAACAATTAGTTCATATATCATTCGTTCCTTCAGGATCTCGGAGCCAATGTGCACCACTAGTTTGGATCCAAGGTTTTCCAACTCTCCTGGGTGGATCCTCCGTGTCCATCAACCCGGTTAAGGTGCCGAACATTCGCTTTTCGTTTTCTCAATTTCATAAACAACACTCCCGCCGCGAAAAGGAAGTGATTATTACTTCCTTGGCATTGGCTGTATACGGGGGATATGTGTGAGCATTTCAAGAGAGCGGACCGTTAAGGATAGATATCCGGAAACTTATTTATGGTATCTACAAATCCTAACTATAGTGTCTAGCGAATGATAGTCGTAAAATTCAATGGCCCCTGATTTGATTACAATTACAGTTACGGGTGTGTATGATTAAAAAGTCTAAAGACCGGTTGGAACGGATTCCCAAAGCATTTTATCTGAATAGTTGATGAGATTCGGCGAAGGTCACTATTGGATATGAAGTAAGGTCGTATATATGTAATATTCGATTTAAATGTTTCGAAACCTGCTCAGTAAAATTGTTTAGATAAGGCTAAAACACAAAATTGGACTCAATAACTTATCAGTAACGTCTCAAATGAAACTGTGAGTGACGCGAATTTTCTGGAGAAATATTGTCTATAAGTAGGATTAGACAAAAAGCTTTTTATCACCGTATGAAATAGTACGGTGAATACGTGTTATTCATCTAATCGATGTATAATTTTGGTAACTAATATACAGAATAAAATAAAACCTACAATATAAAGCTTACATCAATTATTATCAAATAAATGAAAGACATTACTAAATTTACAGTTAGATATCACAACTAACCTGAGTGAAAACACCACCATGTAAACCAAGGTAAGAATTGGGAGAGTGCAACTCGTCAAATGTTTCATTTCTATTTTCATTTTGTTCTGACTATTAAAAAAGACAAATTACGAAACATCACAGTTAGAGAAGGATACTAGAAATAATTGTAATGTGCAGGAATGCTACTAGTAAAAATCATGATATAAAACATGGTTGTCCTTGTACAAACAGTTGTAAACCAGGGCATGTATTATCTAAAACAAATAAACAATTTACAAGCACTGGGCTACAAGTTAACAAGTGTATTAAAACTATGGAACTGAAGCGAGTTATCAAACCAATCACAAAACAAAAGAGATGAGCGCTTAATAATTAGGTCGATGAAAATACAACAAATGCCTTGGGTTTAAAAACGTTGCACATTATATATATATATATATATATATATATATATATATATATATATATATATATATATATATATATATATATATATATATATATATATATCAAACTAGTTTCTTGGGAACACACTTGTAGCTTTAGGAAGTAAACTCAAGTGAAGAGTAGAAACAAATTGTGAAATTCATTTGATTTTCAATTGTTACGCTATTGTATAATGTTGATTGTTGATAGTCTAGAACAATGAAACTATATTGTTTTGGCCTTGACTTTGATCTTTTCTAATTGTCTTCAAAAAGTTACGAGAGACGTTTAAGATTACGATCCAAAATAGTAGGCTTCAAATAACAGAAATGACGAATTGGGTAACCAATTTTGAGAGAACTTGGATTACATGCTATTACTTTGAAAGCTAGATATCACAGTAAATGATTACTACTGAACTATGTCTTAGTCGTCATGCGGACACGGGTGTTTGATAACTGATGTGAATGAGTTGACACACGATAATGACATTTGATTCAGAATGCTATCAATCATTAACTCCATGAATTGTCGACGAATAAGCATGATGTTTATCACTTGATATGATCAGAGATATTTCTCTACAAAATAATCATAATAGGAGATCCTTTAGATTATTCTAAACACCATCGTTTTTGTTTAGTGGGAATAGATAGAATTGTTGTATTTGTTGAAGTAATGTATTGATGACACAACTAGACCAACTAGATGTTACATATTTTTGCTATTTCGAGACGAAAACATGTACTACTATAAGGATTTGAATGAGCACTGGCGTTACTAAAGTGATTCTGAGAGGATCAAATGTTGTGATTTTTAAAACAAAGACAACTACAAATGCTTTACAGTTTTTCTGATAACTTTTCGGTACATATGAGTCCACTTAATATTGAATTTGAGTTAACAGAGAGCCTACCTACAAGGTTAAAAAAAAGGATTATTTTAGATATTTTTTAGTACGTAGGAAATAATAGACAATAGTTGGTCAACAGATAAGTAAAGATAGAGTTTCTAATGTGATGTTAAAAATATGAACAAGAATTCAATGGGACTGAACACATATAAACAAAAAACCTTAACAACGGTTCAAAAGTTGGATAAAAACTGACAATTTTCAAATTTTACTATAATCACTTTACTACACAAAATACAATTAGTTCAAACAATAACGGTCGTTACGACCCTGTAAAGTTTGTTCATTGTCAGTATAAGTTAAAATTGACGTTAACAATTGTACAATTAAATGATACCAACCTAAACTTTCGAGTAAACAAGCATAATTAACGATAAATAATATATAATAATACTATAATACATATAAATAATATATTTATAACCATATACCTGTAATTGGATATTTTATGAATATACATATACATATATCAAATCACTTACCTCTTTTACTATTTCATCGGTAACAAGAGGACAAAGACCAATATCAATTAGCCAAGGATCTCCAAACTGTAATAACGCACGAGTGCTTAAATCTTCCCAAAACGCTACATAATACTATGAATTAAAAGCGGTTGAAAAACCATAATATTATTTCAAGATTTTACGGTAGTCATATTTTTGGTGGCAACTTTGTGTTCTCTTGAAATCGAAACCTGTATCAGACACTTAATAAAATGGTTTACTGGTAAAATGATCTGACTTTAAATTCTTGATAAGGTATCTCTAGCCTTTATCTACAAAATCTATGACTACAACCCGAGTGCATGGACCTGTAAGTGATTACTGATATCTATTTTGATATCTAGTGTTCAGAGTATATTCATTTGTAGAGGCGGAAAACTTTCAGCTTTACTAATAATACTGATACTAATAATAATAATAATAATAATAATAATAATAAATAATAAGAATTTATTCAAAAATAATAAGTTATATGAAGTACGTCAATTTACAGGCAAGATAAAATTGTTACGAGCGGGCTTTAATCGAAAGATCTAAATACTACAGCATAGGGAGAAATGAGGGTTAATCAAAACCAGAACAACAAGTGACTGTAACTTCAAGTAAGATTAGCTTCTTGTCGGGTAATAGTTGTTCTTGATGATCTCAGATCGAAATATATGTTCCACTCGTTAACTATGATGAAGATACCCATAATCAAACACTAAATTTTATTTATAGTACATAGATATAGTATAGATAACGTACTGAGTTCAATAGGAGCTACTTGATTTTAAATCAATAACAAGCAGTAGATAACTAAAGGACTAATTACGTATGGATCGACAAAACGATAATCTTATTCATGTAATTTAGAAGTATTGTCCATGAAAGCTTATAAATACACAACGGTCAACTAACTTGATCATTGGCCCATTCCAACATGACATCGTGAAGACATTTGATTGCATTCAACACAATTATCCACCGAGAAGATAATTTCTGGCCAATCCCATCAACAAAGCAATTGAATAATTGATTGATGATTGAAATCTTCTTAGTTTCTGAACTAGCATCTGGCGAGCGACTACGTGATGAAAACAAACTTCCAAACATTGTTGTTTTAGCATCGCTAACTTCAGACTTGTTTTTTGACTGACCAAGGTCATTTAAGTCATCATTTTCGAATTTTCGACGTGCTGACAACACGACATAATTAAAAAATTCACGAATTAAATTTAGCTGAATTTGGACAAATCTAGCCCGTGATATTTTGTCAGATAGTTGTCGACTTCTAGAACCTACAGCATGGAGAAGTGCAATGAAATCATCGACACATTGGGGCCTAAAGACAAGAAAATTTTAATAGCATAAGTGCTTGGCGCTACGAAAATTTTTGTATTTTTAGTATCAAAATATATTAATTCGGTAGTGAAGATGGACTATGACAACATAGAAGTTCCCTGAAGAAAACGTAAATAAATAAACTGTCTAATAGTTATTTTAAGGTTTTTGCAAAAAAGTAGTATAAACTTAAGGGAGAAAAGCTTTAATAGAATCACTTTGTTGTGAATACACATGTAAAGATTAGAAGCTCAGGGTAGCCACTTGATGCAACAAAGCCAAAAGCAATGTATGTCTCGATACAATTTGTAATACTTTATAAGCAGGGAAGATTATAATCACAAAACATAACAGGACGTATAAGAGTAAACACCAACGATTTTAAGCAATTAACGATCAAAATTATTTTTAAGTCAAAAAATAGATAGTGATAATATTTACAAAACTAATAAAATATCTAAAATAATTGAAGCTTTTAATTGGTCAAAATATAGATTTGTATGTGTTCATACTTTCGAGGACTTTTTCCGGACAACCTATCTGCATATCATTGACAAATCATATCACTGCTGAATTTCATATAGTTAAATATATATTTGAAAATTCAAAAATCACTGAAATTCGGTGGAGCTGTGTTAGATGTCTAAACATTTGACTCTATCATAGGTTGATGAGTAGGAATCTCATTTCACTTATTTGGTTTCTGATAACTAAGCAGTATGGCTTACCACTGTACAATGAATGTAGTTCGTACTCCAGTGTTAGTCAATACTTGATCAGATATAACGATGAACGTCTTCGGAATCTTGAAGGATATATACTGAAACACAAAGAACTAAAGCTGTAGTTAACTATTTTACTTAGCAATCACGCAGTGTTTAAGCAACTGACTGACATGGTACCATAAAAATTCATACTTACCGCTTTTCAGTTTCGTCAACAACAGACCAAGATGAGAAATTCCCGAGGAGAAGCTTTAATCTGTCAGAAGCTAAACACTGTTCTAGCAAAAGCCAACGTGAAAAAACTTTGGGATGTGAAAGCACGTCACTCGGTTTAGGATAGTCATTTGGATATGCTAGTTGAGTTAATTTCGCATCTGTCTGTAATATGACATCAATTAAGTGGCTGAAATTTTGTGCATTTTCTAGCAGTTCACTACTGGAACTATCACCGGGATCAGAATCCATAGGACAACTTGTTATTTCAGAGTTAGAATGTCGCATTTGAAATTGATAACCAAATCGTACTGGCATAAAAGCAGATATACCAAGGTCATAGTGTAGTTTGTCTAATAGCAATGTGACCAAACCGCGCATGAGCTGCAACTAAGGAAAATAGCAATGTCATCTCATTAAATTATAACTCCAAGTACAATAAGCAAAAATTCTTAAGTTGATCTAGATGCAAGTACAGCCTACCACTGAACTAGTGGGTACAAATTTATAGACTGATGTACTACATTGAGCTTTTCGTGGTACTTCATTTGTACAATTAATACCATAGTACTAGCTTACGTCAACTCGTTGATAGTACTAAGTTACGATAGGTACCTTTCATTCAACTAGTTTAGTTATTTTTATGATTTGCTGTGAGCAGGGTTTTGGCTTGGGTGACCTATGCTCCTCCACGAGGAGCAGCAGGCATAAGTGAGAAAAGTGTGATGAGCTTCGCGTACACTAATTTTCAAGTCGATATTAATAACCAAGTTGTGATGGCACATTCTACTTCTTTTTCTGAGTAGGATTTTGTAAAAGTCCTGAATATCAAGTGTGTGAAATAAACCATCAAGTTCTCAATCCACCTTTGTGTAAATAAAAACACCCAGTGCCTAAACAACAAACTCTAAATGAAAATTGAGTAAGCCAATGATTTAAACGCTATTAAAGATCACAATATTCGCGAAGAAAAGCAGGGAATCTCAAATCTAAATTACTTGCTAACAAAATTTTCAGAATGATACTTAAAATTCGATAGGTAGCATATTCGGACGCAACTTCAACAGTAGCCCTCATAGTAATTAGAAGAGAATTCACTAAATAGTGAGTATTCGACCGTCCTTATTTGTGGATTGTAACTGAACAACAAGACAATACAGTAGTGGCAGAATCCACACCCAAACGTGCTGGGTACGGCCTCTCGAAATGTCTCCACATGACCACGTGCATGCAACCAATGCCAGGGACGTCCTACTTGCGGTAAGGGTATTATTTAAGAAATTGAGAAAACGAAAAGCGAATGTCCTGCGCTTTAGCCAGCTTGGTGGACACGGAGAGTTCACCTAAGGAATTAGAAAACCCGGATTCCAAACTAATGGTGCACATGGGCTCCAGTATCCTGAAGGAACAAATGGTGTATGAACCAATCGTTGGTTACTGGCTACCATGGGACTGCATCTGCTAACGTTGCTCCACTGCCTTGTGGATTAGATCTTTAGGTCAGAGGCTCCGGATGTGACCCCCTAAGAAAACCATCTGCTTCGGTTTGGGGACCCGAGTAGTACTTCAAACCTCACACAAATCGAATGATTTATGTGGCGCATATCTATTTGGTGCCTCCTTGTACTAACACAAACTAATGATGTTAATCTGTACACATATAGTGATGATAATGTAATGAAAACAATTTACAGTTAGATGTTTATTTCACACTAAATTATGAATATACTCGCGGTTGTTAAAAGAAATACCAAATTAACGATGGTGTAAAAGAAACTGAGATCAAGTCTGACAAAATATACAATACATTACTGCGATTGTGATCAGATTTAAAATGCAATAAAAAAGTAATTATGATTCTCGGTTTTATTTTCAAACTCACTCGGACGCTAACAGGGGTATTGTCTTTATCAGAGATAAAATCACGATCGACCACTGTAACAAAATAATCATTTGTTCGGATCCACTGAAGAACTTGTGACATGTACCATTCAGGCTAAATAAAAGTTTGTGGTTAAATGTGTATTTGTAAATGTACCATATCGATTCTGTTTGTCTTCTGAGAGCCACAAAAGTGATAACGAAAACGCTTCTCCATAGGAGCCAGAATAATATGCATTGGAAAGCATACATCTATTAGTAACGGTTTCGATATTAAAATATTTAGATGACTGATAAGAAGGAGTTAAAAGGACACGGCTCAATACTTGTGTAAATTATGAAAACAGAAGGAAATAAAACCATAGATCAATGATTGATGAGTAAACCACACATACTGTTTAGTACTATATTACACAGTAGTTGAAAAAGAATCAAAACACTAGCGTACAGTCATGACAAAGAAAAATAATACAAATCAAACCACATTGAAGGGAATTAAGGTGATTATCAACAGAAACTTTTAGTCAAGGGTGATCCTTTGGCAATAATGCAATGTAGTAGAAAACTATAGGATGGACACCAGCTTCTATTCTGAGCCATACCTGATAATGTCTTAAGCCACCTATAAGGCTCCAACCGAGTCGTGATGGACCAATAGATGCTAGTCACATGCAACCGCCTTTTATACTACGAGGTTGCATCATAAACTGGCCAACTCCACATTTTATGTTCAGTCTAAAAGTCGTCAAATAATAGGCGATATGGGAGTTGCTACGATGACATTAGCAAATTATGATCATCCCATTATAGTCGGTGTCTCAAGATGATGGCATCAAAAGAATCACCGTCGTTGCGCCAAACACATTGCCGAACGTGACTTTGTCTTCCAATATCAGTATTCTTTCGAAAACAATGATTATAAATAATAAAATGTCGCTATACATCTTCGGATAGGAAGAAACAGGTTTCACAAACATGGGGCAGAACTTCTCTCACTGATGAGTTGTAAACCTCACCTTTAGCAGGCAGACTAATGGATACCAAGGTGGAGCAAGGAGAGTATTTTCTTCATTATTAATTATCATAATATTTATGTGTGGTCTAATCAAACTGCTACACAGATTGGTCTTCCGGTTTTTTGCTTTTTAATGGAATTTTCAGAAAAATCAAAAGACCTTCAAATAAGTAGCTTTCATTTGAACCTGGAGTAAGTTGTCTTCAATGTAGCTGCTGACTAGCATAAATGATTCATTTTAAATTGATTTCTTTATTCATGGTAAATAGTTTTGGCTTAATTTTAACAGTCTGTTCATGAAAGGATACGAAATATCGAATGTAGAAAGAGCTTGAAAGTCATTGGAGAATAATTGCAAATCATCATCACACCACGTTTGTAATCCTCCTTCCTCAAGAATTTCAGATACAATAACAGGAAAATTTAGTTTCTTTAGTAAGCACTCAAAATCCCTAGAAATAGCTTTTAATTTATAAATTCTTACGTCATTAAATATAACAGGGAATCTAAACATGTTTTATGCTGTTGAGATTGTTCCATAATAGAGGGCAAAATGTCTGGGTCAGTCGATAACTGAGCATTAAGGAAGGAAAAATATTGTTTAATTGACTCAATTAGAGTGTCCTTGTCATTAATTATCCTAGCAGATAATATGCCAGACCTTACAGATAGTATATAGATGAAGAGAAGTGAAATTACTCAAGAAATGACAAGTGTTCAGCGAATTCCAAGATCCTCAACTGCTTTGTTAAGGCTTCACATTCTTCTATTACTGGATATGCTACATCATGCAAGGGGGATACTTTAGGAAGTAAGCCCACCATCTGTTCTTGATTTTTTGATATTCCCTCAAACAACTTTTCCATACGAACTTTTAGATCTTCAGACGCATGGCAAACATGAGAAATCTCACAATTTTCTGAAAGAAAGATCTTTAATAAGATTACAAAGAAAAAGGAAACTACAACTTACTATTTCTTTTAGATGCTCTATTTTGGCTTCGATGTCCTTGATTGCTGACGAAAGTTGTTCTTTGACATTCCCTGTCGGACGAACGATTTCGTTGAGTCTTTTAGTATATAATTCTAGTGACATTTCTGAAAAGCTAGACAATTTAATGGGATTTGAAACTCAAAGTAAACAAATTTATATACGAGTCTTAACTAGTTTACAAGTATGGTATTGAGTTCAAGCATGACAATTTGGCCATGAAAGTAGTTTGAATAAGATAGAGACAACAACTGAAACAAAATAATGTGGATTTGTCTTACTCTCAGGGTTTTCATCAGTTGCCTAAAACATTACTCGTATTGGAATATAACACTAAATAATGAACAGTAGGGATAGATTAATTGAAATTATAAAAGTTGTCACTGTTATTATATATATAAAAAGAATAGGTTTAGAGAAAGTATGAGTGAAACAGTAATTATCTGGAACTCTAAAATTAATTATGAATTTGAAGAATTTACGTTTTTAGAACAGGGAAATTTAAAATCAGTCAGTTCAGTCAGTCAGCTGCAACGTAGGACCAGGCACGTATATGCATCGGTCCAAGTTGCCATACCTCATTAGCACAACAAGATGAACACCGGATTCATAGGAGTAGTTAATTCAATGGTGGTCATATATAGAAGAAAGAGTGTGTATAAGGAGATAGTACAGGAAGATAGAATTAGTTAGTAAAAAGAAAGGTATAAAGCAATTTTAATCTCTTAGCTTAAAGGAAGGCAGAAAGTGTATACACCTACGCCATTGTGATCGATTCTGAGCCATCTCACCCTGAGTCTCCAACCATTGGTTACGATAGTCACATGGACACCAACCAAATAGTCTGCATCTACCAACATGGCTCAGACCAGAAGTTAGTGACTTCAAGCACTGATGCCACGTTTTGGTTTGGCCACCCCTAACTTTCTTCCAATTATCCCCAACACCAGTTAGCATTGCGCGTCGTGGTAATCGGTGTTCAGGCATACTCAACACGTGGCCCAACCATCTCAGTCAATGAAGATTCATAACCTCATCAGGTAATTTACAATCATTCCCTTATACCCTGCGTCTAACCTCACTATTACTTACCCGGTGATCCGAGCAGATGTGAACAATATTTCGAAAGCATCTGTGATCAAATACTAGTAGCTTACGAGTATCTTCTACCCTTTATAGCCGCATTTCGCAGCCGTCAAGTAAAACAGAACGAACTGCCGCGCAGTATACTCGTCCCTTAATTGATAGACAGATATCTCGCCTGCACCATAGATGACGTAAGTTGGCAAAGGCCAAGCGAGCTTTTCGAATCCGTGCTGAGATTTCGTCAGGCACCAACCCATTAGGGCTAATCAGACTTCCAAGATAAGTGAAGTTGTCAACGCGTTCGACTACTTCACCCCCTATCCTTAGTTCAGGTGTTGATGCAGACCAGTCGTGAAGCAACAACTTGCATTTAGAGGGAGAAAAGCGCATCCCAAACATTCTAGCATTGTTGCTCAGTGCTACCAAAAGACTCTGCATTTCATCAGCGTCTTCACCAAACAGGACTATGTCATCTGCGTATTCTAAGTCAATAAGTGGACCTCCTGGTAGGAGATCAATACCCGAGAAGTCAGTCGATGAGAGCGTTATTTCCATCAGGATGTCTATGATAAAGTTAAACAAAAAAGGAGAAAGTGGACAGCCTTGACGGACGCCACTTGAGGTTGCAAAAGCAGATGACAGTTCGCCATAGGCTCTGACCCGACTAGTAGTGTTCGAGTAAAGAGCCTTCACAAGGTTTATGTACTTCTGAGGTACGCCTTTCAATGACAGACACTGCCACAGAACCTCTCGGTCAACAGAGTCAAACGCTGCTTTTAAGTCAAGGAAGACCACTATTGTCGGACGCCGATAAGTATGCCTGTGTTCTAGAACCTGCCGAATGGTGAATATGTGGTCGATGCAGCCACGACCAGGTCTGAAGCCAGCCTGATTTTCACGTGTTTGCAGTTCACGAGTCTTAGTTAGGCGTCCGAAAATTATCGAAGCTAGTATTTTAGATAATATATTAGTTGAACTAATCCCTCTATGGTTGTCACAGGATGATTTTGACCCTTTCTTAAATATTGGGACGATAAGTGATTGTGACCAGTTAGATGGGATAACGTCTAACTCCCAGATTTTAGCTAAAATATTAGTCAACCTAATCGCTAAGACTAGACCACCATCCTTAAAGACCTCTGAGGCCAATCCGTCTGGACCAGCTGCCCTTCCTCGTTTCAGATTAGCTATAGCCTTTTGAACTTCAGCTAGAGTTGGAGGACCTACTTCAATGTTCCATTCATACTGTCTGGGAATAGAGGGTAGTTGTAGAGTAGCTGAAGGCCAGCTAAACTGCTCCTTAAAGTGTTCCGCCCATCGTTCTAAGCGTCTGGACTGGGAGCAGATGAGAGTGTCGTCTTTTTCCGAAATGGTCTGACTTACACTTGATTTATTAATTCCAGTTTCTTTTATTAGTCTGTAGAGTTGTCTTGTGTTCCCTAAAATCGCCGCCTTTTCCATCTCTTTTAATTTAAAATCATCCTGAGTGAAGGCGTACTTTTTTAATGGGCAAGAATAACAACATGATCGTTGTTGTTAACTTGATGTGGTGGTCGGGATTGCCTATCGTGATGAACCAATCGGGCTATATTGGCTGATCTTGGTGTCTGTCAAGGCTGTCCAATATCTCCATTTTTATTCAACTTCATCATAGACATACTGGTGGAAATAACGTTCTCGTAGACTGAATTTTCGGGAACTGATCTCCTTACAGGAGGTCCACTTATTGACTTAGAATACACAGATGACATAGTCCTGTTTGGTGAAGACGCTGATAAAATGCAGTCTCCTGGTAGCGCTGGTTGTTTCTCTAGGACTGTCTTGTTTCCATACATGAACTAAGGATAGGGGGTGAAGTAGTTGAATGTGTTGACAACTTCACTTATTTTGGAAGTTTAGTCAGCCCAAATGGGTTGGTGCCTGACGAAATCTCAGCACGGATTCAGAAAGCTCGTTTGGCTTTTGTCAAATTATGTCACCTATGACGAAGGTGAGATATCCGTCTATCAATTAAGGGACGAGTATACTGCGCGGCAGTTCGTTCTGTTTTACTTGACGGCTGCGAAATGCGGCTATAAAGGGTAGAAGATACTCGTAAGCTACTAGTATTTGATCACAGATGCTTTCGAAATATTGTTCACATCTGCTCGGATCACTGGGTAAGTAACAGTGAGGTTAAACGCAGGGTATTAGGAAATGATTGTAAATTACCTGATGAGGTTATGAATCTTCATTGACTGAGATGGTTGGGCCACGTGTTGAGTATGCCTGAACACCGATTACCACGACGCGCAATGCTGACTAGTGCAGGGGATAATTGGAAGAAAGTTAGGGGTGGCCAAACCAAAACGTGGCATCAGTGCTTGAAGTCACTAACTTCTGGTCTGAGCCATGTTGGGAGATTCAGACTGCCTGGTTGGTGTCCATGTGACTATCGTAACCAATGGTTGGAGACTCAGGGTGAGATGGCTCAGAATCGATCACAATGGCGTAGGTGTATACACTTTCTGCCTTCCTTTAAGCTAAGAGATTAAAATTGCTTTATACCTTTCTTTTTACTAACTAATTCTATCTTCCTGTACTATCTCCTTATACACACTCTTTCTTCTATATATGACCACCATTGAATTAACTACTTCTTTGAATCTGGTGTTCATCTTGTTGTGCTAATGAGGTATGGCAACTTGGACCTATACATATATGTGCCTTGTCCTACGTTGTAGCTGACTGCAATTTAAGATAAGACAAAATTGGATGCAAGTGCGCCATTGCAAACGATTTTGAGCCATGTCATTCAAAGTCTATAACCATTAGCTATGATTATCACATACATTCCAACAAGGTAGTCTACACCTATTAACATGACTGAGTCCAAATGTCACACATGTCTCAACCATCTCACTTGATAAGGATTTACTATCTCATCAATTGACTTTTCATCCTTACCTAATACCCTATTCCTAACTCTTACTTACTTACGCCTGTTACTCCCAATGAAGTATAGGCCGCCAACCAGCCCCCAAATGCCCCGGTACGGCCGAGAGTGGGGAGAGTCCGCTCTCCCTCTCGAAATGCTCTCACATGGCCATGCGTATATAGCCTCTGCCAGCGAAGTCCTACTCACTGCCTTCTCGTGGCATTACTGTTGTTTACAAAAATGAGAGGACGAAAAGCGAATGTCTGGCGCTTTAACCGGACCCCAAACCAATGGTGCACATGGGCTCCAGTATCCTGCGGGAACAAATGGCGTATGAACCAATCGTTGGTCACCGGCTACCATGGGACTGCATCTCCTCACGATGCTCCACTGCCTTGTGGACTAGACCTTTAGGTCAAAGGCTCGGGGTGTGGCCCCCTAAGAAAACCACCTGCTTCGGTTTGGGCAACCGGGCAGTATCACAGCCCTCACACAAATCAATTGAGATTTGTGTGGCGCATATGTATTTGGTGCCTCCCTGTACCTATACTTATGTGTTAAAATAAATAAATAAATAAATAACCCACTTTGTCCTGGGCCTTCCTATCTAGTTCTACCCAAGTGGTGTTCATTCTTCTCATGTATGTCTCCATTTCTCGACGTAATCTGTTCTTTGGTCTTCCCCTTCTCCTTTGGCCTTGAGGATTCCAAGTGAAGCTTTTTGACGCAGTTGGGTGCTTTCCTCATTGTATGTCCTATCCACTTCCTGATTTATTCTTCCGCTGGAATCTGGTTTGTTCTCTCCTATAGTAGGTTGTTGCTGATTATGTCTGGCCAACGGATCCGAAGTATTTTGCGTAGACAACTGTTAATAAACACATGTATCTTCTGGATGATGGCTTTTGTGGTTCTCCAAGTCTCCTCCCTATACAGTAGAACTGTCTTGACATTTGTACCGAGAATTCTGACCTTGGTGTTGGTTCACAGTTGTTTTGAGTTCCAGATGTTCTTCAGTTGTAGATATGCTGCTCTTGCTTTACCAATCCACGCCTTCACATCTGAATTAGATCCGTCGTGTTCATCAATGACGCTACCCGCATATGTAAAGGTTTTTACGTTCTCCAAAGCTTCTCCACCGAGTGTGATTGGATTGGTGCATACTGTGTTGTATCGGAGAATCTTGCTTTTCCCTTTGTGTGCTTTGAGACCTACTTCTGCTGAGGCTGCTGCTACATTGGTCGTCTTCTCCTGAGTTTGTTGTTGCGTGTGCCATAGAAGAGCCAGATCATCTGCGAAGTCTAGATCGTCCAACTGCATCCTAGCTGTCCACTGTATCCCATTCTTCTCAGATGTTGACGTCTTCATGATCCAGTCGATCACCAGGAGAAAGAGAAAGGGTGAGAGTAAGCAACCTTGTCTGACACTAGTCTTTACTTCGAACGAGTATGCACGATTTTGCAGTTTAATCCATCATAGGAATTCCATATGATATCAACTATCTTTTCTGGCACACCGTAGTGTCGAAGGGGCCTCCATAGTGTTGTCCCATTCACACTATCAAATGCTTTCTCGTAGTCAATAAAGTTGATGTAGAGTGATGAATTCCATTCAATTGATTGTCGTTTGCACAACCCTTGAAAAGATTCAACACTAAGTATAAACCGATATTCGGAGAATAAAAATACACTATTCAATTGAGACAAAGGCATTTGTAAAATATGTCTCCAGTGAATCGGTAGATAAAGTCCTACTGACCGGATAACCATATTTTTCTAGTACCCTGAACCTAACATCACTGCTGTTTATTAGGTAGAGTCCCATGTGCTAGGATTTCTTTGATGATATGTTTAATTATTTATTGCTAAGTTATGCATGTCATATACGCTCAAATGTCCTATCTTTGATATATTAAATGAGAGAACTGTTGTGCAGTATACTTAAATTTTCATAAACAACCATTCCACCTGTGCTACAGACAAATTGGGGATTTTGCACCAGTGAGTTTCAGAAAATCGACCACCAGAGTTATTAAGACTGTCAAGACAAGTGAGATGGTTGACAGACTCAACTAAATCCCTTCTTTTTACGAGATTATACACTCGTGTAGATAGATTCTTGAAGAGCATCTTACATTTAAGCAAAAGCGAGTGCAACTCAAGTGTTTTGATCGTCGTGATATGAGTTGTTATAATAAATCTCTATCACTGGTGGCCAGAACGCCACAAAATCAAAGTAACCTTTTTACCTTATCACTGAAGATAGGAATGACGTTTTGAGAAAGAGTGGAACAGTGATTGAATAAAAATCACACTACAGCCTAACATAATGAAATAAAATCTAAGCTCTTAAGTTTAGGTACGAAACTGCCAGTATATTTGAAAATAAATTGGTGTATTGGTAAGTATAACAATCACAATATAAAGGAATATCACAAAGGCCAATGACAGACGTTAGGGCTTTTGTTCAGAAAATATTTTGCAGATACCTGAAGACAATCTGTTAACTCGCGAACAACATGGGTCAGTAGAAGGCTATCCGAATGGAAGCCGGTCAAAAGTGGTGTACCCCAAGGCACCATCCTAGGTCCTCTACTTTTCCTTCGCCATGTTAATGAATTACCGCTACTGCTTAAGTTGTCAACATTATTATTTGCAGATGATGTCAAAATCTGGAGGACAATAAGAAGTGAGCTTGATCATTTTAATCTTCAAGCTGATATAGACGAAGTAATTTGACAGACTTGAGGTTGAAACTTAGAAGTTAATTCTAGGAAGAGTTTGCTCATGCACATCGGACACGGTAATAGTTACCATTATACTATTGATGGTACATCTCTTCCACGCGTTCCAGAACATAAAGACTTAGAAGTAATAATAAGCTATGAATTGAAAACAACTACGCATTGCAACGCAGCTGCTGTTAAAGGTCTTTGTGCGTTATGGTCACTTCGCCGAGAACTCAAATTCTTTGACGAGAAAGTGTTTCGAATTTTATATTTCATTTATGTAAGACCACACTTAGAGTACTGTGTTCAATCAGCCCCATCATTGGAAGCTGAACCTTCACTGAAAGGCGATCTGTCAGGATTAACACAGGTTCACCAACCTTATTACTGAAGACTGAATAAAACAATTTCACAGATTTACCTTTACGGTTACATATCCAAAAGTTACGAATCACCAGTGTTTGGAACCCGCTCTGAGCTTTACTCGACGAATAAATGGAACTCATAAACGGGGTAACTACATTAGGATTCAAATCCACAAATTTTCAACTGAAATCAGTTGTTAAATGTTATATGGATCAGGATATGTTAGTTGTATGGTCATTTAAATATCACTGAAATCTAGCCATTTTGCAAGTGAAGCCGAAATTATACATGCCGTAGATCACTATAGTGGTTCGCGTCTAACCAGAATGTACTTTGTACTGGGGAAGGTTGGAGAGTAGCGACAAGGGGTGAAAGAGAACAAAAAGCAGGTCACCGAGCCAAAAAGGCACATAAAGCACTTACATTTAACACGAGAAACAACGTACAACAATCAGGAATAACACAAGCTTAAGCTTAAGATAATTTTGCGATGAAACCTAGAAGCAAATAGTTTTGCTCACTTTAATCACTAAGATTCAGATGGTTCGCCAAGGTCAAGGGCGAATAACGTGGAACGACCACTCGTTGATATGTCTCGACCTACACTGGTGGTCAAACTTTGTACTGTTTTAACCTTTGTATTAAACCTAAAGTATTTTTGATGGAATTTCGTCGGTTATCTAATAGCATTAAGAGGACAGACTAGCCAGTAGCTAGATTAGAGTTAAGTAAGGATAGGATGTCATCGCCTAGTTCAAACATATCTTGAGACCTAGTGAAACGTAGCTTAAATAACTGATCATGAAATTAATTCCCTCTGTGTTTGAATAAGGTCGTGAAAGCAACTGAAACAGAATGGTGTTAATTTATTGAGCTTCATATACAACATAGACCTAAGTCAGGCAATCGCATCATTCCACCAGTACTCCAGTAGAATGAAGTTTACACTGTTTAACATTGCTTGTGATCACTGACTCTATCATTTCTATTCACATTAACCACAGCGCCCTTCAGTAAGTGTTGTTATTCGTCGCTCACTATTGTTTAACTTTGCAAATTACTACTCGTATACGGTGTTTTACTGTACCCTGAAATATTATCCAGCTTCAGATAACTAATTTGATTGGTACAGATAATTAGTCAGCTATGGGTAAAATAAGCTATTACTGCGTATCAGAAAACACAATTATGTAGATGCTCATGCATAATATGTTCGTTCAAATGTCAACTACGTGTAAATATAACTCCATTCAAAGTGGACGCACACTTTTCTGAAATCGTTCCGCTTGATAAAGGCGAAACTCAGACAGTTTTTGGTTTCAAACTCATCTGCCTGTTTTTTCATTTTTTCGATGTTATTTTTACTGTGAACTATATTATGCTTTTTTCTCAACCAACCACTGTTCAGTTAATTTCTAACTTCTGAAACCCTTCTAATTGTACAAAACGAAGATATGAATAAAACTTGTAGTGAGTTCGCGCTACACAGCCTCAACGCTTTAAAGCCACTTTTGGACTCTTGCTTCTGAAAATACCACATGTTTGGTTTGGAATTTTCGGCATCTGTGTTAAATCAATGTTCAGTAACATTCAAATCCTAGATTCAACTCAGTAATAAATTGTGATTGGCCTGGCTTCGCTGGAACTTTTACTATACGGGATGATTAACTTTTTTCATATCCACTTTAGTATATGAAAACAGAGCGTAACCGTTTTAAATGATGTACCATGTTTGCAGTACCTAATAGCGTTCGGCAATTAATTTCACTTAAACTAGTCACATTCAGTTTCATAAAGGCACTATAGGTTATAATGAAGATAATTGGTATTCAAAGGAGTAAAATTATACTATGAAAAAGCAGATCGTGTCTACACAAAACACACAGTCTGAATTTTTTCTAGACTCTATACCGTAATGTGCAATCAAAACTCTAGGTTGTTTACTTTTGTCTAGCCATTAGATGTGCTATCCAAACTGGGTCAGATATCTCATGACCTTCCTATATTCCTTGTGTTCTTTGACGGTAGTCATATCATGTGCGTTTCCATATGTGCCTGGCTAATATGTGTCTGCCATCCATATTCTAAATGGTTACTGACAACTTATACATTACGCACCTTGTATAAGGACTGACTAACAAATTATTCATTTAGTTTGCGTATTTGCTTTCTCTGTTTCTCGTCTGTTATTATCAGTTTCCATCAACGGATGTTTGAAATACATGTTTCCAAAAACCTTGAGCTTGACTTATTTTATGCCATTATTTACCAGGGCAGATAACTTGATGAATATGTGTGTTTTTAGGTTGGTGGTGAGCATTGAAAATGTTCCTAATACATTCAATGGTCGATGGTAAGAACTATTCCCCTCCCAGAAGTCCTTTGTAAAATGACCTTTTTTATCTGTGCAGTGTTCTAAACTTTATTCAACAACCCCGTTTCCAATATATATCACATATTTTTATGATGAGCTAGCATGAGTAAATTTAGTTTTTGTATTTCCGTCTGCATGTTAAAGAAGGCTTTCAGGTCTTTGACAGTATTTAGTGTCAACAACGTAGTCGCTCAGTCACCTATAACGATAAACAACGCAAAGTTAATGATGTTGTGGACATTCGAGGCTGTTGGTAAACTTCTGTTGACAATGAGATGACGTTGAACCACCACCATAAGTCATCTTTAAAACTAAAGATAAATCAACTTAGACGATCACTCTGGTCTTCGCACGCTTGAAGAAAAAATTAGTTGTTAACTTTCGTGAAACGCGCATGGCTAGGCCACGCAGATGTGGTCATTGCAAATCTCTTTTATTGATATGAAATATATTACTCTAGCATCAGTCTGAACGGATTTAAAAGTTCTGACAACACAATAAAGCTGACTGACAAGATAGAGCTAATTCTACACAAAAAACGACGTGATTTCGATGTGACATTATGTATATCAAAGAGTCCATAATATTAGGTCATACATCGAATTCTAGTGGGATAGACAAGAGTGATGTAGATTTTTAACCTTAATTTTACAACTTGTTGGTTCATACGGATACTACCACCTGAACACGCTAGTGCAATTGTCGCACACGTAAACTGGCACATCTCATGCAAGATTAACTTCTCCGAGTGTTAGCCTAAAAGTCATTGCTGCCATTTCCATCGACATGTAATGTTCCTTCTAAGACTGTAGGTAAAGCGGAGAGTAAGTTGCAGCCGAAGATAGACATCAATTACAAAGTAAAGATTTCGAGAAAAGCCCATAACAGAACAAAGCAAAAGAACATCGGCTAAAAACGTAAAACATAGTGATTTTCATGAATAATTACACACATTCGTATAGCAAGATCTTACCTGAGGTGATTTGGAATCAGGATTACTGAATCTCCCATATATACAGTCATTTTATTGGTGAGTCTCTTGTTTGGAACTCTGAAGGCTAGTGTATATTTTTACCTTCATCTTGGGCCTAATGTATTTATGTATCTCTTCCTTTGCATGCTTCATATTTTCAAGTTTACTCATAAATTTATGTTACAATATACAATCCATGTTAGTTGCAAACATACGACAATTGATAGACGAAAATCAGTTCGTCATAGCCTTCTCATTGCATCGGTCTGTCTATTTTTGATCAGTGGATAGTCACTTAGGGATGAATTATTTAGTTTTTATTACCTTTAAATACTCTTTTTGGTTAAATACCCTAAGCATCCTTCTGAAGCTGTTCATTGAATTGTAACACCTGTGAGTTACAAATTTTGAAGTAAGTTATAGATGAAGTGTCAAAGTTTGAATTGCCTTGCTCATAAAATCGTTGTTACCGGTGATATCATTTGTGGCTGAATAAAGGCACATTTGCCATATACAATCGAAGACACATGTCAATTTCATTATGTTTCTCTGCTTTGGGCTTGATGCTCACTAACATTATGATCCGTATACCATCACAATTTAAAGTTTCACTAAAACGCGATTGAATACAATATGTCCGATTGAAATTTAACTTTAAAATTTCAAAGATAAACAATAAATAGTGAAGATGCTACAGGTATTCGGAGTTTGACAACGTTTTAACCAGCAACATCTAATATGAAGCGCACCCACCAAGTAAAATCAAAAGACAGAAGCGAGAAGATCGAAGATATATTTGATAAGCTATCAATATATCGAGGATCGTTTGCACTAATCTGGCTAGCGATTGCGGCAGATGTTGAGCACGGCGTTCCCACACGTGATCTGGTGCGGATGCTTGACCGAGCGCCTTCAGCTAGATGAGTCCACTAAAAATGTGGCCAGCATCCAATGTCGAAAACTTACAGGGCTATTTATTTTAGGGATTTATTTACGGCTACAATGGCATGGGTGAAGGTTCGTGACATGTTAGCGAATAGTAATCCACAACAACGGACTAGTTCGCTGTGCTACTGCAACAAACCGTTGAATCTGTAATATTATGGTTTATTTTAGTATTAGTACATCTATGTTTGCTACCATAATAATAGACTGAATCCCAATGTCGTAGATTAGTCATGATGCGACTACCTAATCTATAAGAAATTACGTGAAAATCACATGCTTCTCTGCACTGACTCGTCCTACATGACGATGAGCATTATAATGTCTAACACTTCTGCGGAACACATTTTGGGCTGGGCAGAGAGTTATATACTTAATACAAAAACAAGAGTTTGCATGGAGTAACCATGCACGCATGGCCGAGAAATAACGTTTTCATTTTTGTTGCCAAATTCACGATTGATGATCTTCTGCAAGTGTTGCATGCTAAAAGTTAATCTCTTCAACAATTATATTTGCTGTTTCAAAGATCATGTGTTTAGGATTCAACGCTATTATAAATCTCTCAAGGAATTGATCAATAATGAATCTTCTATCAAATATTGTTCATAAAAACTCAAAGTTATAAGACATTGTTAACATAGACAAGCAGAAACATGTTAAGTTACATCATGGCCAGCCTATTGGAAATTTGTAAACTTTATTTTTGCCAGTCTCGTAACTCGTGTTGTACACAAATATCAATGCATAGTCCCAAAAATGGTTATTAGGGATGAACGTCAGGCTGATAAAAGCCTAGCTTAATTACTACGATATGCTCTGTATCATCCTTTTCTCCTTTCATTTTATTATTGCATGATCAAGTGAGAGGTCCAAGTTTATGTGCTACTGGTTGGACTTCATCTTGAAAAAGAGAACTTTCTTGAGAATCCATGGGAAACAAATCTGTCGATTCATTCTGACATCACAAATTCCACAAGACGACAGAAAATACAGCGGTTTACCGTGGGTTTTACGAATAGATGACCTAGGACTTTTCACGTTGTTTTTTGCTCTGATTGTCGATTATCCAAACCAGTGAGAGAAAACATTTATTAAAACACGAACTCCCCATATATATATATATATATTGTCGGGCTGCAATTAAACGCAACTCAATTTCGTAAATGTGCTCTTCAGCTTAGCAACCAATCAGAATGAGGAGGGAATCATTATATTCGCCATTTTTGTAAGCAATGGCGGTCGGTTTTGTTCATTCTGTGCTTCTTTCAGCTACTTCTTTTGTGTAGCTATGTAATTTAATGTTTCGGTGTGCTAAAATGCCACAGTTAGTGTAATGTTTTATATGTTGGTGTGAAATTTGTTTCGAATCAGCGATTTTTTCTGGGTTTTTGCCGCTTCTACTCAAGCCAATGTATTTCGTCTTCACTATGACTTGGTATATCACCCTAGCGTGCAATGAATGTACGGTGTAACTCAGTCGGGCGTTGCGAATAAAAATTATAACCACAGCAAAATTAACAACATAATCTAGTTAATTAATTAAAAATACATTATGAAATGACAAAATCTGTGGTTACTTAAACGCACAGATGACTCTGGGTGACACATTAAGTTTACATGGTTGCGTTGCGGATAAATTCACCAGTATTGTCGCAGCGCATTCGCAGTTGTGGTGCTTTATAGTAGTTTCTATGCACCTGACTTATTTTTCTTAAAGCACTTTAGATCAAACAGGCCAACAATAATGTCATTCAAGTTGCAGATCTTCGCAGCTAGGTCAGCTAGTATTGTTATTTTTCTAATTAGTTCGTTAACATACAGAATTGTTAAATATTTTGTACAATCAGATCAAAAATATGGTTCAATTCTTAGATTTAAACCGATAAAAGTAGTCTTCGAACTTACGTAGCCTGAACAAAATAATCCTTAAGTGCCCATGATGTATTACACTTCATATTCGCATAATTACGACACATCAGGACTAAAGGCGAACTGCCTTACTCCTCAACTTTTCGTTTCCTCACGTTTATCTGTGATATATGTGGTGCTCTTTATTTACAAATCTTGTGTCGCACAACGACTTCATAGCGTTTTTGAATTAAAGATTGTCTAAGTCTTAATTAGACTTTGGATTCTCACGCCGAAATAGAATTGAAGGGTTGAAGATGATATAAAATTGTGCAGTTCGGGTAGCGTATTTTACTGTTGGTGTTATAAATAACATGGTCAACCAACCCTGAAGTACGGCTACTTTGTATAACTCGTCCAAATGTTGAGACACTACCCTATGAATTTCTGACAAATTTTATATTGACAGCAACAATAATTGTCACTAAGGCGAAATAACACAGTTGTTATCAAAAACAGTGACAGAGGTAGCTAGGAGAATGAAAAATAACGGATAGAGTGCCTACTCGGATTCGTATAACACCAGAACGTCTTACAGGCCTTGCCGTAGTGGTTATACTGACGTCCCAAGTTATGCCCGACTGTGATGAGCTTATTTTTGCCACTAAACTATTTGAATTATTATAATATGGTTAAGCGGTCGTACTATGACCTCTTAACCTATATAATATCATATCTTAGTCGTTTAAGTGCCTATACTGGATCTCCCTATGGGATAGTCAGGGTCATCTCTTTGTAAGGATCACTGAATAACGAATACAACTTGGCTGAAAGAATAATATATTTAATATAAAGACGAAATATTTAAAGAA
Organism: Schistosoma spindalis; assembly: GCA_946903255.1. Lineage (NCBI taxonomy): Eukaryota > Metazoa > Platyhelminthes > Trematoda > Strigeidida > Schistosomatidae > Schistosoma > Schistosoma spindalis. The sequence goes on along the minus strand of OX336416.1, from coordinate 79,075,148 downwards.
TGTAACCACACCCACATGGCTGAGCCATCGATTTTTAACAAAGCTCCTCATCGTCCGTTGTTAACTCTCACTATTTTTTGTCTGACAATTAACGTGTACCTTGAGCCCACTACGTTGATTTTCACTCGGATTGAAGAGTTGTATTGATTGGAATCAGTGTTATCCCGCTATCGATCAAACCTTAGGCGAATTAACAATGAACTATCGTTTAGGCATTGATCGAATCTAACGAGTAAGCTCTATCTAACATTGACAATGTAGCAACTATCATACAAACCCATTCCGATTATGATCAACTTTGGCTAAGACTTCTTATTTGCTTGCTTAACAGACAATGTTGTTTGAATTGTAACAATTTGCATATTTCTTTGTACCGTTATGATCACTAGAGCACATGACAGACTCTAGCAAAATTTTTGATTGCCGAAATATTACTCGATGATTCGTCCCTCTCCCCGTGCATTTATTTGCTCGAATTCCAATACTAGTTCTTGCTTTGCCTTTCTGAGTCCTTGTGCAGTTTTACCATAAATTTGTCTATGTAATTATCGGTATATACGTATTCGCCTCTCCGCTTCAAATTCGCCCAATGTGCTAATAGTTTTACAATCTGCGCTTCCGACTAATAAGCTGTAGTTTCCGCCACTCTTTGCCTTCTGATTTCAAACGCCGTTGAGGTTTATATAATAACGGTTACGAGCGAAGCAAAGCCACTGCGACTACATATGGCGAAGTAGGCGTCGGCAATTACAGCACGGAAATTTTCGGACAACACAATTCTGGAAAAGGTGGTGGTTTTTCCGTCTTCTACCTCTTTTTAATTCACAGCTATGGTAGAAATGTGAATTCCCACTCCATTAGAATGACTATCATCCCTCTGATACATCAAGGATTCATATATAGATTTCAGCTGAGTTTCATCTGAAGACCACTTTAAAAATAAATCATGAATCAAATTTTATTCATTTTTTCTACTCACTAGCGGATTTTTTGTGGTACATACTAAGGTTTAAAAGGACAGAACTAACTCCTTAGTAATCGAATACTGACCATACACATCTGTAACCTAGAGGTACTTCCTGGACCAACACGGGATAATTCGCTTCTCTAGATGTATTAGAGCTAACAAAGTTTACCAGAACTTCCATTATTATCAACTGGGTCACGATATCTTATCAAGTGTTTGTGTTGTTTAACTTTTAGAGCTTGTGTTGCTTATTTAACCTGCCTTACAAGGCCGACTACGTAATCAAGGTCAGTGGGTGTGGCGATGTTTTGTTGGTTCGGAAATAAATTTTGGGATGCTCATACACTTTTCATCCAAATGAAAAACCACGTCGACGTTCTCGTTATATTGTTCAGTGCAGTCGGAATGTGGCTATCTGAATTTCCGAAATGTTCACAGTAAATGGGTTAATCCAGAGATTTCTGAATGTTTCGTTGATGCATATTTATTTTCAGGTCAGTTAGGGTTACTAAAGACAGCTCATCATTCGGCGCTCTGTTTAGTTCTGAGTCAAATGTGTATGATCTGGCTAACAGCTCGTATGATATAGAACACGCGCCCTCTACTACTGTATCAGGTGTGCTTCTATATGCCAATTGGGACGCTGATTCGAATAGTGTTAGGTCGAATTTCGAAGCTGTTCAGAACATGATTCCTTATAATGTAAATGGGTTTATTTTATTTTTATTTTCAAGTTAGATCTTTGCAGTCAATTGCGGTCTATCATCCTCCTTATGTGGACAGACACATAGAGTGAGACATTTCCCTCTACTAAATGTTCGCACTTCTCCAACAACCACGATTCAATACTCAGGACCATATACAATCAGCCATTTACTCAAGCTGTTTCACTTTATCGGCTTCCCGTTGAAAACCATCAGTAATTTGGATGATCTGCGCCTTCTCATACTCAGTCATAAAGTATATACTCTTTGATAATGTTTTAAATTTTGAGGTGATTGCTGTAGGATCTTTTGATTTCCAGCGCACACAAGATGTGTCTCATTTCGACCACTTTTATCAAGTGTCAGTAGCGACAAAGTATAAAGAAGTTCCACTACAGATGAACAAAAATATTGTATTTTCTGTAACCACCTCTCCACATTTGTATCACCTTAATTTTGGTGAAATGGAACAGCATCTTACTTTGATTATTTCGTGTGGTAACACAGTAAGTTTCTAACTACATTATCTAGCGAGTTTTTTCTATACATCAAAGGTGTTGTCGTAATGTCTCTAACCAATTAAACTAATTGACTATTAATTCATCTGGAATCGTATGTTAGTCATCCAGTTAGAAAGTGTCCTAAGTATCCGTTTTTTATAAAAAATTGTTAAGTTTTATGGCCTATATTCTATAGTATCTAAAATTTGATGTGACTGATATAATTCATAAATCTGAGTCAAAGTAAAAACGGGTTTGAGTTAAGTAATACCCTTATTTCTCACTAAATGCTTGTTCATTATTAGTTAAATCTGTATAGTCGTAGTCTTTTTTGGACAAACGTCTCGAAACATTGGTTTATTTATTGCTGATTGACATAATTTTACAGGAATATATGCATAGAATTTCCAAAACTTCAGTGGCTTTGGTCCCACCGTTATAGTTTTTCAGGTTTGCACGGTAAATTCAATAAGATAATTAGTCTACAACGGAGCTATTTCCTATCGAAGCGAAATGAATGTGTGTTAAATCCGCTCGTTTTGTTCTTGAGAAATAAATACTACTACCATCGCGTTCCTGGATTCTTAATTCATAGGTCTTGTGTTATTACCTGTCATAGGTATTTGTGTCACAAGCATCCTAGTCTTTGAACTCTGCTACATAAACTTGTCGCCATTGGTTAGTACGTATCAAGACATTGCCACTATGTTTTACAATATAGCGGTTAGATCACTATATAATATGTGATTACCAATTTATCTAATCTAGTGAGATTGTAGACTGTTACAACTGGTTACTTTATTAATCTATAATTATTGTTTTAGAAAAGTAGTCCACCCCAGTCACACAGTAATTTACAATTGCTTTTTACCTTTTACAGTCACATGTTGATGTTCAGCGTTTTGATGAGCGTGGCTTGTACAACTTATCTGAGAATGTGTTCGAATCTCAAAACCATAGTACTACTACTTGTTTTAATCCAGTGGATATAACCCCCTTGAACAATCGACGCTCTAACTTATGGAATAATATACTGAGAAAAACGCCCGTACTTTTGTTGATTGGCCCTCACATGTCCTTGGCTGAGCCAATGGACTTACCACTGTACTTGGTAAGAGTAGATATATTTTCTATTGGTAGAATACGTGAAAATAATTTCTTATTGGCGTTGTGGTTAAACTGAAATGTTCAATATCCCGAAGAAATTCCCCGTAGTTTGGTGACAGTCAGATAACTCTAAGAATTCTTTAATTAAGGATATGTTTTATTTATTATTTATTTGAACATAAATATTGGTACAAAGGGGCCCTGAATACATATGCACCACACAAATCACTTGATTTGTGTATGGGCTGTGATACTGCTCGGTTGCCCAAACCGAAGCAGGTGGTTTTCTTAGGGGACGACTCCCTGGAGCCTTCGACCTGAAGGTCTGATCCACAAGGCAGTGGAACATCGTAAGGAGATGCAGTCCCATGGTAGCCGGTGACCAACGATTGGTTCATACACCGTTTGTTCCTTCAGGATCCAGGAGCCCATGTGCACCATTGGTTTCGGACCCGATTAAAGCGCCGGAAATTTGCTTTTCGTCCTCTCATTTTCGTAAACAGCACCCCCGCTGCGGGAAGGCAGTGAGTAGGACTTCTTTGGTAGAGGCTATATACGCGTGGCCATGTGAGAGCATTTGGAGAGGGAGAGCGGACTCTCTCCACTCTCGGCCGTACCAGGGCATTTGGGGGCTTTAAACTCTCCGTTGTCCATGCTGACTAGACCATTGATTAGTCAGTGAAATCGATGTGGTTTAATCCACATAGTTTTCTTTCATAATTTATCTGAACAGCTTATGAAGTAATTTTTAAAATTATCTTTTCTTTTAGCTAAAATTGTTAGAACTGTCTTACTTTCCACATGATGAGTGCCACACGTTTATCGTAAATCCAGCATTTACAAATTTCAGTTTGAATCTCACGACGAGAGATTCACTGAAAATTATGAATAGAGGCGCGATTGTTACAGCACTTAAGCGTTGCAAATTAGCAGCTTATTGTCCAAAATGGTGGGGTTTTGTCAGCTTCCACATTGGAATCAGTAACAAAAGCATTTGTGAACTACGAGAAGGATTTTCTGAATTTATCACTGGTGATAATTCATCAGGCCCCATGTCGGGTTTACTTCAGAGTCATAAACTAAACTCAACTGCATCAAAAATTCTTGCGTTACTTAAAAATCAAACTGTTGCGGAAGGCAAGTTGGTTTTTGAAATATTTTTCAAAGGATTTGATGTGATCGCTCATTTTATTATCTGAATAGTTTTTGTTTGGAAATAATTCAACAGGAAGTTCAATCACCTAGAGTTTATTTTTTGTATGATTCTAGATTTAGATACTGATGACTATCTATATATATATAGATAGGATTATTTGAATTTGAAATCGACTTTATTAGCACAAGGTCTATTGTAGCTATATCGTGCTAATGAGGTGCAGCCTTTAATAAAATCCACATCAAATGAAAACACTGGTGGACCGATTAGGTTTCATAATGATCCCGGCTGGTACCCTGACGTAATGACCCAGACGAGCTATACTGGCTGAGACGCTTTTCCCTTTAGGTCCTACCATTTCAGGTAGGTCCGTTGGCGAACGGTAAGACCTAAAGAAGCAACTTGAGCTCCATGGGCGACGTTGTACTGTCTGCTGTACAGAAATGCGACATCAGTATTGTGTTTCCTCCAGATAGCCATTATCTACAAGGATGCTGCCTCACAACGAAAGGAAGGTGTTAGAAAAGGTCTATGTTAAAAGTTTCGCACCTTACCCTTACCCATAGGATTTCCATCTCCAGTGGTGAGGCCTTTTGAAATACAGAGTAAATACATCAAAAAGTTCTATAATAAGAAGGCCGTTTATGACCGGCCTCAAGCAGTTGTTCCTTGGCCTATGTGGTCACGCTCCAAGGTCTCTAAGACCACTTACCCGGTTTTCTTTTCAGGTTCCTCAAGAAGAAATATTTTCTTATGGTGTGGGCAACCGGTAAGTGAAAACCGTCCCTATACCTCTTACTGCACACGAAATCATCCTGTTCGCCGTCAAATCCCTTCCTCACCTTTTGATATTTCTTTTATTACTACAACTAACCCTTCTCATATATCTTCATCACCACACGCCACCAATACTAATGATCTGAGTTCACGAAATATTATTCCTGGTCTCCCAAAATCATGCTCTGAACTATATGTTGGAGCTTTCAATATTCGAGCCTTTTGTCATATAGGATAACAGGCTTCCTTAGCTGCGACTATAGAATCTGGTCCTATCAATGTAAGTTGCGTCTCCAAAACACCCATACAGAATTTAAGTACGACCATTCACTTGATATTACCTTATCAATGTAAAAAGCTGGTGTGATTTACCCTTCGTGTATCTGGAGACCTCACTGCCATTTCCTGTGACTTCTCAATTTGGATGAAGTAAAAGGTTTTATAGAAAACTTTCCACCCTCCATGAAAAAGGTAAACACTGTGGTGCAGTAATGGTGGAAGTTGATTTTAATACCCAATTAGGTGGTCTAAACCAAACTGAAAGGCACTTAAGTGGTTTTTACGGTGTAAGGACTCAACGAACTGATATTAGCGACCAGCTGCCGCAACTATGCCCAGATAACCACTTATTTCTAACAACCATCAACTTTAAGCTTAATAAAAGACATCGTCTGACCTGGAGACCCTCACAGTTGGTAAAATTCAGTGGGCCAAACTTCGATCAACTGTCGTTAGAGTGGCTCGATGAAAGACTGGTATATTCTGCAGCATATGTTTAGACTCTAATGCGAGGGTGTTTGTTTGCGTTTTGCTGCACGCAGAAAGGCCATAATATGAAGACCCATTAGAGGTCAGCCTAATTATGAAAAAGCGAACAATATTTTTCAGAAACCATTAGCGAAGGAGTTAGTCAACAATGAAAGTGATATGCATCATGAAGTAGCTTGGGATGATACATATATAGCTGTAGAAATAAAAGTGATAGGTACTAGTAACTTAAATCAAAAAGTTGAGAATTTGAAATTTATATAGCGTTCATTGAAATGACTGATAAAAAGCCTACACAATGATCATGAGCAGTGGAGGGAAGCAAAAAGAAGGGATGGAAAAGGCAGCGGTAGTAGATATCGGTAGAAAATTATTCAGATTTATCAGGGAAATCGACATTGAAAATCCGGTTATTAGCGAAAATATCTCAGAAGATAAAACTATTATTCACTCTCAATTCAGGAGTCAGAGCGATGGGCAGAACACTTTAGGGAATAGTTCAACTGGCCTTTAGTCACCTACAACATGAACGGCAAATTGACATAAGTTCTCTAACTCTTTAATAAGGCTGTAATAACTATAGGTGATCTAAAAGGAGAGAGAACATCAGGTCCAGATAGATTAAATCCGAAAATCTTTAAGGGTAGTAGTCCAGATCTTAGTTAAAATCCAGGAATTGAACGTCATCAATAGCTGATCGTCCCAGTTTGTAAGAAAGGACAAAAATCCTTTTATAGCAACCACAGAGAAACTAGTTTGACTAATATGGTATCGAAAATATTATCTTTCACAATAATCCAGCGCTTAACCAGGACTCATGAAGAGCGAACCCAAGAAAACCAAGCTGGCTTTAGACCTGGACGTGGATGCGTCGACTGAATACTTGTGATGTGTACTACTGATCTCGACAGGTATAAGTAGTATGTACAAGGAATGATTAGTGTGGGATTTAAAGAGCAATGAAGCCTGAGACATTTGTAAAAGGAACAGTCAAGTTTGGGATGAAACCAGTCCATAAAGTCGTTGGCATTTGAATTAAGCCATATTGATATATACAGGCTAACTGGTTGGGGTCCGCGTGATTTTTGTAACCAGTATTTGGAGACGTTGGATGACGTGGCTTAGAATTGTTCACAGTGATGCAAATACATTTACCAGTTATCTTCTTTTAGAACATAAACCTCGAAATATCCTTGTACCCTTTCTCCTTTACTATACCTAGTCTTTTCTACTACTATTGATACTGTTACTACTTCAACCATTCTGGGATTTGCACTGAAATAATTTTATCTCGCTGGGCTAATGTAGCATGACAGCTTAAACTAATGGACATATATGTCAGGTTCTAGTTTGCGTATGACCAACTGAATGGTAATAAGAGAGTTATTTACCACGTACTCGGTATTTGGCATATCATGATCGTTTATATGAATATTAGGTCTAACATCAAATTTCACAAAATAAAGAAACTAAGTAGCCTAATTACCTGAGTTAAAAAGTTCGTTTCAATATTTTCACATTGTGTGGACCATGGTTTTATTACCTGATTATCGTGTACCAAGTGATGTCTAGTCACGTAGGGTGCTGCTTCACACTACTTTAGTTTTTTGATCGTAGGTTACAATGACATTCAAATTCCTGTTTTTAAGAGAATATTAGACCAGAAAATCTCACTTCATGACATTGGTAAAGGTAAGGTCAATTTGCATCAAAGTACTTTTATTTACCCTTTGTCAGGTACTGGGTCACAGACATCTATCAACACATAACTGTAACCATATTGTTGGTCTGAAGAACACTTTAAATTGTTTAAAGGTTTGCAGTAGATCTGTTGTAAAAAGACAAGCTTTACTGAATAAACGAGTCATTAGATTTAATGGTTTGTATCAATTCTGTAAGCTACAGAAATAGAAACTTCAGTTCATGAATAAAATCAGGAATGAAGTTGTTCTGTGTTGTAAAATGTTAATGCAGCAGTTGAAGGACCAGACTTTCAACCAAAGTCACAGCTACTAACCGAAGTTCACCTCTTTCGGTTTCAGGAGTCAAGAAATATCGTTAGCGAATAAATATGTACTTGGTAGGCGAGTTACATTATATTCTATGTTAAGTAACTGTTTTAATTCTATAATTCAGGGTCATTTAATATTTTTTTCTTACGAAATTGCTTCTTTTAACTTGTATTTTTCATAGTATTTATAAATGGAAAGTATTTATTTCATATATCGTAAGAGAGATTTTATATTTGGTTTTCAGATGTTATCAAGTATGCTGTCAGTTTATTGTATGAAATTTCTCTTTATGATAAACAGAATGAAATGTACTCGTCATCATCATTACCCAATGATTATCATTGGATTGATAGTGGGGTTATTGTGGAACAATTGAATTTTATGTGTTGTCATTGGTATCATGTTGATCGTTTGGTTAATATGCATGAAACATTTGGTACTGAATGTCAATTAGATCCGATACTTGCAGATACATCTTATGAAAATCTGAAGAATTCAGTTATTTACAATTTAGGTTGTTCATTAAACAGAACATTAGAATTCCATACATTAGATTCACATTTGCAACCAACATTAGCTTGGGAAATTGGTGGATATTCAAACGATTCCAGTTGGCTTAATTCTAACAGATGGGGCGCTGCAATTATTGATATGCAGGTGAATAAATGATGATTATTATCTTACGTTTCATTATCCCACTTTCATTCCACATTAAATTTAAAATTCCCCTCTTAATGAAGATAACAAAATATTTTTTAAAGACATTTGGTTGGCTTTTCAAAATATAACTTTCCGCATCAATATATACAAACACTTGTTGAGATTATTCTTTTAAAACAGATGCAAACTTCTATCATGGAAAAATGTAATTGGACCTCTTTATGAACAATGAGACTTTACTGAACCGATAACTGCCTCTAAATGTTTCCTAAGCTTTCCACAGTTGACAGATTTGATTTATTTCAGACATTGCTGGTACATCTTAAGCATTCTAAAATTTTAAGATTATTAGTTGCGTCGTTAACGGATTTCAGTTTGTATCTTCCAAGTAATCTAGTTACATAAATTCATTTGATATGGTTCACTTCTTTCTAAGCTTGTGTTTAAGGTCTCTAAATTGTTATCGAAAACTTTTGGCTTTTAATGTTTCTTCAAATTACGCTAGTTTATGGTAGTAGTTGTTTCATTTATCTAAGTGGTAAAATGATACGATTAGTTGTAAAAAGATTTTTATATCACTTTTTAAAGAGTTTATAAACAGGTTGATCAACACCACATTCAATGAATTCTTATAATCAGCCCGTTTTTATAAAAAATTGATGAAATTTTCATTCTAAATTAAAGAAAATCATAAACTAGATAAAAAGGCACAACTATTGCATAAAGACCACTTATAACTAAATTTTCTCCAAGTGTAGTACATAAGGTATTATACTTTTTCTGTTAGTGATTACACTGACTAGCCTAGAGAAGGTTGAGAAATGTTTCAGTACATTAAAATGTGGCCTCTATTTATGAGGTCATTGACCGATGGTTTGAGTTGTATTGGGAAGCGTTATCTTTTTAGAGACCGCTAGATAGTAGTCATTCTTTGTAATAGAACTACATTTCCAGTGTTTAATTTCCTATAACCACAAGTAATATTTTGATCCTTTCGTTTCTTGATTAGTTGACTTCCACCTCACTGTCTCGTTGTAGCAACTTGGATCAAAATATATTTGTACTAGATCCTGCGTTCTCTATGACTAACAGCACAGTTGTTTTAACAGTGATTATTTATTATCAGTGCGTATTTTATATCATTTAAAAAGAAATGAAAAAGTTCACCTATAGTTTATCTATTCAGTAATTAATTATTGTCTTTTTAGAATGAAAATGTTTTTCGTCTTGAGGAAGCTGTAAATTTTCAGTCTTTAAGTAAGTTGTAGTTATGGGTTCATTTATTCAAGTTTTTGTTCCAATGCCGTGCTTTAAATGGAAAAAAATTGAAAAATTTCTACACCATCATTGCGAATTAGCCTACAAACTTCAGTTCAATTCTTAACACAATTCACTGTCCAACTACTTTGTGACTACTTAAAGAAGACATGTTAAATTTCGCTGTTTTATATTTAGGTTAAAGTGGATTTAAATCGGTTTTTGTTAAGTAATTAAATAATTATTATAAAATTAAGCAGAAACGTAAAGTCTTGTAAACTGTTTATATCTTGAGATAGCTATAAACTGTGGTCCACCCATTCAATATGACTGGTAGACTGTCCTCTAAAAAAAACAATATAGGGCGTTACTTTAATAATTCAGGCTGTGTAGAAAGTGTTGTTCATAATTTACAGTTATATAAATAAATTGGTTGGAAATTTTTATTATGATCATTTCAAATGAGAATTATGAGAAAGTTTATAATAAAAAATTCTCAAATGGTGTTGCACTCTATATGTTCGAGAATTTGAAGTAGTACGAACTCTCGTTACACTTGTTTTTTACTCTTTTAATTGAGACTTTATTTGAATCTTTGAGTTTTGTCGTCTTTATTTTAAGTATCTTTGAAAACTGGCACACTGTATAACATAAGGAAAGTAAACCAATAAAAAAGGACCGGAGTAAGTGCAAAACAACTGTGAAGGAAAGAAGGCACGATTTGACTTAAAAACTGTATGATTTATGTTTATCTTAAACTCACTACCAGGTGGTTTAAAATAATGATCGTGTTTAATTTATTCTTACTCACCGCTAATGTTTGTAAATTATTATATGATATTAGAAATGAAATTATATTTGTAAACATATCAGCTATTGAAGTCACTGAATTCCAAATGCTTAGCTCGTCAATCTGACCCAAGCTTGAGAAACTACTATTTCAAGTCTTTAAGAGAGTTCACATGAATCATTGTATGATATCTGGTAATACATTCGAGTTCGTGTTATATCAACTATTTATACGTCTTTATCACTATCCAGGTCAATTCATCGCAGGTTTTCACAATTCCACTTTACGGCCTTGGTTACGATATCCAAAAGCAAGTCAACACACATCAGTCAACTCTTCATTGTCTAGTGATTTACATATCCTTGATGTTAAAAGTTCAGTACACCTAACGAATTTAATTGATCAGTCATCCGTTTTGGAAAAGTCAAGGAAAAATTTAATTTTACTCTATTACTCATCAACATGTATATATTCATTTGGTGGAAATAGTGCTTTGTGGCAGTTTGAAGCAACAGCTCGGTTTTTCAAATCAAACCAATATCTTTTGTTTGCTAGGTAAGTGTATATGATAATTATCTCAAATTCTAAAGCAGTGATAAATTGTGTGTAGTTGTTGGTAAACTAGCGTAATTGTATTTGTCTTGAGAGGTATGGATCTATTTATTCACAGGGACAGTTCAACAGTTACCTATAAATTTCTTTATCAGGTATATATATATATATATATATATATATATATATATATATATATATGAGTTATTACTTTACTTGACCACTTAAATCCTACTGGATCCCTGAATAGTCTTTAAGCAACTTCTTTGTAGCTCCAGGGCAGTAAAACACAATATTTTACTAATCAGTCATACGTACCTTCATAGGAAACTTCGTCTAATGGAACTCTATGTAGCGTCTTAAGGGGAGTTCTTATCAGTTTGAGAAAGGGAAACGTTGTAATGATTTAAATTTTAATTGCTGCGATTGTCTCGGATATAATTTCTACACATAGGTCATATGTCTTGTTCTGAAATTGTACAACTATGGATTGGTTAGTTCTTTAGCAGTCATCTTTATTAGTACACATAGAACACTTAAATCCCCAGTATTTTACTTTGAACAGAGTTTAAATTTGTGACTCACTAGCTGAGTATGTTAACGGCCTATAAAAATAGGTGAAGTAGTCGTAATCTAATATGATGCAGTTGACACCCTGAGATTCAGACATAATAGCATGCATTTTAACTTTAATGATCAATATATGAAGTGTTAGTCATCGTTAAGCCGACTGACAGTTGAATATAAAGATTTTCTCTTAAAGAATTAGTACAAAAATTAAAATTGTTACATTTATAAAACAGGTACGGCCTATATTAAATTTAGTTATCAATTCGATCTGGACTCTATTTTTATATTATATCAATTTATAGAGTGGATGTGTCGAAAATGGACCTACCTTGGCATCTGAAAGTTGAGAATGTTCCGTGTATAATATTTTTCCCTGCTAATCGGTAAGCTATGTTTTATATTGGTTATTCTGTCGTTGGTTTTCTTTTTGAATGTTACTTCGGACAAAAATCATTTACATATTACTAAAATGATTCATTGGGATATCTTTTAATAGTAGTGTCTGAAGCACATAGTGAAGTATTTTGAAGCAATTTACTTGGTATAATTTTAAATATTATTTATTGCTTAGTTATAATAAGATTAAATCTGGACTGAAACTGTAAATATTGTTGAAAATAATAGTGACTGTTTTGAGAAATCTCATACACATAGTTCCCTTTATTATCTTAAAGAGAGCAAGAACGAAGATTAGTGCAGAATAATATGAATTTATTTTATTTTGTGAAGTTTTCATCAGCTGCTTAGAACCTGGAATATTTTTAGTCAACGTTTCGAATAAATAAAGTTTGGGAGGGAAAGTTTCAGAACATTGAATTAGTGACTAGAACTCATAGAGTTAACAAACATTAGATGATTATGTAATGAAGCAACTGAAAATAGATTAGCGGTAATAAAGAAAGATATGAATTGAAGAATAATGACAATGTTGCAATTTAAACTTCAGGAACAGTTGAAATAATGAATGTAATAAATAAAAAAGAGGTTTAATGTTACTAGGGCAAAGAAAGATGTATCACTGTCTCTTTTTGGATACATAGATCTGGTTTTAGACATTTGATTGCTATCGCTTCGGCAAATTTCAAAAGGTTGGAGATTGAGTGTTTGTTAATCACCTTGCAGGACTTCAGTGTATCGATTTCATGTCTTATGTCGAAATGTCTTGCTATGGTACTGCTGATTGCTTTTAATCCATTTGACCCTAAAATTTTCGGAATGTCCTTTGAATCAGACGTAGGCTTTCCTTTCTGTTCTACCAATGTAACTGCTTTGGCAGGTACATGTAAATTTGTATCCGCAGTTGGTGGTTGCATGAAAGGGATACCGGTCGACTTTTGATTGTGTTAAAGAACATGTTGTTTTGAAAAATACAATCAGTTTAGCTGCAGGATAAGTTCTTGTCAATGCGGTTTTTAGTCTCATATTGATTGACTCTGTGACATTATCACCTTTGAATTTAAGTTGAATAAAAATAGGTTTTTTATTTGCTGTAGTTTCTTTGGGTTTTTTTTTATCTTCACGGTTCCCATATTTTAATAAATTTCAGTGGGTATCTGTTATTCTTTAAACATTCTTAACATTCACAACCTCATCTTCTATTGTATCGGCAGTACATATTCTTTCTGTTCTGTGAAACATTTTAAAAAGTGTCTTTTTGTAACAGATTGGATAAAAGCCATTGAAATTGAGATAAATCCCATTCCATTTATTCGGATGGGCTTCGTTAAAAAGTTTTAGCAGATTTGTTGCATGTTGTTGATTATTACATACGATGAAGGTATCATCAACATACTTCGAATAATACATCATTTCATCAATCGCTCCTTTGAGCTTGGTTCTTTCGAGGTTAGCCATGAAAATATCTGCTAGGACGGGACCTAACAGACTTCCCACTGCTACACCATCGGTTTGTCGGTATCTGATATTGTTGAACCGAAACTAAACATCTTTTGTACATACATGATTAACATTCGTTTGAATTCTGTTGTTGGTAGAGGTAGGATGTCAGAATGCTGGCAAATAAAATGAATTCATATTATTCTGCAACAATCTTCGTTCTTGCTCTCTTTAAAATACTGACTGTGTTGGTATTATTCGTTTATTATTGATGAATAAATAAGTGTATTTTTCGTAAATAAAAATGTGTGTGTGTGTGTGAATAAACGTGTCTCACTTTAATACTCATGTTTCAGTTACAGTTCCATAAAATTGTTACTTCAACCAACATCTAGCTTCATATAAAACAGTTCTGATGATTTAATTGAATTCATCGTGTAAAGTAACAAAACTATGTACTGTTGTTGATTTTTGAAAAAAAATCCTTCTTCTATATATCTATCTTTTTTTGAAACGACTATCAATATTCTGATTACAATCATTTGATAAAGTACTTAGTGTACATGTCACGTTTGATGATCTTCATTGGCATGGCTCAAAATCAATTTTACCAACACACATGTATTCATTCTTTGTTTTCTCTTAGAAACTAGATCCCAGTACTATTTCATACTTTTATTTCTTGATTGTATTCCTTCTTTATGAGCCCTATTCTATATATCCAATCCTTAGTAACAGTATTTATGGTACTGTTATTCTAACTTTTGTTAATTATTTTGTTGATACGACATGGCAATTCGGTCCGATGAGAATCTATGTAAGATTCTATGTCGTTTATGATCAACTATGACTTATAAATCTTACTTAGTAGATGTGATATGTGTTTCACTATTTTATTACTCTACCATGTAGTAGGTCAGGTTGATTATCACATCACAAAAAATGACTTTTCATATCTCGTCGATTGATTACTTCTAATGACCTCATTTGAGACTATCGAATAACCGGATATATATATATACCGATAACCCCCCTTTAGTAATTACTTATGTGTTCGCTAATGGCTAAATTTGAGAGGTGATTCCGAAGTTCTAGTCAGAAGCTGTGACCAGTCGAGTTCTACCATTTTGAATGTGCGACAGTTACCCACCAACTACATTACAATATAGTCGCGGGGTATTGAAAATTAAGCCAAGTTAAATACATAGACCACTGGATGGCTCAGTGGCTTAGAGGTTAGCCGCACGCGAGACCAGAAATCGTGCGTTCGACTCCCAGCGGTGGGGTCGTTGATGCGCACTTCTGAGGACTCCCAAACTAGGACGAGGCAGCTATTCGGTACTCCCTGGTTTTCAATGGTTGTTAGACCAAGATCAGACGTTTATATTAACTATGAAATTCGAAAAATCTCCATAAATCTCCTACAAAAGTTTTTAATGTTTTTGTAGTTCGAACTTCCTCAGTGTTTAATCGCTTTCATGGATAGAATTTATAAAATACCATGGTAGTCTATGACTTGAATAATTATAAGTAGACAAATGATTAAAGTGGTTTTCTGATCTCGTAATTTCTGTTTGTACAATATTTCTACATTTTTCCAGAATTTGTTGGTCTTTTTTACTCACTATAGATATAACTCAGTACATGTGGTATCTAGTGGTTGAAAATTAAGTGCTCTATTCACCAAGATATCGTCCACTCGTTGAGTGGAGTGAATAACAAACGACATTAGTTATTGCTTTCGATTTGGCTTTATAATTTTAGTTTTTGACTAATCAACAGTATACCGGAGTTGTACAACTTCTAATTTAAGTAACTTGTCTGCCAAACAGTGGTCTTGAGTGCTGTTAGAGGTATGAGGGCGGTTATCACTTCCCAGTTTCCCACACCTTGGAAGGTTTCTTCTGGAGTTAACTGAAAAGAAAATTGGATTAGAGGTGGTCTTAGTGAGAGCATGCCCAAGGGACAACTGCTTGAGGTCTGTCACACAGGACCTTTTTATGAGTTAGCTCCGTACTTGTTGAGACCTTACCGCCAGAGACGTGCAATGCTAACGGGTGTTGGGGATAGTTGGAAGAAAGTTAGGGGCGGACAAACCAAAACGTGACATCAGTGCTTAAAGACACTAACTTCTAGTCTGAGCCATGTTGGTAGATGCAGACTATTTGGTTGGGTTCCGCGTGACTATCGTAACCAATGGTTGGAGACTCTTGGTGATATGGCTCAGAATCGATCACAATGGCGTCGGTGTATGTACTCTCTGTCTTCCTTTAAACTAAGAGATTAAAATCACTTAATACCTTTCTTTCTACTAACTAATTCTTTCTTCCTGTACTATACTTTTATATGCAATCTTTCTCTTATATATTACTACCATTGAAGTAACTATTATGAATTCGGTGTTCATCTTGTTGTGCTAATGCAGTATTGCAACTCGGACGGATGCATATATGTGCCTTGTCCTCCGTTGTAGCTGACTGGCTGCCAAACATAGGCTTTTATACACACATACTGTTTGGATGGGGGCTAATGATACTAACTTGCGTATTAGGGGAATATGGAAAGTATTCAGAAACGTATTAGAAACTGGAGTAGATAGGTTTAAAATAGCAAGGATTTAAATATCCAAAGTAAGATAGAGAGTAAATGCATATATGTTAAGGGTACTACACAACTTTATATCACAGTTGGAGAGGATTTGAATTATCCTGTTTTTGATAATCTTGGCTGAATTTTGATGAGTCTTAGTTAGCATATGTATATTCTATGTGGATTGTCTTGATGTATCTGTTAACTTACACATTTTTATAGAATGGTTAAATTGTAGCTAGCAATGCATTCTCATTGTAGACATGAACATTGTGATGCAGGTACTTCTAGCCTATTAGTCGCAAACAGGATGAAACACGCGTTGTATATTTCACTGTTAGCCTACAAACCATATATTCTATGATACAAATTTACCTTGACTACAAGATATGATGTAACTTATACTTTTATCAATTTTGTATCCAGAATCATTCGATCTATTATATTTTTGTTTTATTTTAATTAGGTCGTCCTATTCATCTGTTTTTCCAATGGAAGCAATAAGTTCAACTGATCTCTTTCCTCAACTAGTTAGTTTTATCTATGAACAAATGAATGCAGAACAAAATGAACATGAACAATTAAAACGATTTCAAAATAGTTCACAATTCGCCGCTGCTATTACATCACAATTAATAAACAATGTCAAGAATAAACCAATGAGTAAATTAATGCAACTATTGAACGAAATATCTAGAACTTGTAATTTACAACCTCTATCTTATTCAAAAACGTTATGTTTCAGTGGTATACGCAAGGCTATATTCATAATTGCACATGAATTAAATAAAAAACAGTTAATTTTGTCTAAAATATTAAGTAATTTGAATGGAAAATTGAATCGTATCAATAGCCAATTAACAGAACGTTTTTCTTTTCTTTTACATTTATCATCACTCAGTGTTCAAAATAATCTATTGGTTAAATCAATGCATGTGTATTCAAGGTTATGGAATGTGATTAGTAAACAAAATTCCCAAATTATAGATAACTTAAATATTTTCTCAAATTATACACATTTACAAATGTAAAGTTTCTTTTACTTTTTTTTGTATCGTACGTTATTATTTTAAATTTTTGAATGAGAATTCTTTAACGTCGTTTTATAGTCACACTTTTTTTGACTTTTTGTATAACATGACAGATGTATGTATGCTAATCTATATAACTTTATCCCACTTACTCATGCTTTCCTGATTTTTTTTGTACACATTATGAACATTTCTGATTGTTTTTGTCTTTCGAATGGATTTGTAATGTATTATAGATGAATAAACCCAATTATCAGATAGTATATTAATGTATTGTATTTGGTTGGATTTGTTTTCGTAAACAAGTAGAGTTACTGCAATTCATTTAGTTTAGTTGTATTGATGCAGAAGTAATACTTAAATACAAATGCAAACTGATAACCGAATAGCTGTAGTGACCTACTTTTGTCAACAGAACGCGATTGGTTCAATGAAAACAATTATTATTATTATAACTAATTGTACCAGTGATTGTTTTACTGTGCTCGTTTGTTTAACTGTGCTAATGACAGCCATTACACTCACTCTCCCGTTGACTTTGAACTTGTACGAATTCGATTACGCTTAGCACTTACGCTTGTAATCCTTTGGCACGATCTCGGTATTCTTTCGATACCACGAGATAGCCAACAAATACATCTCGACTACAGCCATCATCTACCTTCTGATATTGTCCTACAGGGAACTTATTGGTTAACTGGCACGTAGTCTTCTTGTAGCAGTGTTCATAGTCAAGCGCGACTTGACACCATGCTACATAGTAATTTCATTTGTTAAGCTGTGAGACACATTTTTTGCATGATGTTTATCGATACTACTTAGCCTATTAAACATCATTAAGTGGAGTGAGATTGTAAAACAACCGAGTGAGTAGTGAAGTTCGACTCAGAGTACTAGGGAAATATGGCTTGTAATATTTTAAATCTTCATCTTCTACAATGCTAGCCATATTATAAAAAGTTTAGAACAGTGACGGCTAGACTAAGACATGACATCAGTCCACAAAATCACTGACTATGGTAGGTGTAAAGTATCTGATTGGAGTCCGCGCGATCAACGGTTGGAGACTAGGTGGTATGATTCGGAATTGAAATCAATTGCTCAGACACATTCGTTCTTCATCTTTTCTCAAGTCTTGATTTTCAGTATTTTCTCCATTTTTCGCATGCTATTCAAACTAATCCCTTCTTTTCGAACCACACTATTCAATATTCAGTCTTTCTTACTATCAGTAAGACTACCACCAACTTTTGGTATTCATCTTGTTAATTTTATCTCTCTTTTCTGATATGGTATGGCTGAAATACATTTATTCCAGTCTTTGTCTTAATTAGGACTGACAGACGAGTAAGATTTGAATCAATAACTTGGTGGTTGAAAAAGGATTATCATTGGAACTTCGGTAGATGTTTACATTCTGAATTGAGATAGGACAAAATTCAGTATTTCTTAATTAAGAACAAGTGAGAGATTATTCTTACACAGGACCTTATCTATACCAGTTGGTTAGACCAGTCGAGTAATACACAATATTTAATAACTATCCTCTGACAGTAGGGTGTAGGGCCAGCGAAATTCCACTGAGCCCTAGCCAAATCATCCGGTAGTTGGGTCACTGAATATCGAACAAAACATCAATCCTCGTCGGGGTCAAGGACAGCCAATGCGCATCAGTTAATCATACGCCATGGACTGTCCCATGCGGCAGTGGTCTTACTTTCGCTTGTATCTGCTTTAACTAATATATCTCTGTAATAACGTCCTCTGTGTTGTACGGTCTTCAAAGTATCTATAGTACCTTGATACGTCAATGGGGTAGTCTACGTATGGTGCTGACCACGAGGTGTGATTTCGACGCTAGCTGGTTCATCACACCATTCCCGTCTAACTCGAGTAAGCCTCCAATCAATTCGATATAGATCATCTACGTTGGTGATCTACAAGGGATAGAGAAGGGAAGTCTTATGTTAGTCAAAGCCCGAGAAGAATTAAGTTGCATTCAATTTTTCGAATTATGCATTGTCGATTAGGCCTTTATTAATCGTAGTTTTATCAATTCGAGCAATTTTTACTGAATGCAGTGAATTAAGCAACATAATAATAATTCACTGAAAATAAACCTACTTCATACTGAGTCAGTGGATCATAACAAAACACACTAAAATTCAGCGAAAAAATGTCCACTTTAAATTAATATCTGAATTTTAAAATTGATTTCCCATTCATTGTAGTATTTAGAGGTTTAAGGCCCTCAACTACTAAGGATAAATGATATTGGACAATATGTTGTTAATTAGTTGGTACAACATGAAGACGTCAACATCTGAAAGGAAGCACGGGATACAGTGGACAGCTAGGATGCAGTTGGATGATCTAGACTTCGCAGATGATCTGGCTCTTCTATCGCAAACACAACAACAGATGCAGGAGAAGACAACCAGTGTAGCTGTAGCCTCAGCAGTAATAGGTCTCAATATACATGAAGGGAAAAGCAGGATTCTCCGATACAACACAGCATGCAACAATCCAATCACACATAACGGAGAAGACTTGGAAGATGTACAAACCTTTACATATTTGAGCCGCATCATCGATGAACACGGTAGATCTCATTCAGATGTGAAGGCACGGATTGGCAAAGCAAGAGTAGCATATCTACAACTGAAGAACATCTGGAACTCAAAACAACTGTGAACCAACACCAAAGTCAGGATTTTCAATACAAATGTCAAGACAGTTCTACTGTATGGGGCGGAAACCTGGAAAACTACGAAATCCATCATCCAGAAGATACATGTGTTTATTAACAGTTGTCTACGCAAAATACTTCAGATCCGCTGGCCGGACACTATAAGCAACAACCTACTGTGGGAGAGAACAAATCAGATCCCAGTGGAGGAAGAAATCAGGAAGAAACTCTGGAAGTGGATAGGACACACATTGAGGAAAGCACCCAACTGCGTCACAAGACAAGCCCTCACATGGAATTTTCAGGGTCGAATGAGGAGAGGAAGACCAAAGAACACATTACGCCGAGAAATGGAGATAGACATGAGTAAAATGAATAGGAATTGGATGGAACTAGAAAAAAAGGTCCAGGACAGAGTGGGTCGGAGAGTGCTAGTCGGCGGCCCATGCTCCATTGTGAGCAACAGGCGTAAGTAAGTAAGTAAATTGATACAAACTGGCTGTTGCACGAACAGAATGAATGCATCCAAACATTTAGGGCAGTAACAGTATTAGGATTTAAATTCTCCTGCGTCAATAATTTACCATTTGTGTCTGTGACTTAAATACTGTATTGCTAGCTTCTTTGTTCTAGTTGATTTACACAATATTTTTAAGTGTTACAAAGGGAATGTGTGGGTGCGAATGATAATGATTGGTTGTTTGCTTAGTCTGACAGGTGTAAGATAATTTATATATTCCCCTATAATTATTATTATTATTATTATTGATTGTTCATTGTTGTTGGATTGTGTCAGGTTTTGGTGTGGAAATGTTCTAACGTTCTAGTCAGGCTAATCACGTGTTCTTGATCTGAGTTGTGTTGAAGTTCTATAGAATAGACACTGGAATGGAATCTAGTGTAGATATTCGTCTAAGGTAAGTTAACGTCCCATACGGGTAAACATGGAAACCCAACAGTTAGACAAAGTAAAACCGAGCTTTATAACAGATACGTTGGAAGAACTTCATGTATGACAATATAGGGTGTATAGGGTGTGAAATTAGCCAATATAGATACTCTTATATGGAGAAATATAGATGTGATTATAAAGTTCTCGAGTTAGATGAGTTGCCTATTGAAAGAGTAGTGAGAATAGTAATTATCATAAAGACAAGCGATCCAATACGTTTACTGGCATTTATCTAATGTTTTTACCTGAGATTCCAGCTTGTGAGCGACACTTTATGTATTTTTTAGTAGAGTTAAGTTTTTCTGAAAGCACTCTACTGCAACGTCTACGCCTGTGTCAGAAGACGACTTCGCAGTACGAAGCACCATGTATCATTCAAGCCACTTTTGGATCTCTTGGTAGCACTTGAATGGAAATATCTCGTTACGACTGTCCTGGTCATATATTATATGTTGTAGAAAAGCACTCTGGTTTATCTCAAACGACAGCATCTTCTTGTATGTTTTCCTCCATGAAAATAGACATTTTTCTTGTCTCTCATTGTGTAAAGTATCACGGAATCAACGTTTTCAATAGTAGGTGACATATATTTAAAACGGACGAAGCACGGGTTTGAATTTAGAATCCCTAGTTGTCTATGGACAAGCAGATAAGCAACATACACTCTCGCCGAACTTCCCAAATTGTTGATATATACGTACGTTTTGTCTGTTACTAGTATCCCAAGTTCACATTACCGGGATCTGTGGTCGATGAGCTAGGAATGTCTATGTGGGATGCCTGAAAGTTAAATTTCAGATCACTATCGATTGTTCACTTTTAAAATATTATCGCATCATTTTGAAGACTTCGCCAATGCTTCTTCGACTTAGAGGATTTATCGTTAGCACAAATGGTGACTAGGC
Organism: Schistosoma spindalis; assembly: GCA_946903255.1. NCBI lineage: Eukaryota > Metazoa > Platyhelminthes > Trematoda > Strigeidida > Schistosomatidae > Schistosoma > Schistosoma spindalis. The sequence goes on along the minus strand of OX336416.1, from coordinate 79,053,326 downwards.
AACAAAGAATTTGTAGGAGATTATTATATAATATTAGGAAATAGCGAGATCCATATTAAAAATGCTGGTTATTTCAGTGGACAGTTCTGATGTAGTCAGTTGTATCTAGTTTGGAGTTTCTTATCTTGCAATTAGGATGGGAATAGGTCTTGGAAATATCCACTTTGCATCATTCCGGTGTAGATAGATTGCGACGTGGAATAAAATGTCCAGTTGAAGTAGGGCGTGCTCAGATTATAAATATTTTTTCAAATTGTCATTCACTAGAAATTTGGCTTAGCCGTGACATACAAAACCTAAAGTTCTCAATTTTCCGTCACAGATCCTTGGATTGTTTCGGAAAGTTGTTCGTCCTATTTAATTGCCTGAGTCCTGATTCAATAGCATTGTGATTAGATGCTTACCACGTGACCTGATGATTCCCAATTACTTACGTGGGGTATTAGTAAAAGAATTTTACGTTAAGATGAAACTACCCTCTAGTTCTTACTGTTAAACACTAGTTGTGCGTTCAAATTATATCAATGAATCAAATTGCTGAACGAAAACCCCACAAAATCTCTCTTCCAAAGATAACTTAGTGCTAAGTGTCGCAGTAAAAACACTGAGCTTAGGTGACTAAGGTCGTTTATGGTTTTTTCAGTTAATGTGCCTGTCTTCATTGAATAAAATCAATGCATCTACCATCCTAATGTGGATTGGAGTACTTTATGGTGATAGAACTTCTTAAAGAAAACGAAATAACCTGATGAAAGAATAAAACACTTTCTTTTGGGGCTTATTGTATTTATTTAAAAGTTTCAGACATTGTGTAATCCATTTTCCATAAATGTCGAATATATCCTTCGCAGTTTGTTTTTTTCATTATGATTAAACAGTTTTCTTTGAAGGTCGTTGACCTAATATCTGAGTACATTTTGATAATTTTGAAAACCATTATGATATTCCGTTTCCTACTAGTCATTTCCATAAGCACTTTTAGTGTCTTTGGAATTTCAATATGTGAGTTTTATGTGTATGTAAAATTGTTTTGAACTAATTTTTCTGTGAGATAATGTGTATTTATTAAACTATTTTGCATTTATGTCAGTATTTTAACAGGTTTTTCGTTTGGATAAACTAATGTTTAATATTGCTGAAGCAGATATAGCACAAGCTTACCAATGTAAATAGCTAATCAAAATTGTTTTAATATACATGAATTAGATCATATTCCTTATTATTTGATATCCATAGTTTTCAGCTTTTAATAAGAATAAATATTTTCTATTGGTTTCCACTTGTAAATTTACTCTTTTTTCGAACATTGTGAAAAATCGTCTCAGTGCTGAAAAATCAACCCTTCCGGTGTGTCAACACAAGATAAACTGTCGTTAGTTATAAATTTTTCAAAAATACTGTGAACGAAACTTTCTTTTGAAATCATATTGAAGTGTGAAGGGTATTGCATAGTGAATTAAGACGTCCAAGCCTTTTTTTGCATCCTGTAAGGTTGTGCTACGAAACCTGAATATTTCAATTCTTTTTAATTCAGTATGACTGAGAAATGGCATTGATGGACAATTGTAGACAATGTAGTTGTTATCACTAATTGACAAATAGTTCGTAGCACAGTGACGCCAGTTCGTCCAATAGTTAGTTTTCTCCTCTTAACTGTCAGCGAAGTGTACATGTGAATATGTAATATTTTTCTCAACTAACAGAGCGTGCTGAGGTAGTTCCATCTGATCACTATCACTATGTTGAAAATCCCTATGTAACATGGATTTCACAGTTCCGTTTTCCACCTTATCCTTCGTATGTACTACATAAAATGTGTTAGGAAAAAGAAATGCCATCAGAGGCCAAAATTATAAATATAACATACACTTTTTGAAGCAAGTTTTATTCTGACTGCGAAACAATTACGTTAATATAGGACATAGTGCTAAGTATATCGATTTAGCTTCTGAGATCAGCATTGTAATATATCCAAAAACAAAAGACTAAAATAGTTTTTTGGTTTGGTGTACTGCTCTAATATCTGTCTGACGTTAAAAAACATTGAATATAGCAAGAGAAGTATTAAGAATTTGTCGATTGTTGACATATTTGCTAAAAATCATCGACTTGTAGTGTTAATTGAAACAATTTAAAACTTCATTTATGGTCTTTGTAATAATTGTCACATCAAATGTCGACACAAAAAGTCACTGTTTAGCTATATTTTGTTTGCCAATATGCTTTGTAAATTAAAAATCATGGTAGCAAAGTATTTAGATATTGTTCCTCAGGTTTGCTGGTGGAGTAAAGTTTTTACATTGTATTTGTCTTCAGAATTTTTTCAATCATCCACATGTGGGTTTTATTTGCATAAAGTATATAGTACTACATGATTATGACCTTCGACATGGTAAATTTCTTTCTTTCCATTGCTAATTATGAAACCTGTTTCAGACGCAATTTAGTTTGTTAAGCTTAAATGTATACATTTTTATTTCGGACTCTTGGTTAATCTGTAAGTCTGTCTCATGTTAGTTGATTATTTATGTGAATGGTTTAAAGTCAGAGGTACGTTTTGAATTAAATAACTAGTTTAGTGTAATAATTAGAAACTTCACGGGAACAGAACTGAAACCTAGTCTTGTTTAACCACAAAACCGGAGCTTGTTTTGATGCACAATATTCATGAAAAATAGTTTTTATGCAAACAGAAAAATTAGGATTTAGCTTTATGTTTTGTGATCAGATACATCTTAAAATATTTAAGGAATTAGTTTAGTTTACTTCAAAAACTGTTTTTGTTACGGACTCATAAGCCTTGATAAAACACGTTATCAAAAAACTGACACTTAAATCTGTGCAAAAATAATATTTTGGTTTAGCTAATAAACCAATATTAGGCTCAAAGCTATTGAGTCAGCAATAATAAATAAAATAATTGCTCATATTTAAATTTGGACACCAACAGTGCGTAAAATAACAAAATGGTAACAATGACATTAGAAGCATTGTATATAGGTCCGTATTTATCTGGAAAGCATAGAGACAATTAATACAAATGGTCCCTTGTACATAGGACTTTGTATATCAATAGAAAATCAGTGACCGATGGTTTGAAATTTTTCGGTATGTAGGCTCTCATCATAAGAACTCATTGCAGCTATACTCTATCTGTCACTCAAAAAGAGCAAACGATACACAAATAATAAACAGAAGGCATAAAAAGCCGGATCTGAACTATCTAATGGTAGAGGCTAACAGAGTAGGTCACCTCACAATTTAAAAAAGTAAAGTTTGTGTGCTGATCAAAACAATAGAATTAATTTAATTGAACGTCATCTAATAGTTGAACTTATGGGTCGATCTAAGCTTACTTAGTTACTAACGTATGCCTGTTACTCTTAATGGAGCATAGGCCGCCGACTAGCACTCTCCGACCCACTCTGTCCTGGACCTTTTTTTCTAGTTCCATCCAATTCCTATTCATTTTACTCATGTCTATCTCCATTTCTCGGCGTAATGTGTTCTTTGGTCTTCCTCTCCTCATTCGACCCTGAAAATTCCATGTGAGGGCTTGTCTTGTGACGCAGTTGGGTGCTTTCCTCAATGTGTGTCCTATCCACTTCCAGAGTTTCTTCCTGATTTCTTCCTCCACTGGGATCTGATTTGTTCTCTCCCACAGTAGGTTGTTGCTTATAGTGTCCGGCCAGCGGATCTGAAGTATTTTGCGTAGACAACTGTTAATAAACACATGTATCTTCTGGATGATGGATTTCGTAGTTTTCCAGGTTTCCGCCCCATACAGTAGAACTGTCTTGACATTTGTATTGAAAATCCTGACTTTGGTGTTGGTTCACAGTTGTTTTGAGTTCCAGATGTTCTTCAGTTGTAGATATGCTGCTCCAGAAGAAACGCTTACCAGTCGATCTAAGCTAAATCTCCGTAACCATGGAATTTCAGTCCAGTAGTGTAGAGCATAAGCGATCGCGCGCATGACCAAAGGTCCTGGATTTGAGTCCAGCGTGCGGGATCGTTGATACTTAATGACATGAAATCCCATACTAGGGTGAAACGGCCTTCCAGAGCTTTCAGGTTTTTAATGGTAGTCTAGAATAATCGACTCATGAATTCATTCATTAAAGTTATTAAAATCTCCACAAATCCCCATTTTGAGTAACGTTATTTAATTTACAAATTAGTCGTCTATGCGAAAGAATTAAATGTTTTTAATAAGTTAGCTATGAAATTTATGGTGAAATTTAGATTTTTAAAATATATTATCAAAAATGACATCTAATTGAGATGAATAAGAGTTGTTTACACTTTTCTAAATAGATCTATCTTTCCTCACTTCAAAGCGTTCCATCTTATTGTTACTCATTTATTTGATACATTTTAAAAGTAATACCTTATTTGATAATTTAAAGAAGCATTATTCTAAGTTTTTAGTGCACAATTAACGCCAGATACCTACCCGATTTATGTTTGACACCAAAGTTGACATACTTCACACTTATTGAAAAATAGTGTCGAAAACCATCTACACCTTTGACTTGTTGACACACCAGCTAACTGACAATATAAATTATCTTTCTATCAATAATCAAATAGTCTAAAGCCATAAAAGAAGTAAAAATAGTTAATACCAAACGACGGTAGTCATTAAATTTAAATTACATTAAAATACTTCAAAATTCCATGCACGAATTTTTAAAATTCCATGAGGTACAAATAAAACGTATTAACTAAATATTCATTATCCTTTTCCCTTAAGAGTGTGGAAGTAGACTTTACTTGTAACACTAGAAAAAATGTAAGCATTTGGCAAATCAACATTTCATTAATAATAAAAATTTTTACTATCGGTTAGAATTCAATCATTAATAGTTTGTAAAATGTTTACTTCGGAAATATTTAAGAAAAAGATTTATGAGTTTTATAGGAATGATCATAAAATTTAGTGACCAGTAACAAACCACCAAATAAAACAGTAATCTTTTCGGATTTCTTAGTATCATTTCTAAGAAGGGCATGATTTCCGGGTGAGCTGACATAAAAATTTGCTAATATTTATTCAAATGTAAAAGGGAAATCAAGAGGTTATCAGATGGCCGTTCATGGGATCAAAAAGTACAAACTAAAGCGGAGGTTATTTAAGTTACACTAATAAAAAGTAACATGTATATAATCAAAGTGTTTATCTCAACCATAAGTAGACACTAGTACTCAAGAGATGATTATTCAACAATTTGTTTGGTTTTTTATTACCTTATAGGGAACATCAATCGACTTGTCAACATAAATTTACTTTTCATGATACCTTAATATGATACATATTATTTGGTTTGAATAAATCATAGTATCAATCATGAACACACTACGTTTATCAAAATTATGAAATCTAGAGTCCTTGAACGATTTATATGAAACATATCTTTTACAAAAAAAACCATAATGGTCTTGTAAGTCAATATTAATAGATCTCAGGTTAAGATCTCCGACTAACTAAAAAGATCGTGATTAATCAATGTTCAATGCCTATAGAATTGCAGCCCAAATTGGTTGGACAGTCGGTTCAAATGTACATTCACTAGGGATAGTAATTTTGTTCTTGGAGAGGGCTTGGGATTTCGTAAAATAAGCAAAATGACTACATAAAGAATCTTTTTCTGTACATAAGTCGTTAACGATCATCGTATTTTATCAACAAATTTGAAAACTTCGTAAAATATATGCATCATAAGCTGCTGTACATCAAGGTATTTATTTTTGTTTATACACTTGAAATCGTACATGTTTGCTGATTGTGCTTCATTCAAATAAACAAATGGATATTTTATATTACTCGAATCCTTTATCAGTAGTCTCTTTCAGTTTTTGCATAGCCCACTAGAGCTGTAACTATGCACGTTTTAATTTCACCAGCTCATTTTTTTGGATGCCCTGTAGTTCGTTTGTCAGAGATAGTAAAACTTGAAAGCATTTACCAACACAGAAGTCCTTATTTAAAGTAAGAAAATAATAGACAGTCTTATGTAAAATCCTATTTTCGATTACTTAAAACCATGTTAAATAGATGTGATAAGAGTTTTAGTAATTTATTTTCCAAATCTCACTGTTACTATCATTATGTACTTCATTTAGCTGACATTATATATATATTTATGTGGCCGATGGGTTTTTTAGTGGATAGTAATATGTCAGCCCACATAGCTTATTCCAGCTTCTGGATAAACCAATTTATCCATTCTTCTCAAGCTACATTTTGATCTTGTTATTTATTCGCTCATCAATCTTGACTGTTTTTATGTTAGTCTTTTTGTATTCACTTCCTGTGTTACTTATCACATGTCCGTAACTAAATTTTTGTGACTATGAATGTCGATTAATGCATGGATAAATCTAGTTGATTCACTCGCTTTTTCCCCTACTCGTCATTTCGCTTTGCTCTCTTTGCTTTTTTTCTCTTCGCTCCTCTGATTGTCTGTCCAGACCATAAAGTGTACAAAACATATATGTATTCAAAATTTATTCTCATATTTAACTTATTTAATTTCGTTATACGCTAACGCGAGTTAACTCAATGATTATATATGTGAATTGTCAAAATGTATATTTTAATAACAATCATTCATACGATCTATCTGGAGTCAGATATAGGGCCAAAAAACTTTAATCACTATCGTAAAATTACTGCTCAAGAAGATTCATTTGAATTCAATTGTTAGGCTTGAATTAGGCTGAACAAAAGTGATGAACTTCACTTTAAATGAATTTTTTATTCTAATAAGGCACAGAACTTGTTTCAAAAATAAAAATCTAAAATAAGTATACTTCTTTAGTACGTTTTAAAAATAGATTTCATTACATTTTATGAACAATATATTTCTGTGTTCAAACGACATACAATCCTTGAAAAAACCATTCTTTTTTCTTATTTTCACGAGAACGATAAAACAAATGTACCTGCACTTAAAATTACTCTCAAAATTTCCAATTTTTAGGCGAATTTGAAATCATATCTCTGATATCATTGATTTAGTGAACGGTAACATTCATTAGATAAGTTTATCTGTGTACAGAATATTATCAGCTATAACGTTTACTCATTTCTCTATCATAAAATCAATGGTTAAATCTCTATCCACATAGCGTTCTTATTTTTAAGCTGTAAAGTAGGTAAGTTGTTTTAACATCCTCATAAACTTCTTGGCTAAGCTAAACATCGACAGATATTAAAATTATATTACATGTTATTGTTGGTAAAGTGTGAAATAATTCCTTTAATAATTTTGGAGTTCGGGATTTATAATAAAAACTAAACTATACTTCTAAATCAGCTTTTCATTAGTTTTCCAAAAGCAATTATAAATAAATGTTTCATTATTCTCTGTGCTATTATCACTGGCAGCATCATATTATTCAGATGTGAAATGTGACTAACAGTAAAAAAAAACCTTTTAGACGATCAATACTTTGTTTATATCCACCTAACTTTGTTTACGTATGTTAATCGTAAAAAAACCTGAATGAGTCTAGGTAAGACAGACTGAAATCTAACTGAAACTTTTTTGGCTGATAAGAATCGTGACTGCTTTTGGACTAGCATTTCTAAAGACACTATTGAATACGATAATGGAATTAAGTCTTTGAAAAAAATTTTTGTTTCACAGTAAAAATGTTCACAATTAAACATTATCTACATATGCATATTTGGTGATAAAATCGGCTAGAGTTGAGTACCTCACTGTAAAGTGATTGAAAGTGGGTGGTGGTCTCACCTATGTGTTTTTATTGACGTTTGTAACTAGTGGAAGCATTGAGGCATAGAAGACTGGGAAGAATAAATAGTAGAATAATACTAACAGTTTTAAAACAGTAAAATACATTGAACAATTAATTTGCATATACTGATGCTTAGAACACTTTTATACTAATAGAAAGAACACATAGTAGGCGGTAAATTACCATAAATTTTGTATACTGTCATTTTTTTCCATATCTTTGGTAAGCAAATTACAGGTTTTTGTTGACTATTTTCCTGAATTGTTTGTTAGATTCATGTTCATTTTAAACAAGTATAGGAAAAAGCAAATTCCATTATAAAACTAGCTGACCAAGTGAAAATTTACTGAAATTGCAGCACATTCAAACTTTTTAACCGTTTACTGGGTTGAAAGCAAACAATACAAACGATGCAGTATAGTTGAAATTGAAAACAAGGATTAATGTCATGATACATTATACAAGAAGTAACATGAATATATTACATTGTAATGAAACCAGTCAGGGTTTGTTGTAAGATAAAGGATGTAAGAGTGAATAAGAAAAAATTTCCTTAATTTAATGTTATTCAGGTGGACAGAGTAATTAAGATTTTTTCTATCTTTTCTAGAAAAAACCCAAAGCATACAGTCAGTGATTTTATGTTGAATTTAACAAGAGTTAACTTTGTATTTCCATTCATGTTGAAGCTTGAGAAGTGTACAATGGGTTAGTAGTCATAAAAAAATCATTATTCAAGTTGATAAACAACTTGATCTTGTTCGTCACTGAAGAAGTTACATTTCGTACAGACTAAAGAGTCTGAATAAAATCAAGAATTTAATTCTAGTGCTTGTAACTTCAAATTTAAAATGGTTGAAAATATCCACGCTCTGAATTTTGTTACATAAATAAATTGACTCTAATTAATTTATATAAGTGTCGTTGATATTATTAATTTTGTGTAATTCATTATTTAGAATGAAAACTGTAGGAAAGTGGAAATAACAAGGGATATGTGAATTTTGCTTTTTACTGAACACTGTTTACCAAAACATAGTGAATACCATCAAACACTACAACGAAACAACTTATAAATGATAGATGACGAATGCTAAGTGACAGATAAATTCAGGGATAAGTGTTGTATACTGCTGTTAAGTGTAAGATGTATATGTAAACTATAATTGAAGACATATATGTGAATAGATCTTATCTTATGTACAATAACTAGTAAATCATACGTTTAATCACAAATTAGTGTATCTGATTCTGTTTTGTCGTTAAGCGTATTGCAATTCACTTATCAATTAAGCGAAGATTAATTTAAAGAACTAAGTCGGAGCAACCAGTCATTATAAAATTTTCACATCACAATAATCATCACAATTAAGTGCTAAAAATAGTTAACCTAATTTCTCTTTTTCTGATTTAGGGATTTCATTTATTCAATGAGGTTTTAGACAATTTCAATGCAATGAAGCGTTATGAACTATACGTTAAATGTTTCGATAAACGTGGGAAGTAGACAAACATGTTCATCGATAGCAAGGCGCACAATCGAAACGGGTATAAAATTAACATCAACATAGCCTTTGAAACGCTGCATAGAAATTGTCAAGAATGAATTCTTAGGTTTATAGAAGCTTTAGCTATTGGCAAATTCAAACCCCCTTATGTGTACAAAAAATAATTTGTCGTAACTTTGGATTTTTTGGTAATCTTGAAGCCATTATCTGATCTAGGGTAGTGCAAGAATTTCGTTTTCTTTCCATACTGTGTTAATTTTTTCTCTCCTCCATTTACAATTATCAGTGTTTACCTAAACTTTCGTTTGTTTGACCTTGAATAATCTTCATATAAGATGACTTGAAAAGTATGTGCAACCACATTGTTCAAAATGTATGGCACAAATACATCACATTTTTCAGATCCACTCCATCTTTTCATTGTTTAATCGAAATTCCTTTATCTATATATTTTCGATTTATTGTGTTCAGGATATTACCATTTTTAAATTGAAATATGTAAAAGACATTTGACGTTTCACTATGATAAATTGTACTAAACAAATGCATATTTCTGATAAATTTTCAAATCCACATTAAGGTTTTACGATTTGAAGTGAACACACACTAAATATCCAAAAAGGAACTGACAACTATAAGCTTAATTGTCTGAATTAAGAACCATTAAGCCAAATAATGTTTTACTTATGTATATATGAGCCGAGTTAATAATCATTTAAACAATCATTTATTCACAATAAAATAACAATTGACAACTAATAAGTGTACAACAAAATGAATAATAAAATCCACAAGTTAATATCCAGTTATTGTTTAAGTTTCATAGTTCATTTGATAGAGCATTATTCCTACTGTTCAAAGATAGCTTATTCGTAATATTTCATAGCTCTAGTTTACTTTCCCATTTATTACACCAGGAATAAAATGATTGGGATAGATTAATTAACCTAATGTTTGGACAAAAACAACCACATTCACTAAATATAGTTTTTCTGGATTAGTTTCAGAGTAAACTGTCTAAGTCTCAAATAATTTGAATACATTGGAAGAATTAGAATGCACAAATATTTTCCCAGAGAAAACTATTGGTCTGAAGTACAATATTTAAACTGATAAGGCTTGGAATATGAACACTTTTTTGTTTTAAAACCAATTTTTTATCTTGATAAAGAAAATGCGATCAGATAACGGTCTATCACGACTTTTAAATAGGGCTATTCATTTCTGCAGTAGCTGAAAAATATTCAAGAACTAACCAGGTCATCATAAGATAAATAGATACATACTAATACGTTCAGTACGCGATTAAATTTAAAAGTAGCTCTTAAACTACAATTATGTAATGGAAAAAGTGTTTTATCTTTGAGAAAATTATTTAAGGCATACATGTAAAGTAGATAAAACATTGAAGTCATACGACAAAAAGGTCTAAGTGACGATTTCACTGGATAAAAATAAAACAACCATTATAGATATTATTGCCAAGGTTGAACTTGATCATTTCAAATAAATTCAGCATTGGATAAAGGAAATAATAGTTTATTTTGTATTATTTAAACTTGTATTAATTTAGTTTGGTTATTTATTTACTTTGAAGAATCGGCTTACATTAATTCACGAAACGTCAGAAACACAATTTTTCTATTCATTAGGATATAACAAAAAATATAATTATTATTAATGAAAAAACCATTACTAGTAAGGATTCTCATTTTCTTATTGTTAATATTGGAGACTGCAGTTTATTGATTACAACTTTACACCTGTTCAATATGTTAGTGATCAACTAGATTCGGAAGTTTGGTAAATAACCTGTCAGTGTATGAAATATTATGTACAGAGTATGAATCTTGGTATGAACATCAGTATTAAAATGCAAGCACACATCCGACCAAAACGTCCTCAAAACGACAAAACACATCTCACGAATTACATTATTAATTATATTTCAATTTTAGTAAGACATTCATTACTCTACTAAAAAAAAAAGTTTCATAAATAATCCAGATTATAATTTGTATGAGTTGTTAATATATTACCACTTATGAGAATCATTTTTGTGTTTCAAATTTAGTTATTGACATTTCGTTAACAAGTTTCATGAATTTTGTTAACCATTTAAACTCATGGGTGACATGAATGGATGTTGTATTTCATTGACTTTGATAACTAATTCTTGCTTATTGCAATTTAATTTATAAAAATATTAAATTCAAACGATACGTAGCCAATTAACGAAATTATACAGTTCAATTATGAACTGATAAATAATTTTCATTCAATTCTATGGGGAAGATGATTTACTTTTAATAAAGTTAATAGTATACACTAAAAAAAAAATAACTGCGAAAACTGGGCTATAATGTATTTATGTTGAAACTCATTGTTGGTTTATTTTTCTCTTTCTGAAGAAATAATTAAATCTTATGATCTAAACAAAAATTTTGTGGAATTAAATTGAAATTTGATATTACATAACATTTGTTCAGAAATATCATGATAATGGTTGTCATAAAATGTCCGATATGGCATGTTACAGATCATTTACTTTGTTAACATTCTTGGAAAAGACAAAGATGGACAAGACTTTTACTATAAAGCTCAATATAAAATATTTAGATTTATTTAGAAATATGTTTCATCAAAATTTCAAAAATTAAATTAGAAAAAAAGAACAAAACTACAAAGGAATTCGAAGAAGTTTGTTTTCTGAATAAAACTGAACATCTTCAATGAGCTACAGTCAGAGTTGATAGATAATGAAGAGAAAATATAATCTGTGCTAATGCTAACATTGACTACGAAAAAAAATAAAATAAAAGCCCTTACGAACACATCAGCACTTGTTGCATATACTTGATTGTAATTATTGAGCTAAATATAAAACTTTATCCGGGTTTCTATTAAAAATCAGACACTTGTGGATTTATAGAACAAGCAGATGGATAAATAGTTTGTATCTATCGAATCAATATATGTCAGGTTATTTTTTTCAAACATTTACTATTTAATCATTTAATAGTAGATATTTTCTATTAAGTATAACTTGACTATGTTTTAAGGCAATAAAGCAAATATTATTTACATGTAATAAACATTGTATTGGGCTTTTAGATTTTAGGCAAATAATTTAAACAAAATTTAAGGTTTCATCACAATACAAACGGTGTGATGTGTAATGAATAAAAAGAAATGTAAACTATGACTTAATCGACTGCAGTGCGAATTACATATTATAATTGATTTCTCCCGATCGCCTGAGACTTGTAGTCACATATTCAAGAATAATTACACTACTTAGTTAGATAGTTATACCTGTTGGTTAAGGATACTAAGTTATATGGTATTGTGAATATATTCACATGGTAAGTTGTTGGTTGATTGATGTCAAATGCCACTCAGTCAAATTACACAGATCTCATTGTCAGTAAAAGGTTGTGAAGGTTGTTGAATTTCATTGAAATCATAAACCGATATAAGATAGACCGCCATTGTAAACCTTAAAGCACTGGATGACCGTTGCGTATTAGCAAAGGATTCATCAGGAGTGTGTATCCAAGACCCTGCACATGATTTAGAAGTCAAGTATCCGCACAACAGATCAAAGGCTCTGGGTTCGATTCACGCCTACGGGGTTATAGATATGCACTGGTGAGGAGGCTCGTTCTGGGAAGAAATGACCATCCTCTACTCTTGGGTTTGTGATGCTGATCAAACTTGGATAGGTTCGTGATTTCAAAGAAGAAAATCTTATTCTTCACCTGACTAAATAAATCACACAGAAAGTTATGTATGCATTAATCATTTTGTTTTATTTTGGCAGCCAAATAAATAATTATCACCAGTATTTTTAACTGTATCGTTTAATTTGAAGTCTTGATAACAAATACAAGCCACTAAAGCATTTTGGAATCATGACATCACGAAATATGATATTTGATGGGTAAACCAATCCGGTACGAGATTATTATTATTAGCTACTGTCACAGAGAATAACTATGAATAAATGAAGCTCATAAATGACATCTAATTTATGTTCAAAAGGGAGAATAACATAAGCTTTCAATAAATTAACACTGCAAAAAGACTCAATGATAGTCGAGTTTGCACAGATTAATTAGGTCAAATGCAATTTACAGATAGCAGAATGCGTCTAAATGATAGAAAATATATCTAAAGAGAGGGTAATTAATTTTCTAATGATGTTGTTTTTTATACTACACTTTATTTTAAGCTGTTTAGTACAATGGGATTTTGATGGAGTTTTGTTCTCTTAGCTAGATGGTTTGGTCGTTAGAGCATTTGGAAATCCTGACAACAGCCATCTAGATATCATGCAAACGACACAGAGATAGCAAAGAGGAAACACCCTAAAGAAGAAACTGATCAAGATCTTAAAACCACTCGTGGAACAAAAACACGAACAACTGCTTGGTCAACCTGTCAAAACGACCACTAACAAACATAGAATAACACCTACTCCGAAAGGGATTAAACTACAATACAAGTGACGCTTCAAAACTGAAATTTTTCTCAGCACTAGAGTCATCACTCAAAACTTTCGGAATAAGTGAAGAAACGCAACAAGAAATAAGGTAAACTATAGTACCGCTAACTCAACGGATGAAGGACAACAATCATCTGACCCCACAAGAACAAAACGCTTTTAAGAAACTCAAAACTAGAAAAGATATAAGATACAACTAAACCATCGAGCTCAGAGAACAAAACTTTATCAAAATCATCTACCTGAGCTATAAATCCCCTCCACAATCTCACAATGGAATTTGATAGATAATATACTTAGTTTTGAAAGATCTTGATTATTTGAAGTGATTGGTGTGAAATTGTTGCCTGTACTTCCAGCAACATAGTATAAAATCATATTACTCCTATTCATGAAGCTTATATAATTTTGTGAACTATCATATGTAGCTTATCTAATATAGCAGTTAACTTTGTTTAACTAATGTAAAAAAGGCTGTTAAAACAAATTTATATAGTTACGAAACACTTTTAATAGCTTATTAAGCATACATGGAGAAAATAAATTTCTAACCAGCATACTAAATGTAACATTGAATTGAGATTATTAAATTTCTGGAATGTCAAAGTTATACTCTAACAAATGAACAGAGTCAATTTTGAATAATAATGTAGTCATTTGCAGTTTCATCCTCAAAGTTTTGTAGACGTTTAAATTAGTCATTTACATCATGAAATAATTGGATTGGTTTTTATTTTAAAATTATGCTAGTTATGCTAGATTATCAAAATTGTAAAGTCCCAATAGATCAGTCATATCAAAAGATAGTAAAACTTTCTGAAATAATATACGAACTTAATTACACTGAAATAGAAAATTTGAAATAAGGTATTAATAATAATAATAATGAATTGACGATGTTGTCTGTTTATTACTTCCAGTTATACATATATGTAATTGTGTTTAATAAATTAGTTTTGGTACCATATTTAAGTGTATTTTTATTCAGTCATAAAATACTGTCATAAGCTGTTTGTTATTGTTATTTTCGTTGTTGATATTATGTTTGTCTAGAATTAGAAAAATAATAACAACTGTTATATAAAGTATATGTAGATGTATATACCTGTAGTTAGTTACGCTTAGATGAATACTGTTTCATAAAATTATTTTTTTTACACCGTTTTGTTTTTTTTGTGTGTGTGTATGTGGGGGGGGGGGTCGACATTGAACAGTGTTAATAATATTGTTTAGTTTGGTGAATGTTTATTAGTTGTATATTCATTTGACAAATATATACCAAAAGTTAAATGCTCTAAACTAGTCGCCAAAAATGTTTTTTTTTAGTAAACGTATACGGCTAAGAAAGTGGCTAGTAAAATGTATTTTTACTTAACTTTTTATGGGCAATATATATATATATATATATATATATATATATGTTTTGTATTGTGCAACAACCCCAATTTTTACAATGGATAAACATAAGATGAATAATAGCTGGTCTTAGTATATGATAAATAATGATGAATTATATGCATTAAGTGTTACGAGATAAAGTAATAAATCAGATGATATTAATGAATAATTAATTAAATAAACGAGTAGGTAATTCGGTCGAATTATAAAATACAACGAGAAAGAAAACGATTATTTAAGTTATTGTGTTATTTATAGATTAACATGAAAATGTGTAAAGTTCTAGTATAATTCTGAATTGATTAATGACTATGTTATAGGGGTTAAACAGTATTTGTTCATATTTAAGGACTTTAAGGGTTTTTATAACGAAACGAATTGATTTTTAATTTATGTTTGAATATATTTACCTTTTTTATTAAACAAAGCTAATAGCACAACTGAGCTTTTCTGTATCTTGATAGTTATTTCGTTTCTATGAGTAGTATAAATAGAGTGTAACGGAATAAAACGAATGAATTTTTAAACAGTAAGATTAAAGTTTCGATTAAATCACTGTGAAGCATAATTTTTAACAGGTGTCAATTGAGTACATTTGTGCTGGCACCTAATAATTTGTTGACAGGATTTCTACTCAATTTAAATAAAAGTTGGACGAACGTTTTTTTCCATTAATTGAATGATGAGATACAAGTTGTTAATTTCCAAGATCTTTATTTCAACCTAGAAAATCTTGAAATGGTCACAAACATATAAATATTGAATTAAACGAATAAAAATACTATTTATTGTTAGGCTTTTCCAATTATCCTGAAATTCTTATCACCATGTTAAAATTTATAATGTTATGCAACCATCGGCTTTGTACTTTCACTGTAAATTAGATTTAACAATAGTACTCTGTATACAAAAACATACAAATAAGTGTAACAGAAATTGTTTATAATCTCTAATTGAAGCTTATCACTGAAGATCGTTTTGGGTTTTAATAAAATACAAAAAAAGGTTGTTGAAAATACAAGATTTCATTTATAGATTCTTCAGTTTGATATTAGTTGAATAAAGATACGTTGTAAAATGTCATTCAAATTCTAATAGTACTAGAACATTTTGGTCACTACGGAAAGTTATATGATAGTTGTTTTGTATTGCTTTGTACAAAAGTTTACATTGGGACAAAACATTTAACATAATACAGCTTTGAATTTTTTTACAAATCGGTCAAATGCTGTGTTAAAAACGTAATTGAAGAGTAGAAGGGTACTATGGTCATAATTTATTACTACGTTAATACAACTAAGGGATATTGATTAGTGGATTGAGTATTTCTCTGAATACTGTTTATCTTCTCACTTTGTGTTCTTCTTTCTTCTTCTTTCAAAGGTTTAACAACTACATTCGTCAAAGTCTCGTTTAATCACTTATTTTGTATTATTTAATTATACACTGTCTAAACATACACTTATTCATATACAGTACTGTCCTGTAATCTAATGTTAAAAATGTTTTTTTTTGTAAAATGAAAAATCTTTGCAAAACATAGTGATGAGTAATTAAGTCTATAAAAAATAACTTAGTGTACGCGAACGGGACTGTTGTGTCGACAACAATAACAAACAATATAGATTGAAATAAACAGATATGGTCAAATAAACTGAATTATATATATATATATATATATATATATATATATATATATATATATATATATATGGAGAAAAATATGATGGTTTGTCTTTTATTTTTGTCATCTCTGATGAATCTTTTGTTAATTTGTTAGTTGATTTCCTATTCTTATTCGTAGTTATTTATTTTCAAATTTGAATACTGCATCAGCTGATGTTGGTATATAATTGTGTAATCAACGAGTAATGATGACCTCTTACTTGCATATGAATCATCACAATTAAATATTGGGAATTAAAAAAAAAGCGCATTTGTTACTGTTGTGAAATATATTTATTAGTTAAATTTATACTATTATCTATTTACTTTATCTCGCCTAGTACGTATGTAAGTTTAAAAATGTAATTGGCTATCACATACCTTACCTTATGAATATAAGGGAAAATTGTGAATAATATCTTACTGAAGAGGTCAATCGATGTCTGTCTTTTTTTATTTGACTAAGGTATTGAGGAAATTATTACTTTCTAGAAGGATTTCCTTTGTAAATCTTTGACCTCTTTATTATTTTTTTAAAAAATTTGGTAAATAAGTGTCTTCTGTTCTTTTGTTAGTTGCTGAATTCTTAATGATTCAGAAAAAACCGTCACTTTAAAAAGTAACATCATATAAAGAACCATTTAAGGTTAAGAATAAACAGACGACTGTTTTTATTCTAGTTTTATAGTTACCTAAACAAGTCAAACAGCTGGCGTACGATAATATGCAACTGCGACTTTAGAGCCTAGCAATAAATGTGATACTAATAACATATTTAGTTGAAGTCCGATTTTAGAAATGTCAGTCATATGTAGCCTATTTTTAACATAATATCATTAATGATGACAGTCCATAAGAATTTCATTTCATTAACTTCTTTACAAATTATGAAATAGATTTCAGTGTTATGAAGGCATGTAAAATGTGCAATACAAAGTGTATTTATTGCTTTATATATTTTTAATCTTTATGGTAGAGTGTAATACTAATTACATATTGAGATTTCGCTTTGATAATGGATCAATTATTTCGAAACTTACTTTAGAAAACGAGGACCTGGTCTAATTCATTGAAGATTATATGAGGGAGAAGTAGTACTCAAAGAATAAGTTTACAGTCCTGATAAAGTTGTATATATCATGTTACTTGCCCTTTATTTCAACTTTCCGGCTCATGACACCTACATTTACTCTGCTTATCTTAGTGATGATAAAATTCTCTCTGCTATGTCTACTTGTTTAGAACTATGTAGTAAATTTCCATAGTCAATCATCAAATCGATATTCTAACAGAAATACGATTTGCTTATTGAACTATGATTTAATACACATATATATTACTGTAAATGAAAATCTATTAACAGTTCATTATCAGTCATTTAATTTCAATGCACAGGTTAAACAGGCTTCTTTTAATGATAAGTTTGACTAGCCATATTCTGCTATGAAATTCAGTTGTTCGAAAAGTTATAAGCAAAGATCATTTGAAATCATGCTATTATATTTCATGGTGAATATTTGATGTGAAGAGGTTGCCAGAAGGCTTTTGATGAATAGTTACTTTGTTGACTCGGATTAGTATAATTTAAACGCAGATAGGAGTATATAATACGTACTCTTTTATTCTTTGGACTAATGATCACTTAGCACATTTGATCAATGAGAATGTGCTGAACACTGAAAACTAGATTATCCGACAATGGTTATCGATCAATTGACTTGATTTATTCTAGTAGACGTTCAGTGACTTTATAGTTGACTCTAGTAAGGTCACTGCTTATTTTCACTAATTAGGAAACCCTTTTATCCATTAGTTTAATCAGGAATATTGATTAGTGATCATTATTTTTATATTCACTTGCTCATCTAAAGGAAAACCTTAGTTGCGTTTAGATTTTGCGATTGTTGATTTCTGTGATTAGCTTAAGTCTGTCACAAAGTACGACTATTGTTTCTACCCACCTATTACAGTTATCAACAGTTTACTCATTCCTACAAATAAAATAACTAAGATGACTTTTTCCCCAACTTAGTACTGTATTATATACCGCCTACGTGAATAATTAGTGTTCATGTTTTCAGACTCAACACCGATAATGACATTTATTTAGATATGTCTTGTTTTTCTGACACTCAGCAATTGATGAATTGATGAATTAAATTACGTAAAAACTAAAACTAAATGTTTGTCAACTGACAGTCGTTAATAATAAAGGTATATACTTTAAACCTATAATAGTACCATAAAAAATATCTGATCAGTGTTCTTAAAGGTCCTGTAGAACTGCTGCATCTAAATGAAATGAAAGCAAAATTCAGTACTATTAGATCAACCATGAGAACTGTAATTTCGAATAAACGAATGTTTCAGGAAAGAATTGCCTATAAAATTCCCGTATAGATATCATGATAAATTATAGAGAACTACAGCATTCTGTCATCATGTATAGATTTTGAATGGACAAAAATTACATTACTTGAAACAAATTATTCGGTAATTCAACTGTCATAAATAAAAAAGAATATTACTGTTCTTTTGATATGCTGGTTGCATTCACCTATTCATGTTCTAGAAATTATTAACTAATCTTTCGAAACTATCCCTTCGAGGTGAAAAAGTACAATAGATTTCTAAGTATATTTATCAGTCTTTATTATTTGATAACACATTAAAGTACACAGGGCATCATGGTAAATTTAAATGCATTTATAATGTGTCTGTTGTGTAAAAAACATTACACTGTTATCGGTGTGAATGTTTAACACATTCAAATCCTTTACAAATCGTTACGCTTGTACATCTAAAAACCAATGAGGGTTAAATGACAAAGGGAAGTGATTAAAACCGTTTATCTATAGCTCTCAGTTTTAGAGCAGCATATATACAATACACGATGTTTACATGACAACGTGAAGAGGGTTCATTTTATAAAACTGTCATGAATATTAATACATTATGTCAAATGGTAAATATTTATAACGTTTTGTGATTGGTATCATATGTGAAATAAATTTCAATCGTTGGTTTTTCAAGATTTTTGATCTTAAAGCGATCTGAAGTGACATTCTCGTAAGTGATGATGCTACTTAATAAACGTGACAGGTTAAGTTACAAATAACTGAATAAAGCATCAGGTCTCTTAGGGGAAGTGCAAATAATATGTCGAGAGATGGCTACTCAAAAATGCGATTTTAGTAAACATTAGAAAGCAGAAGCAAAGACTAAGAGTTTATCGCTTATTTACTTCAAACTTCTGTATTTCGATTTACTAGTTCTGTCAAATATTTTAAGTTTCTTGTATACTCATTGGAACATCAACTATATATGATGGAAGAAGAAATATTTTCAAATGACTAAAAGGAAGATCAGAACAGATAGAGATGCTGCACAAACGTTTTTCGTATACAATGACTAGGTTTGTTTACCTGTGTTACTATGACTTCCTTTGTAAGTAGGAGACTGATAATGGAAGCATAGTGTAGGTTCGATAGAATTCTATAGATAACCTTTCAAGTTAAATTTATGTCGATGTTATGATAGGTATCAACCCAACATCCAAGAATAAACTTTCCTATTATTATGTCATTTTTTCCTCTGGTTAACTTTGTAGGATGATGTCTAAAATTTCATTGATGTAACTGCCAGCTTGTACGCCCAATATTACTGACCTTATAGGAGCAACTGGAATAGTATATACACATAATGAAAACGGCACTAATCAGTTTTACATTATTATCTGGATTCATTATTGGTTAAGTAGGAACAACATAATCCTCCAGCACTTGATGTTAGTTCTCGGGCTTTCCTCATATGTTTAATCGGTATTTCGCTGGCTAATTATATTACCTATTTTTGTGAAATTACAGTTCAAATGTGATATAACTGACCAGCTAAGTAATAGTTCAACATATAAAGAAACATCCTAGAATAGATATTTCATGTTCGTTCTCCATTCATTTGCTAGTTATTTGTCAGTGGTCAAAAGAAAATAACGTTGAGTATGGCGTTTGTAACCAGAAAACAAATTGAAACTAACCTTTCAGAAGATAACAACTGATTAGGAAACAGACTTTTAATAGAATCATCATCCTAATTACGGACTGTATACAACGGAAAAGAATATGTTGAATACCTGTGATAATTTATATGAAACAATTTACATACAGAAGAACTAATTTTCATGCTTGAATTGATAGAGAATTTTACCTTAAGTATTACAGTTTAGACAGTATTTAGGTTTACAGTTGTTTTTATCTGCAGATCTCTTTATGTTTTAGTAAAACATTTGCTTGATGGATACATTTTTCATGAGCATACTCTCATGAAAACTTAATACAAATATATAAATACATTTTTGTTCAATAGTCTGACTCGATAAAATGCAATTTCATTATGAAAATTAATGAAGAACAGCAACTTCTGTTTTGGATGGTATTCATGTCTCGTTAATTCGTTGTTATTCATTTTTCATTTTAAACTATAGCTAAGTCATAATGATGAATTTTAGCCTTGATAAGATAAAATAATATTCAGTTATTGCTTGGAACCGATTTATTGCTTATCAAATTGTGAAAGATTGTTCTATCTGTTGCCAACACCCACTGTGAAAGGTAAAAATACATATTAAAGTTCTCTTAAAGCACCTGTAATTTACGGCCTTGTGATATTTATGTACTAGCTTTTTTCGTTCAAATAGTTACCCCAATTTTATTTTGACAATATCGAAGAGACTATAGTTTGTGGACGATCCAATCCGATTTAGAATAACAGGTCTCGGATTTTGGCGTGAAATTCATTCATCCATTTGTTTAAATAGTGTTTTGACATTTTAGCTTATATCATTTTGTGATGAAAACTATAAATCTAATTTTCAACTCTAACCATCAATTGTAAAATATAATCGGTTAGACTATAATTTATGGACGACCTTTGAACGACTCATAAACAACCTTGGGAATTATTAGCCAAACAGAAAACAGTAAAAATATATTATGCAAAACCAAAGAATTAAAGTGGATGCACTTCAGAGATTCTCCAGACCCCCTCCCCCAAGAGACTCATCTAAGCTCGTAATTTTTACTGCACATATATCTCTACAATACTCTTATCATTGAACAGCCGAGGCTTCAGTAGCATCTGAAAATTTTGTAACCAGCGTTACTGGTGCTTTCATTATCCAATCAGCAACAAATATCTTAATTTGCCGTAGTTTCAATCTAGATCGAGCGATAAAGTTCCTTTTCCAGCAGACTTCATCCTCCGACATATATTACGTCAAAAGATATCAAGGTCCACAGGTAACTTTATTAACACAATCACAAATAAAGGAACTTACTAGTAATCTCACTCGTTGTACCCGCTTAGTTATAATGTCTTCTCTGAAATCTGCTGTGAGGCAATCGTACGTGAGCATCAGGTACTGAAATCGGCGCTATGACCTTAAAACCCCTCAAACACTTCAGATTTGCCCGTCCATAAATTATAGTTCCGCGATCAAAATCCTTATCGTTCACACTCGTACATAACCCTTATTTAGCCCTAGTAAGCAGATGGATATTCTCAAGATCACTAAGGCGTCGCTCAAAAATCATTTATAAATTATAGTCTTATCACATTATCTTAGACAATAATGAATTTTACTGTCTCATTTTTCGTTGAAATTTAGATTACTTATCTCAACATTGTCATGATATACCAGGTTTGACAATAAAACGATTATATTTCGAATTAACTGGTGCTGTAATCTATTCTCATCCAAATTATGCTCAACTATATGATAATGTTCATAAAAATGTACATCAATCAAAATCAAAATCAAACATATTCAAACAAAACAATAAAACTAATATTAATAATCCTAAAAAATTGAATAAATTATCAAATAAATTTGTAACAGCTGATGAAACTAATTTTCCACAATCGTATACTTCTCATAAACATCGAAAAAATCATCTAAATTCCACAGTTGTAATGCCAACAACAACAACAACAACAAGAACAATTACAACAAAAGTGTTAAAACAACCAACTGAAACTGTAACAAATAATGATCAATTAGAGAACAAATTTAATCATAAGTATCCAGTTAATTTTAGTTGTGAAATTTATGTTCATTCACGTGTTAATTCACGTATTATGATAAGATTTCAATCGTTCTATATACCATCACAACAGCATTTATTATGTGATGAAAATTATCTATATTTATTTGATTCAAATACACCACAGTATCGTGCTATGGTTAGTTTGTTTTATGATATTTCATTATAATTAATAATGATTTATATTTGAGGGAATTTTTTATAAACTTTTTCTTTGTATGTCGGTGATATGCTGTTTGTATAGTTTAATTTCAACAGATTAGGAGATTTGAATATTCATACAGAAATATCATTATTTATTGGGATATAGTTGAATTAAAATGACAACGAATGGATAAAACTTGTCCGAAATTAACATCCATTTGCCAACACATTCAAAACATATGAAATTTCAATTAACACATCAAAATTATGTAATAAAATTCATTTTACGTTTAAATGCTGATGATTATTTTTTACAAAAAAAGCGCTTAATTTTTCTTTTTGTTTTAGGAAGTAACATATTCAATATTGAATAATTCGTGATGCATGATAGAAATATAGTTATAGTAATTCTTAAATTTATCCTTTTTAATTTCATAAAGCCGGTCAATAAATGACAAGCATAGGGATTATCAACTAATTTTATGATTACTGTTTAAGCGTTTGTTTCATACGTTACACGGAACTATTTTTGGAAGCTCGCATAGTTTTATACACAACATTAAAATACCTGTTAAAAAAGTACTTTGGTGAAATTATATATATATATATATATATAATTTTTTAATTGGAAACTCAGTAATTCCCTGGATCCTAGTGTTGATTTTTACGGTGAAATTTGAACTGAGTATGATCACTTTGAAGAACTAGGGAGATTATCATTGAAAAGCTTAGTGTTCAATACGTTTTACATATTACCCATTGGATGAATAGCTTCTAAGGAGAAATCAAAGTTCTAATGTATAATAAATGTTTCTTTGTTTTTTTTAATTCTTGAAGTCATTAAAAATAAAATTTACGAATTGTTTGTGTACCACTATATACATACATCAAAAAAGTAGTATTTTTTTCACTGGCATAAAGATCATTACAAAATACGTAGGTTATCAGAATGTCACGGATAAAACTTTGGTACAAGTCTTTCTAGCGAACTGTAAATACTAATGTTAGAGTAACTAATGTATTAAATAACTATATAAGCAATTCAGTTGACCATGGGTATTAGATTTTTTGATGTACAAAACGTTTCAGTTTTATAGTAAGTGTTTAACGTCAACCTCTTCATAGCGTTTGAAAATAACAAAGTCTATGCTTCACTTTCTATATTATAAGAGATATTGTAGGATGAAACAGTCAGTACTTGATGGAGTATTGTACTATTTACCCTTGATAAGCTCTAAAGATAACTTTGTGTATTCAGATTATTTATATGACAAAGAAGAATCAATCAAGTGATGACTTGTATAATATCTAAAGTTTCAATCCATAAATATAGGAAACATTACTAATTTTCTGATATAGGTTCCAAGAAATGTAATGATATTTTAGTTGCTAATGGCAGATAATCGCATGAAGAAAAATAATGGGTACTGTTTTATAAACTAGATTGTTAAACAAACATATTTTCACGTAAATCATTTATCAATTTTAGCTGGCATGTAATTTTAAATAAAACAAGATTAACATTATTATAGACCATTTTCGTTATGAATTTATATCAACCAGATAATCGAAGCTTGCTTCACTTAATTTGGTTTGAGCAACTAAAGTGAGGATTATACCTAAATACATGGCTAATAAATCAATTATATGAAATTATAAATCGTTTCTCTTCTTAAAAATAACACTTCATTTTTATTTCTGGTAATTATGGACAATTTAAAGAATACAGAGATAATGATCCATGAAGCACTTTTTATATCGGTTTGATTTAGTTATGAAAAGGTTTCGCGAGAAATTAATCAAGTATGTCCCTGTATTAATATCTATCTTTACAAAGAAAACAATTATTCGGGAAGTTTGAATAAAATGAACTAATTTTCCCAAATATTTGTTATCCTCTGTTTATTTCTTTCCAATAAGAGAACATTTTTACTTTTGTTTGGTTCAAATTTAATGATTTTAATGATCTCTTATTTTAGGCAGAAGCCGGTGGTGAAAGAGGTCTTTGCCAGCATCATTTTCCTACACAACCAATTTTCACAACGAAGTCATTTGTTACAATTGTATTCAGGTAAGTATTATGATTTTAAAAATTAAATTTGTTGATCGTCATTATAATAACTATATAAATACATAATTCATTAGTTTACTATCATAAATACAATTCTTCAAACGAAGATTTGACAGTTTGCTTTGTGAAGCCTAATTGTACATGGCTTATTACTGATACATTTTACTGTGATACAGACATCAGAGAGACAAATCACTTTATTTTAGTAAATGAAATTTACAAATAAGAATGAGTTAGATTAAGAATCTAGTCTTGTCAGTTGGTAGATTTGTGCTTATCAGTTAACTGAAAATAGTGCCTAGTAATATTTTATTAATGTTTATAAAACCAAATTTCAACGATTGAAAATTGTTTGGTAATATTATTGAGTGACAAATTTTAGTCATATTTATAATTATACAATTCAAGAATACACCAGGAAAAGCATTATATGATTTGACAACAGTAATTGATAACCAATATTAGAGAATGTGACAAAAACGCATTCTAATATGTTCACTGGAACATTCAACAGCTCCTATGAATCAAACATTAGCTCATTTCATTTATACCAAGTTAGGTCAAAAGATGAATTATAAATACTGAGAACTTTGAGGATATAAATAGCAAGTGATTTACATCAATATTAATTTCGTAGAAGATAAGGCAGAAAGTAGCATATAAATTAAAATAATTGAGTTGAATTTTCAAACATCTGGTTTAAATTTATGATCTATGAACTAGATTAAGAAGTGAGTAACAGCATAAACATCGGAATAAAAAAAACTGGATTGTTAAATTGTTTATCAATATTTGGATAGTATTTCGAAGCAACCCATAGCAACTTTATCTAACGCTACGGGAAGGCAAAATTGTTATCTTTTACTGAAAACATATATATTATTTACAGAATTCTATTTTTCCATAAGCTGATATATGTCGGTAACTAGAGATTTTCTGAGATCTTATGGATTTTCAGTTTTCCTGAATAATTTAACATCATGTTTGCTGAAGGAAGTAGTTGTTGACTAATTGAAATAGTTATTTGTTTTCAATGTGCTGAAACCAATTTTTCACTCCGATTGATATTAGTCATAATATATTTGTTGCAGCTCTGCTATACTAATGCGAATTCCCTTCACAGTGCACTACAGAAAACTACCATACTTTTTAGTTATTATCTTTAAATTATTGAATCCTCGTCATTTAACTCTCCGTAAATTATTTTTATAAGACATTACTGCGTTTAAGTTTGATATGAAATTATTGGTCATCATAATTCAATCACAGAGTCGTAAATATTTGTACGTATTAAGATTTTAAATATTAATAAAATTAAACCGTATCTTTATTTCGAAATCGTCAAATAAAATATTAGTTTCTGCATAATGAATAGCAGTGAAACCGAAGACAAATGTTTCATCTTATTTGAGACCCATCAACTGATAAGCATCATCGAAAAGTGTTATAGAAGCATAACTGCAAGCAATATAGAGATACCAGTTTAAAAACTTGTATGTCAACAATATCTAAAGGGATTTACTTTTTAACGTCCGCAACCGTAATGTATACACCCCCAAAAATCATAAAATATATTGTTAGTAATGATCATTACTGTAATTTAAGTTGGCTGGATAACCAGTGAAAGTCAACAGCAATGGATAGCTATCGCACGATATCCCAAGTATTCTGAAGTATAGGAAGAGGTACTGTTATTTGCGTCATTGAGCAACTTTGGTTAAGTAATCATCAAAAGGAACAGAATCTCGGAAATTCATTCAATCAGAAGCTGTAACCAGTGAAGTTCAACGATGTCAAAATAAGACAGGTATCACTAGTGAAAATAGATCACAGTTCAGTATTGTTTCAAAATGATGTGTTTAAAATGTGAACCATTAAATAGAGATTCAATAGTCTGAAAACCTATATAGTTAAAGAACTAGATATGAAAGTTCTTAGTTTTTTCCTAGGAAGAGTTATAAATGCTCGTCACTGGATTTACATGATAATAAGCTAAAGCACACTTCCACTACCTAGGGGTGTTAGCAATTTTTCTGTCCGTTAGATAAACTAAAAAAGATTTTCACATGCATTCTATACAACCATACCACCATTTTTGTAATAAAATAAATCAGTCATTTTAAAAAATTGTTTCAGCCAATAGACAGCTATGCATTATTTTTTACATCTTGAGAGAGAAAAAAACAACAAAGAAACGTTAACACCATTACTGTCAGTCATTTTTAATAAGTTTTCATTGAAACAGGAGAACACTTTATGAAAAAATGAATCTGCCTTTAGTCAACATGTTAAAATGTTAGAACTATGTGAAATCAGCAATGATTCATAATGAATTAATGACTAGGGTTAGAAAAAGTCTGTTAGCCATATAATATTGACATTATTTTTATCAAGCCTTTACAAGAAAACCATTTATTTGTTATATTCTATAGAATAAAGTTTACAAAGTATGAGACAAAGCAGAATAGTTGAAAGTAATTAGGCGTGAAGTATGAAATTACCTTTGTGTGTATCTGAATACATTCACAACAATGTTGATCCATTTATGTATTGTAACTGGTTATCAAATAATTATATCCTATCAATAAACACTGAAGCATAATCATATTTATTATTTGGTTATTATCGTGCAAAGAATTATTCAACAGGATACTGTTCCAAAGGGTTTGCTGAGTTTTATCATTATAGATTAACTAAAGAATTTTAAAAACTAATAAGCCATTCAAACCTTTGAATAAGAGACCACTCATTCAAGTCTTTATCACACTTTGGTTCGCTTTTAACTTCTGCTCTACACTATAGCTGAAGCCTGATAAATTGATTCATATTTAGTCGGAAAAAAATGTTGATTTGTCTAGTCTTGGTATTTTTTTCGTGAAGTGATCAGCTATTTCATAAAATGCCTTTCATACTCTTAACATTATCTACTCAATTTAATCAAGATTTTATTACGATAAATATCTGTGCTTGTTCTAATAACTAAATTGACTGTTCACTCTTTCTTTTTTTCTTTTGCTAAAAAGTCACCTCCTTTTAAAAACGGAAATGTTTCTCATACTAATGAACAGTAGCTTAATTGACATGATAATGATATAAATACCTTTATTTGGGGGGGAGGAATTATTGAAAGCAATTTATGTTTAATTTGCAAAGGTGCTAATCTGTATATAATCTGACAATGGATTATCAATTTAATTGATAATGAATGTCTATTTCTCTCTATTCTTTTATACTAATAATTGTATCTAGAAATGAAATGTTTTTTGTTTCGATATTATGATGATAATAATAAATCATAGTGTGTTCTTTTAATGCAATGGTTTTATGTCATAAACAAAATTATATTCTAGTGATTTTATGCACTAGAATTGTTTCTGAGTAATTCCATGGGAATTTTTAAGTTAGGCAGATAATGATCTATAAGCCTTTATTGATCGTAAGAACTTATGTTATACCGTTTATGATAATTGCATTTATTAACAAGTTTTAATGAGAATATAACTCACATCTAGAAGTTCTCCAATGATCTACATAGGAAAGTATAAATAAATTACATTGACTTTAACTGATTTATAAAAAACTTAAATATAGCTTATTTAAAATAAGTTTTTCATCAATACTTCCATATCTGGTTCAACTTGTCAATTAAAGTATGTTCAATAGTTCATCATTACTATTCATACTATTAAGTAAAATGAATAATTAAAGACAACTTCAAAGTAGTCTATCATCAGAAAATAGTGATAAGCACAAACAATACAAATAAATAGTAGCTTTATAACTTAAATGAAGGACAATAAGACACATTTTTTACAATCACGAATAAGTCTAGTAAGATTTTACTTTACTTAACTTATTGTATAGATAGACTTTAAATTGGCTTAATGTACATTAATTTTTTGAACTATACATGAATTGGTGATTGAAGTATGTAAGTAAATATGGGGGAGAAAAAAAAATAGGAGAAAATCAGGAAAATTTTTCTTGAAATCTGTTTTGTTTGACATTTACTAAGTTTTTTTTGGTTTTTTTTTTAAATATCAAATGATATTACAATGTGTTCTTTCCTACACTGATTATTTACTTCAGTTAAAAAGTCATATCAATTTATATTAGATGACATATAACATAGATGACAATTGCTGATAGACTATAAAAAAGTTTGATAATCATTATCTTATGATTTAAAAGAAAAGGTAGTTTTTGAAAAAGAAAAGCACAACTGTGACTTGGGTTTTATATCTTTAGTAAATAAACAGATAAGTCAAGTTAGTATATAACGTTAAATAAATGAGAACATGTGAAAATAAGAATGATATTCATATATTTTATTTTAGATAATCAAGATTTCTTGTCTACATCCTGTAATATAAATGACATTTGACACTAATTTATATTTAAAGTAATTTTATTGGTTGAAAATGAAGTAATTCGGAAGTTTCATACAGGATACTGATTTAGATTTTTTTTTTCAGAGGAATAATCAAAATCGGAATTATCAGAGATCTAAAATAAATCTGTACTTGACGCTTCTTTAATCATCTTCAAATGTTCTTTCATTCATAGAGGGGATGTTAGTTATTTTGATTCATATATTTTATTCGATTAGTTGAACCAAATATTTGAGTGAAACGTTGGAATTATATTTCAGTCGCTTGAATTATTTCTAATTTAATGTCACATTTAATGGTTTCTATATAATAACCACTCATTTCCTATCCAGTTTTATCTGATTTCCGACGAGTGTTTATTTGACCGAATATAATATGTTGAACAATTCAGAATAACAATATCACTGAACTAATGTTTAGTCAAATGGTTGCTGAAGATTCATTTAATTTGAGAACTGAGTCCCACATAGATATCCGAGGATCAAAGAAAAAAGTTATGACTGATGATGTTCAGTTGTTATACGGCTGAAATGGATACTGATAATGCTATCTTGTGATGATTGTTATATATTTTGGATTTTCTGAAGTTGGAAGTACGAGGAATGAAAACTATATTCAATGATGTAAATAAGTCATGCTCATAAACAGAGCCGAACTTTCACATTCTGATTTTATGTATAATCATTGGTATGTTCTGTTGTGATGTCTCAAATCAGAACAATTTACCAGTTTATTACTTCATGGTTTTTATTGGTTCACTAGCTAATGTCATTTACTGAAGAAAATTCACTTTACAGTACAATCAACGTGAAAGATTTGATCCAAGAAATGAATTAATGAAATAAATATATACTAAGGCTTTTTTATAGTTTTCTTACAGTAATACGTAAGAAACCTTTATAATTAATATTTTTTCGGCGGTGAATGTCTTACTATTTCTTGAATTCTGTTTCGTTCAGTCAAGAATGTTTGTTCCATTTAAATAGCTTTCAGTAAAATTTTTATTTTAAACTTCTCTAGTGAATCAATTGTACTAAGACAGACTGTTGAAAATAATTCAATTTATAATACATGATACAGAAAACTTAAAATTTATAAGTTCTGAAATGTACTGATAATGCCGGTTATTGTACAAATCTACTTTCTTACTGTAGAATAGTGAACGATGTTAAAATAATTTATTCCTGTGTAACTGTATTAATGGAACATAATTATGAGGATATATCTTATCCACTCAAACCTAGAATGGATTTCTTAAACCTTTTCTGCACTATAGTATAAATATATATGTTATGCATAACATAATATGTTGTTTAGATAGTGAAAAATCGTCATAATGGTGTAGTGAATAAGAACACAAGTGGTGGACGATCGAGTGTATTTGAACACAAAGTTACAGTATATCATAGCAAAATCTGAAAATCATACAGTAAATACTTAATTTGCAAAATATAAATAAATCCTCCCAGACTTCATTGTTCCTACATTTTCATACCAATTGCTTTTTGTTCCCGTTCTTTCCTTTTCGACCTTCTGCTGACAGACATTCTAATCCTGACTATCATTATATATTACTCATATCTATATAAGTAGCACACACCACAATGGTACTTTAATCAGTCAGAACAGAAATCAATTACTCAAGAACTATCATTAGGTATAATTATTTGTTTTATATCACAATAAATCCGGAGTGGTTATAAAAAGATTAGTAAACAGATTTTGTAATTAAGTCTGTGCTCTCTTATGTCTGTTAGATATGATCACTGATTATATACAAACTTGTAAAATCTTAACTAACCGATCTCAAATATCTTCCAAGTTGTAGACAACGATTAATGTATTAAAAAGAACTACAAATGAAGTGGCACAATCGCACTACGTTAGTTCACTGAATAATATATTTTGTATGTGTTTTTGTGTCATCAACTATTAAACCTTTTAAATAAAGCATTTAGATTCAGTCTGTTTATATAATGATTTGACTTTTATTCTGATAAAATACTTATGTCGAGTCTAAATACTTTGAACATATTCAAAATAGAGTTCGTCACAGTAAAAGTTCTTTTGTGAACTAGAAAATGTAAACTATGGTTTATCTCCCTTTTAATGCATTTTAATAAGATTAACTTAATTTATGGTTTTACGCCACTATTATAAGGGATAGGAACAATGCTAGTAACTGAAATTCACCTATGCGATGATGGAGAAAACTTGTACCTTAGTGGAATGATTTTTGAAGTTGACAGTTTTGCAAAATGGACAGTTTATTCATGAAGCTTTTCTTTTTATTTCAAGATACACTATTAGCATATACTTTCTATTATATTATATGTTACATTAAAACCCCTAAAACCTCATATTATATAAATGTTTCCGTAATAAGTGCAATAAGCCGAAAACAGCTTGTCATAGTTATTGGGTGTTGACCATTATTTCTACCCAGTAACCATTTTGTTAACTGAAATACTTCGAACAATTATATCGTCTTCTTGTCTGATAAATATCGAACTTTTTTCATAATGGCAGACCGCGTCTCCATATTTCATCAAGTTCCAAACTAGCTAACAAAAGGAGTATTATTACACTTACTCTACATTTCTAAAGCCTATTAATTCTGACTGATAGAACTTAACGTGTGTATTTTAGGGAAGTATATTCAGTTCCTCTATTTGCCTTAATAATTTTATTGCATTTATTATGTTATCTCCTTATAGCGAATTTTTTGCATTTCATTTTGATCGACAGGACTCAGCTGGAACTAGATGTTAGACAAACGTGATATTTGTTATCGCTCAGTGACTAATCAATCTAAATATTGTTATCGCGATTGACATCTATTTTGTATGAATCAATAAACCTAAGAATATATTTATACACCAATGTACTGATAAAAATATTGAAATATGTCAGTTAAACAAATAGTCAAACGAATGTGAAATAAATTATTTTAGTGTACAATCAGAAATGATGAATTTTACAATTCATACCAATGAGTAAGCAAGGAATAATACAATGTTCCCGACACTGGAGTTGCCAGCTTCTTCAAAGAAAAATAGACAGCAAAATAATTGATGAACTTCAATAAACCAAAACAAACTAATGGTTAATGATTGATAAATCATTCAGATGGGGATTAAAATCATTAGTTTATGCAACTCTATTTGGCTAGTATTGTTCTAATTAGAAGTAAAACAATATCAAAATTTTAAAGAGTAATTAGACAACAGTATAATGTCATTTCGAAGCACTTGAAAAACTCTAGATTTAAAAAATTTAGTAAACAATTTTTTTATGCTCAACATTAGATAACACTGAGAATAGATGACGCTAAGATGACTTCATTAAAGAAAACATTACTGCATTCTGCTTCATGATTATTCAAGTTTCAAATGACATAAATTCGCTATTAGATTATTATTTCAATAGCTTAATATATTGAATTCGTTATTTGTAGACTGACGTGGATTGTTATTTGAAGATTTGTATAATTTCTATGCTGTTTTCTTTACAGATAGTTAACAGCTGGAGAATTAACCGAAGTCATAAGTTCCTAAACAGCTCTTTTTGTCTATTTACAAGAGTTTGCATTTGTGATTTTACTTGGTCAGTTTCCCCTTAATAACTTTGTTATCACTAAACAAGTCAATAACTATCTGGATTCGGTAGCTTAGTAGAAAACGCACTAGTGTATGGAACCATACGTATTTTCTTTGAATCTCAATGGGAAAATCAATACTAGGATACAGCAACATCCAGCTGACGAGAACTAAATAATGCGAAACCTGGAGCCTTGATTTAATTGCTAAACAGAGTCAAACTTTACTGTAACCTATTTTATTCTGACTGAAGTTTCATATCATGAGCTAACTTCGATTCTAATTTAAAAAAGACTGGTATCCAGGATCAAGGATCATGAACATAAATGAGCTGAAGACCATTAATTGTCACATAAACTGTAAAGTGGAAATTGCTGAGATCTATGCTGTAAAAACAATATGACCATTTTATTGTATTTTATCTGTATAATGGTTCTTAAGCTACGTGTAAAAATTTACAAATCATGAGACTCTCTTTTTATCTAGTGAATATTATCGTTATTCATATTCTTCTTTTTTTAATTTTTACAGATCAACAACATTCTCATCATCTTCATTAATGGATATGGAACCTGGCTTCAAATTAATACTTACAGCGATAACTGATGGTAATTTAATAAATTCATGAGATGAGTGTTCGCTTATATTCTGGTTGGCTATATGTATATAACCGAATAGCTATGGATTTAACATAATTTTTATGTTTTTAGAAATTTCAATTAGAGAATTTCCACATATATCCTCATTAGATGTACACCTGTGAAAAGAGTAAATAGACCATCCATAGAGATGTAGGGAAACTGAACTAGTGAAACAGTTTGTACAACTTTTGATAACTGAAATATAATAATAATAATATTAATGTACCAAACTAGGACAATTCAATATTTTCTTTGTCCACTAAAATCCATTGACTTGAATGAAACAGGTTAACTGTTTTACATGATATTTCATTCTTAGTTGTTGGTGTTGATCGGTAATAGGAATCTTCTACCTAAAAGAAGATACATACTCGAACAGTTATCATTGAAGCTTAATTTAATTGAACATCTCCACCAAGTCATATAACATACAAATAAAAAACAATGTGTACATCAATAA
Organism: Schistosoma spindalis; assembly: GCA_946903255.1. Classification (NCBI taxonomy): domain Eukaryota; kingdom Metazoa; phylum Platyhelminthes; class Trematoda; order Strigeidida; family Schistosomatidae; genus Schistosoma; species Schistosoma spindalis. The sequence continues at coordinate 79,019,074 of OX336416.1, read as the reverse complement.
TTAACAATTGAAGTCTGTTATAATTGTCATTTGTATTCTGATCATGGAATAAAAATTATACAGATGCATTCATTTTACAATTACTGATAAATGTATCATGTTATTAAATGGTTATAACTGTGAAATCCATCGAGATTCAATTCATTCCTGATAATTGACTAGTATACTTCTGTTACTTCTGATAATAGATAGATTTAAGATATGACATTGACATTTAATTATGTCCATTCAACACTTAACATTATCACTTAATAATCACATCTCAAGAGAGAAAATTATATTCTCATGTGGTAAATTGTAGTTTTTGAACATATTTAATGGTGATAGTCATGATATTTGTTTACATAGAATATATCATCATTAATATTACTTTTTACATTCCAACGAGAATTCATATATAATAATAGTGATAGTTCTTGACATACAATATCCTTTGAGAATTGTTGTTATTGTTATACATGCCTATATAGTTATAAAATTGTTAGATTATCTACAGTAATCCAAACTACTTCTCTAGTCTTTCTTATCAATACCCTCTGTTTAAAGTAAAGTATACTATGACAATGTCAAAAATATGATATGAATTTTTAAAATAGAAGATAATTTTGCTTGAATTCGTTGATTTGATTAATTGTGAAAATTCTAGTTAAATATCTTATTGTTATGGTTTTAAAACAAAGTGAATTATGCTTTTAAATTATACTGAAGCAAATATCTATTTCATTTTTAAATGATAATTTATTAATATAATAAAAGTAACTAAGGGGTTAATTCTACTGCGAATATTGGTAATACTTGAATTGAATAAGCACATGATTTTGGTAATGTTAATTTCTCTAAAGTGAATATTTATGAAATTGTTTATTGTTCCAAATTCACTTAATGTTGTTTACTTGTATCTTCTTATTGTTGTTTAGGACTGAAATTGATCAGTCTCTTGTTGACATATGTGCATCCCGTGCGGTTTGCTTCAGTATTGTCTTAAGTCATATGCTTTATACGCAAAGATGGATAGTGGTTAGCAGTGAAATTCAGGACTTGCGTTTCGTCCTACATGAAACTCGTCGGCTGGATGTACCTGCATCTCAGAGTCGAGTCCCGAAGTGAACATCAACAACATCCATCTTTGCTTGTAAAGCTTGTTTATTGTTCCGTTAGAAAACATTTTAACACAAATTTCATATAGAAATTAGATTTTAGAGTTTCTCTACAAATAACTAACGGATTTTCCTGTCAGTATAGAACGTTATTGACTTTAAAAGTGAATTTTTCACTGGAAGATTTTCTAGGTTAGATAGGCAAAGCAACATTGACAAAGTTCTAATAAACCACAAATTCCTCTCACCATTTTAACACTTTAACCAACTTGTTTGGTAACCCATCCCCAGATTGGACAAGTGATCACTTTATTTTCTCTTTTTAACACAGCCCATGTTTTAATTTGTTCTAATGAGATTTATTTTAGTATTGATATTGTATTCGATCTCCAAGATCAAAGTTTGAACACCAACATTTAACTAAGAATAGTTAAAGTTGTAAGTTTTTAACTTATCTTTAATACACGTACTTTGAATATATCTGTTTCTATCCGACATGGATTAGCTCCACTAGTCACGGCTTTTCACTATAACTCTGAAAATTCCTTCAAGAAGCTAGTCACTAGTGAACATATAACTATAGGCAACTTTAATATTAAGTTTGGATTTTAATTTTTATTAAACTTATCTAACTTCCACATCTCATTATTTAATATATATATATATATATATATATATATATATATATATATAATCACAGTCAGTAAGTAGGTTCATATAAACCGCTGATTTAAAAAAGTAGATGGTTCTTTTAAAATATGCCTATTAGTGATAATTGAATTGATTTTTAAAAAATTTACCATCGGTCAGATTGAATTTCTATATCCAAAACATTTTGTTGTTTTTTTTCTTTTGTTTTCGCGAAATACATCAAACTGTTTTGCGTGCATAAAACCCATTTCCTTTAGTTTTTTGTAATTTACACACTTTTATTATTTTTTTGATAGAACTAACAATTAAGAAAATTATGCTGTTAATTAGACTTTTGCATTTTAATTATTGTTATTTAAATTTACGGTAGAAACAAAGTTATTTAAATGAAGTTGATGGTTCATTTGATGATGATTATGTTCCTTGTTCTCTTTATATATATATATATATATATATATATATATATATATATATATATATATATATATATATATATATATATATATATATATATATATATATATATATATATATATATATATATATATATATATAAATAATTTAATCATTAATCACTAACTTCGAATTATAGATTGAGAATTGAATAGAAGTTTCATTTTATAATAAGAAATAATTTCCAATTTTGTGAATTTTGTTGCGTAGTTATTATTGTTATTCAGTGGGTTATTTTACAATTCAATGCAACATTATTATTCACAATCAATTGGTTATTAAACATTTTTGATTGAGATCATAAATTGATTGATGCTAGACCACCAGTGAAAACCTGGAAGCACTGGATGGCCGTTTCGTCCTAGTGTAGAACTCGTCACCAGTGTACATTCACGATCCCGCTCGCAGAATTCTAACCCAGGGTCTTAGGTCTCGCATGCGGACGCTTAATCTCGGATCATGATCTCAATCAATAGCTTAATGATTGCCACAATCCTATAGTGATAATTGCCATGTGCTCACTAGTGACTAAATTCATGAGGGAATTCTCGGAGTTCTAGTAAAAAACCGTGACCAATGGAGCTGATTCGTGTCGGGTAGAAACATGTATCTACCTATTATGTCCCAATAAGCATAATGAATGGTAACTTTTGTGATCCATTTATGGGTTAATACTATACGTATATTTTTATCGTATAATTGTTGAATAACTAAACTATTCATATTCATATTCCTCTTATCATGAGCTTTATTTTAACCTATAAACTATTATTATACGATTTAAAATTCTTGAATTATATCCTGTCTACTAATCACTACCTCCCATATTCACAGTCATATTTGGCCAAATCTTGTACAAATGTTGTTTTCATATTTTACGGTACGATGTGGTCTGTTTGATTGGTATATAAACCCCGTATGTTTGAAATAAATGTATCATATTGCAGAAGCCAAGGTTGTGCTCAACTGGCTGGGCTAGGCGGAAAGCAGGACCAATCAGGACTATAGACTGTGCGTACTTGTTTTATACGTCATTGGTTCGATCGATAATTCACTGCTCCCTAATTGGGGCTCACAAGTGTAACACTACCTCAGTACAATGAAAGATGGTCCCGCAATTTCGTGGATTAGTTGAGGTAAGATATTAACACTGTTGGATGCCAGCTCAGTGGTCCAGAGGTTCCTAGGTTCGAATCTAGGGATCGTGGATGAGCACTGCTGAGGAGCCCCACAATAGGACGAAACGACTGTCCAGTGCTTCCAGGTTTTTAATGGTGGTTTAACATCAATCAGTTCATGATTTCAATTTAAAAAATAATAATCTCCACAACCCTATAATAATATCAACCATTTTATTGGCATTAGTAAATGACCAACATTATAGCTTTATTTAACCGCATCTATGTTTGACTTCTTATATAAATTTAACTAGCGTAAACCTCAGTGAATAAATGCGTTATATCGAAATGACTTATTTGAACATGATCACTGTAAAATCATTTCAACAATTGACTCTTTTTAGATGCGTAAACTGTAGTAAGTAATTTTTGCATGTGAAGTTTAATTGAAAGTGAGATTTTAATGGATCATATTCTTGAAATAAACGTATGATCATTGTTTTTTGACGACCGTTTATTTGATTGTGTACTATTACATTTACTTTTTTGTAATGTTGGGTTTTAGCTTTTTTGGGAGAAATCTATTTTTTGATTTAAGGTTTACCAACGTCAAACAAATAGCAGGCAGGATCATTAAAAATAATAGATAGACGTATCTATTGACTATATTTCTGATGAATGCTATCTGATAAAACTATTGCTTTTTAACAGAATTCTGACAGAATAAGAAGAACTACTTCTTTTTTGACAAACAAGGTGGTTTTACAAATAATATAAATATATACAAAACATTAGTCAGTTATTGGCTCATTTACTGACTAATCAACTATGTATATCACTCTTGCACACATTTTGTTCAGTAAGAATCATGATATATAACTAATTACCTTAAGGCTAATAGGTCAGACAAATGAACTCCAATTCAATTATCTCAAAACATAGTGTTCTTCTGTTGAATATAGGATATCCTGGGTTCCGTTCCACGCATTTTATATAGCTGGTTAGTGATGAATACTTCGTTTGGCAACCTGTGATACTGAAATAGGTTAGAAACTTTTGTGCACTATATCCCTGTACTGCTGCCGTAAAGATTTAAGGAAAACGAAAACATAACGTCGGTATGATATTATACTCTATTTTATATTGTGCAATCATCTTCCAGAGCTAAACTAATGTTGATCACTGTAGTTCTCTTGAACTTCATACTTTTATTCCCGTTTATGATGTACGCACATTTAAAGCGCCACGTAATCTGACTACAGATAAGTTGTTCTCATTAAAGAAAAATGACCTCTCGATAACTAGTTCAATACTTCATGATTAATCATTAATTAAATTAAATATAATTTATGGGTACATTGATAATGTCATACACAATCCACTGCTATACTATATTAGTACTTTCTGGGGGACAAAAATTTTCTTCAAAGGGTTTATCATTTTTGTTTTTGTCTCAGAATTATATTAAAGTTATTTTTGTCAAATGATCGATTTCACTCTAGTAATTCCAAAACAACCACAAATTTACCATCTACAAATTCATACACAAATTAATCAATATTTGCTACCCATTATCCCGCTGACTTTACCTTATTGTTGATCTATCAAGTTGAGATATGAACACTAAGGTAACTGACTCGATGTCACCGTGAAAATTGTTAGATATTAGGTGGTAGAAGGATTCTGTAACTGTATTTCATTATTAAACTTAGTCATCGCCCTTGGTGATTTAAAACTCTAACTGTTTGGTAAGAGCATATACCACTAAATAGTCCCGACTATCTTTGAAATTAAGGTTATGACCCAATCGGTTATCAATAAATGAGTTATTTTAAAATAGTTGAAGTGATCAATTTACAATAACAGCCATTTCATTCGAAACTATTTAAGCCAATATATTACTTAGCGTATCATATATTAAAGGTTTTAAGCTACGATTGACGTGAGTAACACACGTTTGGCCCTCATAATAATCAACCTACCAGTCCTAGGTTTCAATGACCGATAAGTGCTTTTGTTAAATTTTTGTCTAATGGGTGTTCAGCAATAATAACAATATCTTTGCTTTCAGTTAAGGAACTGCCATAAAGCAGTCGTTTCTTAGAAAACTACGTAACCACAGTGCACAATATTAATCACTTTCATACTTTTATCAAATGTATTCGTATGTCATTAAAACACGTGTTTATAAACAAATATTTAAATTTGTGCAGTTTTTTTTATTGAAGTTTAGCTCAGAGTCACTCCATTTGTCTAATTTGGTTCTGAATCCTTTGTAAAACCTATTGATCTTTTTCATTCTGTAGTCATTTGTTGTGTTTTCTAGACAAATGAAGAGTACGTAATATCAAAATATTCGTTTTGTTCAGCAAATAGTGCCTTAATACAAACAGAATAGCTGAAATTAAAGGATATATGAATGTTGTTGAATAGAATGTAATTGAGAAGCTGTTGAGCTTAACTAAATACGTTGTCCAAGAAAGTTTAATTAAGAATACTATAACAATATTGGTAAAATCATATTTACGAATGAAAGATACGAAACTTCGGATAAATTACAACAACAGTAAACAGATTGAGAGTAAAAGGAAAAAATTCACATTGAAAATGAATAACATAATGAGTGAACTCCCAAATAAAATTGTTGATATATGGGCGAGAATGATAATGATTGGTTGTCTGCTTAGTCTGACAGGTGTAAGATAAGTTATATATTCCCCTATAATTATAATTATTATTATTGATTGTTCATTATTGTTGGATTGTGTCAGGTTTTGGTGTGGAAATGTTCTAACGTTCTAGTCAGGCTAATCACGTGTTCTTGATCTGAGTTGTGTTGAAGTTCTATAGAATAGACACTGGAATGGAATCTAGTGTAGATATTCGTCTAAGGTAAGTTAACGTCCCATACAAGTAAACACGCAAAACCAACCCTTATAACAAATGTAAAATGTCATGATCTACTAATTTTGTAAATATTCAGATCAAATCAAAGTTGTCTGTTAGCCAGTTATTTAAACAAATTATATTAAAACTCGATTTTTTTGTCAGTTACTAATTCTAGATATAACTAATATAAAAGAATATTCTTCGTTTTATACATTAGTGTTGTAATTAATATTTCTACAATTGCTAATAAAAATGAATGTTATATCAGTCTTAGATTCTTGAGCATTTGTTTGTTAAACATGGTACCTAGTTTTTACAACAACATTTGTATTACTAGATGCGTATAATGACGGTACGATGGTAAGTATTCATCGATTTTTCACACTAATGCTCAGAAGAATGTTTATTATGACTAAACCGGTTCATTTAAAGGAAACTGAAGCATGGAATGTGTCCCTTGAATATTGAACAAATTATGTCAGGCTTAATCGTAGTTGGGTAATAATGATCCAATAGCATACGTAACAGTTTGGCAACATGTTTTCATTGTAGATACTTGCGCACCATCTGGTCGTATGTAAACTATTGCTGTCTGAGTAGACAAATCAGTAAGTTTTATGAGACATAAAATATTATTGCATCGTGTCCAGGTAAAAAATTGAAAACCGTACGTAGATCTTGGTTCTAGCATTTTTGTAAATAATAACTTATGACTGTAAATCTAATAAATAATTTATCAAAAAGAGAATATTTTTGGTTTACATATCTGTTGAAGTATTAGTTATTTGAAACGAGCAACCTGGATTGACTTAATTCATTAACGATCGAATTTAAAAGAATAACTAACTGCTGACAATGTTTAACACGCTGGTTTGTAATTATACGAATTTAGTTTTTTTTTAAAACCGCTAAGCGGTTATCCAGACTTTATCTGGTTCTTATGGAACTAAAGGATATACGACTAGACGTGTTTCACTTTCACTTTGATAGATCATGTCGTCCCAGTTGATATGGAGTTAAATCATAAATGGTTACCGACTGATTGACTAATCAATGGTTCGAAACGACGTCGATTGTCAGACTTTATAAATAACTCGATATTGTCGATGTGATTTTTTATCTCTTTTTACAATCCACATATTAAATATTTCAGCAAAATTCTAATAAAAATAAACTTATGGTCCCAGGTGAAATAATCAATTAGATTCTTCGAACAATAATTATAAAACATAATCACTATTGTAACTCAACAAACCAGTGGATAGTACACTAACAGATCTCATAAAGACTGGACTTGTATCTTCTATTTATCTTTGAGCTATTGGATAATAAAAATTCCAGTTTCAATTAAATATGAAGTAACATCCATACAATGAGAAATAAAACTTAGTATTATCTAAATTTAGCGACTTCTAATTTAGCTATTTATTATCTGTGTCAGTTGGATGCCACCAGTATACAACTAACTTAAACTAGTCGAATGAATTGTTCTTTCTCGAAGCATAAATATGTATTTTTGAATCCTACAGGTATTTTATTACATCAAACGTCAAACGACGCCGAAAAACTTGGTTGTAGATTTAGGCCACCAAAAAAAACAAAAAAACAAACAAATGAAACCAAATAATCTACATTGCGAGCTTCCCTTTCTTCCATAGATATTAGAAAATGCTTTCAATTTAAACTAAGCATAAATAATCATATGATTTCTTTCATATTCTGATGAAAAATAATTTTTTTATATCTACTGTTCTCACAATTTTATCTTGTTTGTAAGTATTTCATTTCCGTTAATAGAACTAACTTCCTTTTAAAAGTAGTTTACCAAGTGAAACTGATATGAAAATGAAAAATGGTGAAACAAGTATTTTTCACAATGTGATTTCCTTTCTGTTTTGACTTTTACGTTGTAGTTATTTATAAAAAAATTTGAAAACATTGAAATTCAGAATAGCGATAGTTAAGTCGATATATATATATATATATATATATATATATATATATATATATATTCATGAAATCAACTATTGTGTAAACTCTGAACGTAAGTCGATATTGCAAGAAACGTTTTCTAGAAGATCAGTAACTTTAAGATTTTAAACAGTTTTTAAAATTGAGATTTTTCGAAAACGTTGATTGTCTCAATTAGGAATAACATAACTATACAGTAGAGTAGTAACTTGTTCTTACAAGCATTGTTTGATAAATGTTTACAATGTTAAGGAAATTAAGTCTATTAGACTTTATTCAAAGCTGATTTTTGAGAATATTTAGCTTTATTTCTTCAAGAAGATGATATGCATACCTTCAATGTTGTCTTCAATATCATGAAACATATCTTTGGTTGCCCATTTTTAATTATCAATATCAAAAAGTACCTGTATATATGGATAGTGAGGTTGTGTATTACCTTATTGTTCAGTGTTCAATAATTTACACAATGTTTTTACTATCGATTTTTAGCAATCTAAAAATGAAACATAAAATCTATTCGTCTGTTCATTTTTATTGCATAATGTCTTAGGGATTTGCCTAGGATGTTGAAAACCCAAGTATCGTATTCGTCAAAATTATTATAAATTAGAGCCCATACCAATAACATCAAATTCATCAACTTTAACATGATATTCACTGTAGTCGATAGCTCCATGCATAGTTTGCACGTTCCAAACCAGCCTACCACAACACTAGAAAAGCTAGCTAAGTGCCTTCTATATTTAAGACAACTGGCGTGTTTATATGTTTAGAATACCAAACGACAACACATCAAAAATAATACATTATATCACGTACATAACAGTAGAACTTGGATATAGACCTAAACAATGCACCGGTTGGTGGATTAAGCGTAGTAAAAGACAGTAATACTCTATAGATAAACAAGTACCTTACAATTTAAAGTGTAAAGAATTACCAAAAGCTAATTGTTTAACGAGTAAATATAAAAATATATGTACAAACTGATTTCTATGGGAATGGTTTCCTCAGTGCCATAATTTATTTGCCTTAATTTCTCTTAATTGACATATAAAGAGTTAAGATTGTAGTTGGAAACTAATGTAAACAATAACCTCGTAGTTAAAATGCTGTTCATAACTAACTAGTGATATCTATATTATTGAATAAGAAAAAGAGAATTCTCTTTTTCTTATTCAATGAATATATGGCTTATTTTAATTATATCTATATTACTTTTGATAGGAGCATAATTTTTCTAAGAATTTCCAGTTTTTTTAGTCATACAGTATTATTCATTATAGATATTTATCATAATAAATTGTCTTTGTTTCAACTAACCTTTCTTCAAGCGAAATCTGCAGGTGTTTGTGAAAATAATGAATTCTTTTGTGGGCATATATCATTGGAACCATCTCAATTATCATATATGCACAGAAATAAACGTTTAATAACCAATATACTAAACTCACCTGATAAAACAAACTATTCTACTGATATTCAGCCGATAACTACTAAACAAATTTTACAAAACATTGTTCAAAATAATTTATCAAAAGTTAAATCAGTCAAACTAAAACAACGTCGATCATCCAAACGTAAAGATTATGGTTATTGTATATCAAGATTACTTCAATGTGATAGTATTGTACATTGTCATAATGCAAGAGATGAATTACCTAGTTTACGAATGAATCCGTCAGATTTACCTCATCAATTATTACATGCATTGGTTGGTGCTTATCTTACTCCTGCTGATTTAAACAATGTTGGTTGTACAGTATATAAATTAAACAATGATCCACTTATAAACAATAATAATAAATACACATTAGTCAAAAGTTTATTTCCTAGCTCACAAGTGGAAAGTAAGTTTTTAAACTGCGTTTATTATTAAGCAATACTTAAACAACTTTATGCATATAATTAGAAGTCTTTTTAATTTATCCTCTGAATTCAATATGTGTATATATGTTCATGTAATAGCAACAAAAATATTCTCTTCATTATGTCACTCATCTTAAACTGGATGATATAATAGCAATTCCTTCTATTATCATTCTGGGCAACAGTGTCAGTGTCTATCTCAGAAAAGGGTGGGTTTTTTTAAAAACTGAATAAAGTTAAGAATAGAGAAAAATTTAGCAATGTTAAGAAAGTGCAAAAAAAAAGAGTTTAAGTTTGCCCGTACTTAATGAGTATGGCAACATATATCCTTCGTATATCATTCAATGCACATACAGTCACTCAGTTATATTGCTATAATGCTTATTTGGGATTAGAGTTTGATAGCTTAAGAACTCAGTAATGTTATTAAGCAAAGGATATAATACAATAAAACCCTACGTCTAATATGATTCACTTTAAATTAAATATTTGGCGGTATTCGTTAAAGATCTGAGAACATTAAATAATAATTATTGTTATACAGAAATTGATTTTACGTGGATAACATAGTCCAACAGATTGTTAATTTCATTAGTTGAAATCATGATTCAATTGAAGCTAGACCACCATGAAAAACCTGAAAGCACTGGACGGCCGTTTTGTTCTAGTATGGGACTCCTCAGCGGTGCGCATCCACGATCCCCCCACGAGGTTCGAACTCAGAACCTATTAGTCTCGCTCGCGAGCGCTTAACCATTAGACCACTGACTCGGCATCCAACGGTGTTAATGTCTAGCTTCAACCAATCCACCAATTTAGGTTGTTAATTGTTGTTTAATTGGTTTGTTGAAAAAATACACAAAAATTATGGATCGTAAGCTTTGTTCTGTGTTTGATAAAAAGACAATGAATACTTTGTCAGGAATAACGTATATAGGATCATCGTGTTTTATTTTTGAAAGTAACCCGGTTACCAATTATCATATTCGAAGTAATTTATTGTAGCAAAGATTTTTCAAATAATGTCTGTATAAGAAATTTACTTTTTGTATGAAACTACATTAAAATCTCATGATGTTACAACATTAATTGCAGAATATTTATTTTCTAAAGTAAAAAGAAACTGTACAGTTATGACGATATCATATAAATGACACTATTGCTGTTATCACAAGTGATGAACAAAATAGTTGTCAATTCAGTGTTTAGAACATTGTTTCTGGTGAATAGGTCATAAATCCAAATAACACCCCACCTACTTACATTCGAGTACTCGGATAGTATTAGTATGTATTATATAAACAGTGCAACTCACAAAGAAGTATACAAACCCGTATCTTATAAACAAATTACATTTGATCCCCTTTTTCAAACTTACTGTTAAGATTAATTGTTTATATGGTTTCTAATAAAAATTCTGTATATTAGTTGGAGAAATTATCGAAACCTAATTATCAGTGGTTCGAGAAGTCCTTTAGAAGTATACAGAATGGAACTCCGAAAATCTGTCTTTTTCCTAATATAAAACTACTGAGATTCACTGTCAGATGATTTGCAATAACCGATAAAATTCACTGATAAAAAACTGATGTGTAAATCCGGCAAATTTTCGAGAAAGGAAATAACTCGCTAGAGGTTCAAGCTTAAAATGCTGGCCATTCTTTCCTACGAAATCGCTCAATGGTATTATGTTGGTTGCAAAACTCAAGTGTCCTAATTTTAATCTCATATGTAGTTTAATATATGAATTACTGAAAAGGTTTAGACCAAAACGTACTATGACTTTAATGACTATCCCTGTCGGTTGTTACTAGACCTTCGGTTAATATAATTTCGCGTTCAAGTTAAGCCATTAACATAAACAAAACCTTATAGGTTTATTTACCCAAAAAAAAACCATTTGTCTTGTTATTCATTTGCTATGACATATAAGCCAAAAACCCCAAGCTGATCGAGAATGTCCTACTCTGATGTAATAAACTGTGTTGAAACTGCAAGATATAAATGTTACTAAATCTTTAAAATTTAACTGAATCAATTTTCTTGGAGACTGTAACATAAAACTATTAGTAGTAATTCAACATAAAAATAATTGACAAAATAAACGATGCAATTTGATTTGACAGGGAATCATCAAAATTAATACCATTAAGAATATCATAACCATTTTAAAATCCAAGTACACATAGACATCCTTTATTATTCTATACCCTCATAGCTAGAAATTCTCAGAGATATATTTATTACTCACCAATGTATTTTGGTTAGCACTTTTGCGTTTTCCATCAATCATCTATTTCTTCATTTAACAATTACCACAAGAAATAATTAATTGTTCTTACTTAAATTACTGTTGTTTAACTGAATACCTGAGATTATACTAAATGATCTGGTGTGTAAAATCACAATATGAAAAATTGACTGAATGTATGATTAATGTGTGTTATCCAAACTATTTTTTTGTGTATACTTTTTTCATCACACCACTGTTCACCCTTATCACTCCTATCGATACACTAATTTATGTTATTATGATAGGTAGTCTAACGAGAATACAGTATTTCTATCGACTTCATTCTGATTGGGCAAATTTTTTCTTGTGACAGTTTTGGTGAAATATTCTTCTTATAGCCACTCAAATCAGTGGGTATAAGTTGGGTAAGTAAAAATGGGAATTTTTCTCTAACAATCCTCCACACGTTCACTTATTTCCCATACTTAATTCGTTATTGAAAGAACCTAATGTATTTTAGGCTTTTGCTTTTAGATTCAGTAATTCTTTGTGATTTATTCTCACCCACCCCCACTGCACTTATATGCATGCAGTGTATATCATTCTTACAACGATTGTTCAATTCGTTTTTGTTTTCTGTAAATCCAGGAAAAAAACATATGTTAGTGTATTATCATTTATTACAGTAGGCATTTTGACAATTCGTTGACTAACTACTAGTAATACATTTAAGATATACAAATAAACTGATTTTTTTACCTTAAAAGAGAACTTTATAAGGTCACAGGAAAACACGATCAGTTTACGCTTAGTTATTCAAGTTGTTTGTTTACGAGAAATGGGAAACCATGCAAAAATGAATGTTCTCCTCATGTTTTATCAAGTATTATGATTATATCTAAAGGCCAACTTGACATTTTGTATGTTTATATACAATATAGTTAAACAATTGTTATAGATTAATAGAATGTTTCATTGCATCAATAAAGACGATATTCGAATTGTAAAGTATAGGACTACAGATAATTTTGACGTAGTTTGCATTATTACTAAATCCTATTCAAAGAGCCGCTGAGCTTCATTTTTATGAGAACTTATCGACTGCTTCAGTTGTTCAGAAATCTATTTTATTGAATTTCAGACAATTTTAAATCATACACAGTTGTCAGAAGGTGATTTAGGCGGAGAACAGTACAATTTTTCCGAAAAGTCGTTAAAGATTCCGAAAAATGAAAATGTTAAAAATAAAGAATACTGTTTAATTCCAAATAAATAGTGGACTTATCACTATAGTTATTTACTGTGGTTTTGTGCTTGAGTGACGATTACACACTTTGGTAGATTTTATAATTATCAACCACTGGATTCAATCGATATATAATTGAATTGACATGGACATCAATGGATCTTCTTTAATCTCTCGCAGTATATCTCCTTTTCAAGACTCATCTCCTTAGGCCTGCAAGGCTAGAAGAAAAGAGACCTGTCGTATATTGTATTGAGGTTTTGGCACAATTAATATGGCTACCTCACTACATATGGTTATTACAGTTATACTTTGTTTTAATATCTTTCAAATTTTCTAATTTTCTGTTATTTCAGAGTGTAGCAACTTGGATTAATTGACTATTTCTTCCTTTTCATTCATTCACAACCCAAATTACACACATATTACCCTACATAAAAACGTTGATTTAGGATAGCTAGTAATACAATAATTTCTTACTCTCAGGGGAAATTCATTAACTAAGTTTCCTTGTATGAGCATTTGTCATGGCGAAACGTATGCGTCTAATGCCATCAATCGTCATTCATTTTAACATTAGAACAATCAACTAGCTTTTAAATAAAAAAAATCTTTTTTATTGCTGTACATCATTAACCTTTTGTTGCTAGCCGACAAAGCTTATAACCTCCAGTGAACGATCATGATAGAATAAAAATAGGATTGACGGACTATTAATTTTATAAAACCATTTATCTATACACGAAAGCTATATGATGAGGTTTACATGTACAAAAGACTTTTTAGGCTCAAATAATCGAGTTATTACTGAAGTATTAAGTTAAACTTTAATGTAAACTTATTTTTGATCGTTATTACATATATGAAGTATGTTCTACATAGCTGATTAATTGAAACAAAAGTTAACAACTACGCATATAAGACTCCAAACAAACCATTTTTGGAAATGATGTTACAGAAATAATATAAAAACCGACAGAACAGTGGCTCACACCATTTTTAAATACGGAAATCGTAAACTTTGTGTATTTTAATCATCTTACTTATGAGTAAGCAGTAGTTAATTGCATAATTTTTATGTTCACACACTTGGTGATAAACTAATATCTTGCTATCTTGTATAATTCTGGTGAAAGTAATCTGAAAATATCAGTATATTTTTGGAGACCATCTCCTTGTATTTGCATGTTAAGTTCATCTCTTTTAAGCAGTGACTGTTAAATAAACATAGAGTTTAACGTTTTGTACACTTCTTTAGTTTACGATTTTTAACATTTAACATTCTTTAGCTCACTAGAATGCCTTATTTTATGTTTATTTAAAATAACGCAATAATTATGGACTTATAACTACAGGGTCCGATCAAAAAACTAATGAAAGCAATCGTTTGGTTAAATATTTCTTCTTTTTGGATATCATTAATTCCTAACTCACATAACAAGTTCATATTCGTGTAGTTAGCAATGAGATGGGATTTTTTTAAATGCGTACGCCAATGATAATACTTGGCTGTTCAAGATGAAATGAGTGAAATCGTGTTTGGATCTACTATTTATTGGCTGAAAGTGAAGTACTATAACTAATAAGCCAACATTCTCTAACTTTAATTGTACGAATATAAAAATGTCTGTATACTGAAATTTTCTGAAACAGTAAATTTATCTGAGAAACGGTTGTACTCTAGTTTTGATATTTCACACTCTGATCAGTTGCTAAAGTAACTGATTTTAAATCAGAGCTCATTAGAATATGTATGCAGTTTTGATTCTATTTTCGGAACTACTGTCCATATTAAATAAATTGTAAAGCTTAGAGGAAAAACTTTTATTCCTATACTAGACCTTCTTCTTTCAACGATAGCTATTTACAAACGAACGTGTTTTCTAACTTGACTTTTTCTTATTTCATCTAGATTTTTTTCTTTCGAATTACTTGATAAATAAACCATGGCATATATTATTTTGCTATTTTCTGTAATATCTTTAGGCAACAGAACAAGTTTACCACGTTTTTTCCCAATCAGCTCAACAGCCAACACACTGATAGTTGGATGTATTATACTAGTTTCTTTTGTTGTTATTGTCTTTGCATATTCATGTTACCAATATTGCTATCGTAAGAAATTACGTACAATACAAATACCCAACAAATCAATCACTTACTGGTCATCGTTTAAAACAATAAAAGGATCAAATCATATTTCACAAGATCATGTTAAATCTAACTTAGTAAACCAAGAGCAAAAAACAGATATGAACAAAGAATGTTTCACACAAAATGGATTAGGAAAATATATAATAGGTCGTAGTGCAACTGATGGTACTTTAAGTACGCTTGCTGAATCCTATCCAGGATCAAATAAAAATGAAAAGTCTACTTCAGATATAAATCAATCTTCCCTTTATTTACAAAATAGACCACTGATTCCCCAATCAATTAGTAGAAACTCACTTCAATCAAGTGATTATAATTACCATAGTAATAATAATACAAAAAGTGTCCATTTTGATGTACCTAATAATAATAATACTATTAATAATAATAGTAATAATAACAATATTAATAACAATATATCACAAAATTCAAACCAGTATTACAAAGCCCCATATTTGAATTCTATTAATCCTCAATGTTTCGGATCATATTGCGACACGATTCCTTTCATCAATCAACAACAACAACAACAAATTCATATAAATTGGCAAACTAATTCTCAACAGTTAATATGCTACCCAATACTGAATAAAAGTGGGTTGGTTTCATTAGTTAGCACCTTTTATTTAAAATTATTAGTTTACTTTTGTAAATAAGGATAACTACATCTTACTATCGAATCGTTGATTAACTAGATAGAGATACTATGAGAGGTCGTTGAAATTTCAAAGAATTTCAACTACGTCAATATACGAATTACTAAACATCAGGATAACGACCACTTGGTCTCGTGAGTGAAACTTCTTAACTACATTTTGATTTGTATGTGTAAGTCAATCTAACAATCAACAGCACCACAAAGCTCTATGCATAACAACCCACCATAGTTTTGTTGTAAACTTATAGTTATCTAATGATCACTTCACAGTATATTCACAAAACTTCTCTGATGGATAACTTTTCATATTGATCATCTTGAATCTTTGCAGAGCTTGGACTTAAATTTCATTATTGATAGTTTTTGAGATAATATCTAGATGAAAAGTGCATAGTTGTAGTTAAAATTGTAAACAATGAATTCTTTTGGAATGACCATGTGTTCTTCTTCCTACTCATGAGTGATTCCCTTTCAAATTCATCAGTTTGATGGATTTCACTGGTGAAAAAATAATATTTATCACAATTTGACTGTTTTGAGACCGTCATATCTTAACAAACTATCATCTATAGCGGTTTATTTAAACAGTAAATATATTATTAACAGTTAAATGAATAAACAATACATCACGTGTTATCACGTGCATTATATATTTTACGGTGTTAGATGGATGATTTCGTATGTCCATAATTACATCTTAGTTATAATCAATACATGAAATCATTTGGAAAATCAAATGTATTCACATCATAAAATAAGTATGTAATTTCAAGTTGAATTGTAGAATCACTAAAACTTGAAAGTACTGAATGATCGCTTAATTTTAGATCATGACTCTAAAGCTGTAAGTTTACCCGACATCACAGTGGATGAGACCCATGAAATTGTGACCAGTGAGTCGGAAAATAATGATCCATATTGCTAACTACAATCAACTCGCGATATTTTCTAACTTTCTTGAAACTAGTCATTACTGAACATATTATTATTACTGGAATAGATTTGTGGAGACTGTTCATTCCCTAAATGGATGAATTTGTAAGTGAGGGTCTTTAGAAGAGGGGGAAAGTCAACAGATTTCCAGTTGTGTTAATTTTTGGTGACTCCCCATAACTCGATCTTAAAATAAAGAGTAAGAGAACTTCAGATTAAAGTTAGTAAAAAGTCAAGTTCTAAGTAACAAAGTTACAAAACGTAAATGACAGAGTTAATTAATTAATTTAAAAATTCTGGTGATAATTCTCATTTTTAATCAAATCTAGGCCAAATGTTCACTAATTGTTCACAAACACTATTTCATACAAGTTTATACTCAAATATTAATAATTCCCAAACACAAATGTTCAATGCCGATATTGTACCATATAATAATTTATGGAGATCTGCATCATTCGGCAACGAAACTGAGTTATTACAGCCAATTAATAATAAGTTCCAAACAAATATACCACAATCTATGACTACAACGTTTTTACCATCACATCAGCATCCATTACATTGTCATCATCAATATTCTACTACAACAGCACCCGCCACCGCCACCGCCACCTTACCCAAAGGATCATAGACTGATTAACCCATGTACTGCATCAAAACAAATAAAATATCACCATGGAGAGTTGAGAAAATCAGATGAATATATCGTAAGATCTCCTTCAAAGTACGTTCTTGGTGTTATTGATTTGTCATGTTTTCTTGTATATAAAACTTGGATAGACTTTTTAAGCGCGTTTATTGAGTGAATGAAGACTGAAGTCAGCAGGACTGTAACTGATATTCTATAAAGATTTATGTAAGTTTAGATATATTGACTCGAACTTCAGTTTTTTTTCATAGACTTCGTATTGTTAGGGATACATTATTTCGAAATAATTTAATTAGATATTAACTAGTTGGTTGAACGATCACGATCTTGTATTTGGAGTGTTTGGAAATAAAGTGGAGTGGTTGATTATCTCCATCCTGGTTTCTTTTACATTGCTTTTTTCAACTGATATCAACTACAGGCAATCTAAGGATATTTATTAAATACTTATTTTCAGACTGGTTACTTTTTCATTGGTGAAGCACACACATCACCAAAACTAGTAGTCTCACAACATAAAGTAGATAAACGTTGTTTATTCCAGCATTTTAACTTGAAGTAGACTAGATTAGCGTTCACAAAGAAACTTAATTACATCAAAAAGTCAACTGATCAATAATTGGTTTTATTAATTATGTTAATCGCTATTAACTTGAAGGCATTATATATGAACACAAAGTAATACACTTTAATCCTAAGATTTGTAATTATAGAAAAAAGGAATAGCATTTGAATGGTTGCTATAGTCTCATACATATCATCTTATGTTAGTGATCTGGAGTTTACACCTCAAACTAATAATACCTGAGGAATTATTGAAAGCCATAAGGCCCTAACACAGGTATTTCGTTACAGTTTGGGACTATCACTGATGTGAATTACTAGTTTTTTCGGAATCACTAATTTGTCGATAGCTTCTTTTTCGACTAGTTTCACATAAAGTGCTGGTGAGAAATAGACTCTAGACTCTATCAGAAAACAGTTTTGAGTTCAGTTTTCTATTGGATAAAGAATGTTGTTCAATGGGAGGTGGTAAACTGAAACAAAACAACAGTTTAATCTTTCATCATTTTCATTTATTTTCCCTGTGGCATCCGTTTGCAATGTAAACTGAATAGCAAGCTCCATGACATGAAAAGTATATTCATAAGAACCGAAATAATATATACTTGACTATATTCGTTCCTAATATCCTAATATTTAAGAAATATTTTACTAAGGACTGTTGTAAAATGATTTCTTTACCCACTTGAGAGTGCTGCCTGGTGTTATTCTGATAGGAAATGTAAGAAGATTCATTACAAGCAAGATTTGTATAAATCTGAGTTCAGATTTTCTAATCAACTTCAAAGAAAGTGCTAAAATAAATTTGTACAAGTAATTAGAGAAAAGTTTTAATTCAAAACATGAATCAATGACTTAATGGTTAAATGATTAGAATTTCAACTGGTGAATCGTTATCTTTAATTTGAATCAGAGTAATTTTTCGCGCCACAGAGTCTCAAAACAAGTACTGATATACTGAAACATTGCCAAAAGACAAGTTCACAAGTATACACATCGTTGCTTAGTTAAACTAAATCTTACATTGGGCTCATTGTCAAATGTGAAATATACTAATTTTACTTATTTTCACCAGTTAGAACAATATGAACACACCTTAAGTATAGCTATTGTACCTTATTTTAGAATTGAAAATCTTATTGAAATATTTTCTTTTGTTTTAGGTTATTACTGAAGAATAGTGAAGGAAAACAGCAGGATACTAAGATGATCACTAATTTCAATAAGAAAACTAGAGCAAAACGTGTTGATAACCGGAAGCTTTACAGAAGAAAACATAAAGAGCATCTAGCTATGGTCAACAACCATCTCACTCTAGATCACTATACAAAAAATGACAGGAACAGACATTATATTCTTAGTGTATATTCTGATGGTAGTGTATCAGAATCAAGCGGTATGTATATGGTCAAACATTGTGGGTACCGTAACAAGAAACATTCAAAACATCTTGATGGTAAAGCACAAATTATTGACTCCGATTCTCCTGCTACAACTGATATAAGTATTACTCATACCAGCAAACGTTCGAGGAAATGTATTAACGAACACTTTATGCATACAGAACATATTCAACGAGTTGGCCATTCACACAAACACAAGGCATGTCATTTCCATTCAAAAACACGACCTGCAAAACACACAGATTTATTAAATAACAAAATTCAGTCAATAAGTGGCAGTCTGTGTAGCACAGCCAACAACGATACTGAGTGTGATAAACATGTCAGAGATTGTGATAAGACATTTGATGCTAAAATTCATACTTTATCATCAGTTAGTGAAAGATATACGATATCTCATAGTGAATCCAATCCACTGAATTTATCTTTCCTAACAAGAGACAATACAACCAATAGTATGAATCGTTCATTTTCTTCATCTGACATACCTTATACGAGACATGGAGAATACATTTAAATGATTCCAATCAACGGAACATCCTGCAGCAGTAATCATCTTCACACAAAGTAAATACGCTTATTTTCAAGAAATAAGAGGGTACACATTCGGAATGTTAGCGTGAAATATGTACACACCATCTCTTAAATAATATTACATATATAAATAAACAAGTGAAAGTGCTTTAAGAAACCGTGAGCTGCTGTACAGTACTTTTATTAGTCGATCAAAGGAAAAGCCTACCTCATTCTTAATAAATAAAACTCCATATTTCTCTTTAATTAACTATTAAACTCAGGAAAATTTTATATTACTCGTAAATAGATTTATTAAAAACATATGTTACACTTTTTTTAAATATCGGTAGATGTTTAGTTAACTGAACACATAAGCAATTCTAGAGGAATATATTTTAGAAACCACAGACTATTTGATCGATCAAGTGAACAAAAGGACGGAAAATATTTCTACTTATAACCAATTCGAAGTTTTACAATTGAAATATGTATCCGGCTTCTCGGTAGAGAAGTCAGCTGTTCATCAGTAGAGGTTCAAGGTCGGAAATACACAACCTAATGGATTATTAATCTAATCAATTACAAATGTAGACAGTTAAATGATTATCAGTTTATTTAAATCACATTTTGTCTTTTTTCAAAAGATTTGTCTAGGCAAATAAGTACAGTGATCATGAGTAGTAATAATCAGTTGTCATAAGCAGATATATATACTAAATGATTTATTTCACTGGCGATGAATAAGATACGTTAGTCTTTAAATCCAAATTCTAATAGAACTCATCGACTGATGTCTTACAATATATTTCCAATTCAACTAAAAAATACACAAACACAACAAAAACACTAATTGGGTTACTAATATCTGGATTAATTACCGAAACCGTAATGCAGAAGCTGGTAACATCGATCTTGTCAGTAAACTGGCCTAAAAATCTCATACGATTAAAAAAATACTGGAACCTCACTGATTAAATACAATGATGTCTGTGTTAAGGTAGTGTGTTACTTTTCTCATATAAGAAATTTTTAATAACTAGTATTGAAGTGATGTGATTTCTAGAAAATCACCTGCGTTAATCAGGCGTCGATACATATAGAAGTCATTCGGATAGCCAGAAGGGATTCATCGGTAACAAATCAGAAAGCGGTGACCATCCTCTACAGCTTTGCACAGATCACAACCTGTTTCTGATCAACACAGCCATCTCCTATATGTTACCTAGAGGTCTCCGTCTAAAACTCAAGTATGGATTCGTATTGACCAAATAGCGATTAGCTACAGCCGGTATACTTTTGCGCAAGACTCCTGCTTCTTTTGAAGTGCTTATCTTGAATCTGATCATGCGCTTGTTTGCGTTCCAGCCCCAAAAAGATTCATCTCTTTAGGCCGATCGATGTAAGCAAGTTGGCTGCAGCTTTTGATGCAGCGAAGTTTCAAAGATGGATTTAACGCTAGCTATAAACCCACTGAAAATCATGGATGAGCACTTGCCGCACTTACATGACGTTATAAATATGGCGGGAAAAGTCACCCATAGCTTCGCGAAAGGTTCAGCCTATGAGCACTGTTTTTTCAAGCTCCTTACAACTTCGTAAGGCACATCGGTTCATTACGTTGACAGTGAGTTTGGCAACAGACATAGATACTTAGGTAATAAAATTAGGCAAAGTATGTGTAGGGAGTGAGGAGCCTCGTGGTAAAACCACGCTAATATGCTGGAAGTAGCAGGTGAATCTTATAATTGCTTTTTCGACTAATTCGAGTCAACGGTAGCTAGCAGTCTGATATTAGTGAAACAATCTGTAGTGATAGAACACCAATCACTAAAATATACTGGAGTTCTTCAGGGATCTGTTGATCTGGTCCATTGTCCAAGCAACATAGATCCGAATGTCCCATCATCCATGGATGATTAGTCTGACGAGTCGCAACTTTGCAGGGAACTCCAGCTCCAGAATAGATTTTAGGCCTAGGCGACTTATCGCTGATCTTATTTAAAGATACTGATGAATTTCTGTTTACAGGAATGCGAAATGTGGATGAGGTAAATAATGATTAATTGTCTACCTAATCAGACTAGTGGATAGAAGTTGTGTTATATTTCCCGACCTTTATTGTTATTTAAAATGTTTCCAGTTGTCGATATGAAAATACACTCACGTTCTATTCAGGTCTATCACGTGTTTATGATGCGAGTTGTGCTGAAGGCCTGTAGAATAGACACGTGAGCGGCATTTAGAGCAGGTATTCGTCTAAAACAAACGAGTGCTCCAGTGGTGTAAGCGATAAAACCGAGCATTATTTCAGAATGACTGCAAACTGTTTCAAAATTTCAAAAATTGAAGAAAGTTCCAACATTCTTGAATGATGCAATATTTGTCTCTGTCTTTAGGAATGATAAACTTTGCCTAAGCACCAACTACTAAGGGATAGGTTTGCTTTTGATTGAATCCAAAGTATTGGTTTCAAAACACGGAAAAGAGTGATTAGCAGGGAACGGGCTGGTTTTCGTCATGGTTGAAGATGTGTCGATCATATTTTACCATCGCCAAAGATATGAACGCCACAATGTTTATTGCAAAGCAAAAGTTTGTTTTATAATATCAGGGTCACTTTTGATTTGTTGAACGGAAATGTTTCCTGGGATTCTCTGTTGAAGAAGTCTTCCTGAGAAGTTTATTAACGTCCTGAAAGCGTGTGTACTAACGCCCTAAGTATACAATCACCTCTCTTCATTGTTTCATTTAAGCAGTAAAGTCAGTTAGCGTTACCGTTTCTCATTGTTACTATTCGACTTTGCCATAGATGTCGTTCAGGATTCAGCTCTGATGGATGCGGTTAATTGTGGTGTGGATCTGTTGCCTGGAGAAAGACTTTTAGACTTTGAGCATATAGATTATATTGTTTTACCAAACGATCCACACGTAATCATTTAGTAAGCATTGTCCGTCCGTACGGCAAATGATTTGCACTTTCCAAGTGCGAAGTATTTTTATAGGACTGGGGAGGGACTTGAGTCTGCATTCACTCTGGGTAGTGAGAAGATGGCAGCAGTCGAGAAGTTTTAGTATTTGAGTAGTTTTGTAATTGCTGGTGGTGACATGCGTGACCCGACCAATTCACATATAATTAGAGCCAGAACGGCTTATATCAATTTGGAGCAATATTGGCGCTTTCATCTTGTTAGTCTAGCTGTAGAAGGTTGTGGTTACAACGCGTTAGTGAGGGCAGTTTTGTCATGTGTCTGCGGAACCTGGTATTGTAGTCGATAATGTGCAACAACTCTCTGAGTTTGATTATCGTGTTCTTTGAACAATCGCCAACATCCACTGGCAATACCATGTTAGTAATGCAGAAGTTCCGAAACGTGTGTCCGAATATAGTGGCAACAACTCGGTTGATGTCACTATCCTGAAACAGCGACTTCAATGGCTTGAACATGTGCAACGAATGTCAACCCAACCACTTCTAAGTTATGTTATTCTCTGACATTTTGACAGGTTGAAAAAAGAAGTGATTGATAAGTCTTGCAAAGTATGCAAAAAGTACTTTACTCCAAGGTTCCTTTTAATACAGAAAACAGAGGGTTTTTATAATATTCTAAATGTCCTTTGGTTGCTCGAAGATTCTGGAATGCTACTGAAGATGCCACAGGTATTCGGAGTTTGACAACGCTTTAACCAGTAACACCTTCTAATATGAAGCGCACCCACCAAGTGAAATCAAAAGACAGGAGCAAGGGGATCGAAGATATATTTGATAAGCTATCAAAATATCGAGGATCGTTTGCACTAATCTGGCTAGCGATTGCGGCAGATGTTGAGCACGGCGTTCCCACACGTGATCTGGTGCGGATGCTTGACCGAGCGCCTTCAGCTAGATGAGTCCACTAAAACTGTGGTCAGCATCCAATGTCGAAAACTTACAGAGCTATTTGATTTTGGGGAATTATTTACCGCTACACTACTAAGCATAGTAGCTGTATAACAATCAACCAATCGGAACCTCTACATGTGACGTTTCACATCCTTGATGTTTCTGGCTAAACTCCAAGTGAACGCTGATTGGATGAAATTCTTCTTAAGGTTTCCTGATCTTTGCGTGTCTGTTGCGAGAACTTTTCTGGACCATCCCAACAGTGATCACTTTACGAAGGGTAGTGGAGCATGAAATCTGACATCCACCGGTTCTGTAAAACTCCCTGGTCGGAGTCCGAAAAAAACAGTGCAACCCAATGGTATGAGACGTTATCAAACATGGATCATCATAGAAGTCAGTGGTGGCACTTCTGTAATTTTCTTTTTTTCATAAAAGTGTGTGGGACCTCGGTAACGGGGGGAATTTTCCCTGGTTGTATCTTTTTTCTCTGGACTGCTTTTCCTACTCTCATTCACGGGTTTTTAATCACATAATATTTTTCTATTATACTCACCTCCCTTCCTCTATCTCTTTACTATCTCACTGAGTGGGGCACAAAAGGTTTGGTGCCTCTTTATACATGTATTTATGTGTTTAAACAAATAAATACATATTTGGTGAGAAACATTAACGCCAGTGAACAAGCAGCCACTTTGAGGACTTACCAGCTTATTGTACCTAAGGAGTTTGACTTGTCTAGATAACTATCATGCTTTATGAAAGCCAGGTAGCCGTACGCTAAGAAAAAATACATTCCTTTACATAGTTGTTAGGGGTGAAGTTGTATCTATTATAAATATCCTTCATATCTTTAAAGTATTTATCAACTGAGCATATAACTGGGGAGTGTTGTGTTTAAGTACTACATCTTAACCAGTAATACATTTATATTCAAAGAATACCAACTCAGTCAAATCAGAAGTGAAGAGGTTCGAAGACATATCTGATAGAGTATCAATATATTGAGAAGTGATTAATTTAAGCTCACTAGTGCGCCAAATGCCCTGGTATGGTCGAAATTGCGGTGGGCACTTTGTTTCTATATGGTCCGTTATAGTAAGGGAAGGCGACCAAACGCATAGCAAGCTATCCGAAATGTTTACCAACGACAAACTCGTTGGGTTTAAACTTCTGGCTGGCCACGTCTTAGAGTCATCACTACCCCACTAGGGGGGAGTGATCTGTAGCGGTAAATAAATCCCCGAAATCAACGGCTCTGTAAGTCTTCGAAATTGGATGCTGACCACAGTTTCAATGGACTCATCTAGCTGAAGGCGCTCAGTCATGCATCCGCACCAGATCACGAGTGGTAACACCGTGCTCAACATCCCCTACAATCGCTAGCCAGATTACATCAGATGATCCTCAATATATTGATAGTCTATCAAATATATCTTCGAATCTCCTCGCTTTTGATTTCACTTGGTGCGTACGATTCATAGTGGAGGGCGTTACTGGTTAAAGCGTTGTAAAACCCTAAATACCTGTGGCATCTTCAGTGGGTATAAAAAACATGGGACCAGTTTACATAGTTAGCTGGGATGGTTATATTTTTTTGTTTGATGTCCTCGAGATTATAGCCATCAGTATTCGAAGATAGCAATTGTCAAAGAACTCTATTTTTAAATGGGTCAAAAATCAAAACCATATCTCGTCTACATAGATTTTGGTACCCAACCAATATCCCAGATTACAAAATAAAGCGTGGAGTAAGGCCAAGTACATGAATTTGCACTTGGTCGGAGCTACATCTAATGTTATCATGAAATCAGCTGAAATCTCCTGACTTAAGGTTCATCACAATGGGACATATGTATTCAACTTTTACCTTCACCTGAAAATTTATTAATATACCATTCACTTCATTTCCCTTTAACATATTCACTGGTCATTTCACACATTTTATCGTTGACGTTCTTTCTGTTACAGAGTTTGTCTTCTGATGACTTCTTCCGGTCGAAATGGTACAAATTGTAACATGATGCGGACCTTACACACCTATACTCCTGTGACGCTAAGCTAGAGAAGGAATATAACCATTTGGATACACCACCTCTGTTGTATTTGTACGAACTGATGATTCCTTTGTACTTTATCCCCGCTTATTACGAATCCAAAATGCAATACGTCCGTTTGTGTTCATATAGTTCTACCTGGCTTAACTTGCACCGTTTTGGGAATTCCTAGTAAGCACTTGAATCGATTACTCCTAAGTAGTTTTTCTCAAAATTCAGTTAGTGTACTTCAGACAAACTTTACATCCTCATCCTCTCTCTGGACATACACATAGGGGTAACGAATAGTTCTTCGATCTGTGTGGCTTAGCTGCGCAGTATTCGTTATTGTTCTGCACATCATTAGGGCTTGCTCTAAGTGGAAGTGTGGTATTTAGGTCAGACAGCGGACACAACCATTCAATTAGGCCATTCACGCAGAAAAGGTCAACCAGTCACACGGTGAGAGGTCGAATGAACGAAGCCTTTGTGTAAACAAACGTCAACATAAGAATAATAAAACCCGTAAACAAAACCCGTCAAGAACAAGCTCGTTAGAGAGGAATGGCTTAATAGTAGCAAACAGATATTAATTCCTCACAACACTTAAGAAATGTGCAATGTTTTGAGGAATATTTCATAGAAAACTAACCAAGTGAACGTTTTTATCCATAGATGAATTTCGCGTCACATATCGGAAACCTAACGTTTCACAAAATTTATACTGTTATCGCGTAAAACAAACAAGTTCAAGCTAATTGAGCAACTACATAATAAAGCTGTTGGGTAAATACACCTAGATAGTTGCAACGCTATATACATTCAGCTCTCTTCGTTATCTTCAAAATAAAACACTATCAAGAAAAAGAATCAATTATCCCGGAATTTATGCACTTGATGAGGGTGGTAATAGATTAGATGGCCTAGTTTCTCGTCTGTACAATAAAATTGTGATGTGAGTTATTCTCCTCAGATGGACTTGGTGAAGTATTTTAGAACTAGATAGACTAGGGGAAATGTAAATAGGGTGAATCACGTTACCTAGAAATCTATGTGCTTACACACACTTTATTCATCTGAATGAAAATCTATAGTACTTCACTTTCAAAAGATCAAGGAAACTAAGTAGAATCGGTTTTCAACATTATTTACTCACTGTTTCTGTGTACAGTAACTACAGGGTCAAGACTTAGTTTCAGTAATTAACAAGCCACTACAACCTAAAAGCATGTGTTTTTTAATTACGTTAGTCAACTAGGTTTTACGTTATCACACTTGAGAGTTCCAGAAATCATGTCGTACATGAGATTAGGCAGTTATCATTGAATACACATCCATCGAGTACATCAACATCGGGATAATTGGAAATAATTATGGAACGTATTCAAGTTTTCAACAAGGGTTGGTCCATATATTAATGGATTGTAAAAGATATATTCTCATCCATTTCACCACAATGTGAATAACTTACGTACTCAACTAACAATAAAAGAAAACCATGTGGCTAGTGGAGCGGTGACTTAAAGATTAAGGCATTTGGCTTGTAGCCACTAAGTTGCGGATTCAAACCTCACTTCACCTACTTAGGTTTGGTCAACCAGGTAGTATCACTAACCCTCACACGTAACGTGTGGCTCGAAGTACACTAGTCTGTACCTAGTATGAGTTTATAATAATAATCTCTCCTGAGATGAAGATGAATTATTTCGGCGAGATTTCGTCATCTGAGCTGAATGGTTTAATGACAGAAATCTTTTTTTTTCTGAACATATGCAAAACTTCTAATTGAATACAAGCAGACTTTGGGGAATATCAGATAAAGATTAACTAATAGGTACATGGACGATTTCACTAATACTGTTATCTAAGCTCAGAAACATATTTTTGAAATAAACATGAAGAACGTGGAGATATGCTAATATTTGAAAATGTAACTTCTAACAGCGAGACGAAAAGATAAGTTAGTACTTCTCAAAATACAATCAATAGAAATCAGAAGCATCCTCTGTTATGAAAAAGGGAGGTATCGCTATAAGTAGTATTCCCGACGAAGAGATTGAATCCCCGTTTTATCCCACAATTACGGTATTTTCATCTACAAACTTGTACTGAGGTACTTCCAAATTAAGAGGAGCGGGGCCTTTCCTTATACGACCAGATGCATCGTAATGACTACCGTGACAAGGACAGAAGTAACCTCCGGGGAAATCGCCGGCGTGTGCTACTGGAACACAACCTGTAAAAGAAAGGTTAGCAATTACAAGACATGAGACTAAAACGCACAACATATGAGGCAACGAGTTTACTAACATAATTACAGCAAAATAATAAGGTAGTCCACAAAACCTTACATGATGCTTCATTATGGCTCCTTTTAATAATGAGTGTCATAGTATTTCACTCCCATCCCATTCTATACAGTTTTTGTATCATAACCCTAATCAATCATGGGTATAGTGACTGTTAAGTATGGGAGGAAATACTACGATAATCGCAAGTCTAAACAGAAAACCAATTTCCATACTTAACAGTTTGCAAAATAAATGCCATATCATCATAAGGCAAATCTCAACAACAATATCACACATTCGAACTACTTCGATGTTATCATATTAGAGCAATAATTTTTCAATGATACTCGCATACGAAGATACGTGAATATCATGAAGATATTTCAGATGAACACCATCTAGTTTTTAGTCAGATGGCATGTGTATTACATACAAGCCTACAAAATCAAGATAACAACAAATGTAAAAAGTAATATTTTGTATTCGATGAACGAGGGAACGACAAAGAACCTTAACCGTCACACCAGTCATATCTTTTTTCGGCAACAGCTTTAAAGGAAAAGCATTGAAGATAATTCATGCCTTTTTATAATTTTACCATCAGAAGCCTACCAAACAATAGTAGGAAAGAACTCGTTATTGAAACTCAGCACTTTAACAGTTAACACTATATTTGTCTGATACTTAATTATGCGAGAAATCATATGTATGAACTATTACATCAGTTGATTAAATTGTGCCGATACGTTGGATGCAACGTATCAATTAAAAAAAGTGTAGAAATCAAGACAAATGTATATGGGTTGGCATTACCACAGCATAAAAAATGAGTAAATTAATGTTACACTCAGTTTTAGGTAATCTAAACCTCACCATGTAGATACAATCCAACAAAAGTTGTCTAAAGGAACAATGATTCGAGTGGATGTGGAAATGATACGACTCGTTTCTTAATTTAATCAAAGATCCCAAGATTGAAGGAAAATCATAGGTTTCTACATTTTCAGTCAAGCTTAAAATAGTGAAACTCCGACTGTAGTTCTTCTAGGGTTACTGCAGGTCTCAAGCCCACAAAAAAGAGGAGAGTTGAGCATGGGGTCAGCAACACCATCCCGTAGAAAACAACATGCTAAAAACGCTGACCAGAACAAAACAGAATAATGATACCTCAATGTAGGACCACGCACATATATGCATCGGTCCAAGTTGCCATACCGCATTAGCACAACAAGATGAACACCAGATTCATAGAAGTAGTTAATTCAATGGTGGTAATATATAGAAGAAAGATTGCATATAAGGATATAACACAAGAAGAAAGAATTAGTTCGTAGAAAGAAAGATATGAAGCGATTTTAATCTCTTAGTTTAAGGGAAGACAGAGAGTGTATACAATGACGCCATTGTGATCGATTCTGAGCCATGTCACCCAGATTCTCCAACCATTGGTTACGATAGTCACATGGACACCAACCAAGTAGTTTGGATCTACCAATATGGCTTAGACCAGAAGTTAGTGACTTCAATGACGGATGCCATGTTTTGGTTCGTCCGCCACTAACTTTCTTCCAACCATCCTCAACACTGGTTAAAATTGCACGTCGTGGTAATCGGTGTTCAGGCATGCGCAACACGTGACTCAACCATCTCAGTCGATGTATATTTACAACCTTATCAACTGGTTTACCATCATTCTTCAATGCCTCGCATCTAACCTCACTATTACTTACCCGGTAATCCCAGCAGATGCGAGCAATATTTCTAAGGCACCTGTGGTCAAATACTAGTAACTTACGAATATCTTCTACTCTCAAAGCCCATGTTTCGCAGCCGTATAGTAGAACGGAACGAACTGCCGCGCAATATACTTGTCCCTTAATTGATAGACGGATATCTCGCCTGCGCCGTAGATGACGTAAGTTGGAAAAAGCCAAACGAGCTTTTCGAATCCGTGCTGAGATTCCGTTAGACACCAACCCATTAGGGCTGATCAGACTTCCAAGATAAGTAAAGTTGTCAACACGTTCGAATACTTCATTCCCTATCCTTAGTTCAGGTGTTGACGCAGACCAGTCTTGAAGCAACAACTTGCATTTAGAGGGAGAAAAGCGCATCCCGAACATTCTGGCACTGTTGCTCATTGCTACCAAAAGACTGCATTTCATCAGCGTCTTCACCAAACAGGACTATGTCATCTGCGTATTCTAAGTCGATAAGTGAACCTCCTGGTAGGAGATCGATGCCCGAGAATTCAGTCGATGAGAGCGTTATTTCCATCAGTAGATCTATGATGAAGTTAAACAAAAATGGAGAAAGTGGACAGCCTTGACGGACACCACTTGAGGTCGCAAAGTCAAATGACAGTTCGCCATAAGCTCTGACTCTACTGGTAGTGTTTGAGTTAAGAGCCTTCACAAGGTTTATGTACTTCTGAAATACGCCTTTCAATGACAGACACTGCCACAGAACCTCTCGGTCTACAAGGTCAAATGCTGCTTTCAGGTTAAGATAAACCAACATTGTCGGACGCCGATAAGTATGCCTGTGTTCTAAAACCTGACGAACGGTGAATATGTGGTCTATGCATCCACGACCAGGTCTGAAGCCAGCTTGATTCTCTCGTGTTTGCAGTTCACGAGTCTTAGTTAGGCGTCCGAAAATTATCGAGACTAGTATTTTAGATAATATATTAGTTGAACTAATCCCTCTGTGGTTGTCACAGGATGATTTTGACTCTTTCTTAAATATTGGGATGATAAGTGATTGTGACCAGTTAGATGGGATAACGTCTAACTCCCAGATTTTAGCTAAAATATAAGTCAACCTAGTCGCTAAAACTAGACCACCATCTTTAAAGACCTCTGGAACCAATCCATCTGGACCTGCTGCCCTTCCTCGTTTCAGATTAACTATAGCTTTTTGAACCTCAGCTAGAATTGGGGGACCTACTTCAATGTTACATTCACACTGTCTGGGAATGGTGGGTAGTTGTAGAGTAGCTGAAGGCCAGCTGAACTGTTCTCTAAAATGTTCCGCCCATCGTTCTAAACGTCTGGACTGGGAGCAGATGAGAGTGTTGTTTTTTTCCGAAATGGTCTGACTTACACTTGACTCATTAATTCCAGTTTCTTTTATTGGTCTGTAGAGTAGTTTTGTGTTCCCTATAGCCGACGCCTTTTCCATCTCTTTTGCTTTCGTTGCCCACCACTGCTCACGGTCGTTCTATAGACTTTTTCTTAATCTAGATCTGATTTGTTTCCGCTCTTCATAGTATTCAGATCCTGATAAGATGAGTTTACGCGAATCCATCAGTGCAACAGACCTTGAAGAAATCCATTGGTTCTTTGTAACCCTTTGGTTTAAGTCAATAACAGATGTCACAGCTGTTTCCACAGCCGTTCGTATATCTTTCCAAGCAACATCTGGGTCAGCTTCGTTTTCAGAACTACCTAAGTGTGACCTCAGTTATTCTTGGAACCTACGTTTGGTTTTCTCGTTACTCAGTTCATTTCTAATGGGTCTTTTTAATGTGGCTCTTTTGCGTCCAGTGAGGCGCAAGCGGATGCGTGCTCGCACTAGGGCATGGTCAGAGTCAAGGCAGGTACTCCAGAATGAGCGACAATCTTCTATCGACCCTCTCCAACCGTGACTGGTGGCAATATGGTCTATTTGAGTCCATCGTTGGTTTGGTGCAGGGGGTCGCCATGTTAGACGATGTCTCTCCTTATGCTTAAAATTTGTGTTTGCTAAAAATAAACGATTGTCTGAGCACAGTTGCAGCAGACGATCACCATTATCATTTCTCTGTGCCGAAATACTAAAATACCCACCTAAATGTCTTTCTGTTTGGTTTAAGCTACCTACCTGAGCATTCAAGTCTCCGGCTAGTACTACAATATCTGTCGAACGCACTTTCTGGAGAAGAACAGTTAACTGGTGGTAGAATTCATCCTTGATTGCATCTGGGCTGCAATCTGTTGGGGCATAGGCGGAGATGACGAAGAGGCTTCGTTTCTCACGCCGATTTCCTCACCTTGATGGAAGTTTCTAATCTAACAGCACATAAGTGACTGTCAGTGGGGATCCAATCGATTAGTGTTGCCTCAGCTCTAGCGCTTAGTGCGACACCAATGCCAGCAAGACCAGACGAAGATGACAGAGGGTCCCGGGTAAACGCATGTAAAACAAGCTTTATGAAGCGAAAGGTGGAGAGCGAATTTGTAGTACCTCACCAGAGTCTTGAAAACGGGTCTCGGATATACAACAAACGTCAATATTAAGACTTTCCAAAGACATAGCCAGCCCTATCTGTTGTCCGACCTGCATAAGTGTGCAAACGTTGAAAGGCAGCCAGCTTGAATGGTGCACGTGGTTTCAGAAAAACTGCTTCAGTACTCGTATTCGGTGGTAATATACAATTTTCAACCAGGCAGTGACTCGAGAACGTTTAGATAAAGCCGAATTTCAACCATAAGCAAGCTGCTGTAAATGTCGAAAAATAAGGATATATAAGGTGGGACTAAAATAGAGTGAATAAATGACGTGCTAAATAATAATAATAATCATAATCATAATAATAATAATGTGATAGTTGTAAAAAGAGCGAAGAAGCACTAACTTCAACATGTCAGGAGGTCCTGGGCCGAAAGAAGCATCATCACAAGGAATGGATCTCTATTGGAATCCTGGACAAGACTCAAGAAAGGAAGAACAGGAAGACAGCAACTGACAACTGCCGAACAAGAGCAGAGGAAGTCAAGGCACAAACACAATCAAACATAAAAGTGGAGAGCAGTATTGGAGCCGACAAGCGGAAATGCACGGAAGACCTAGCAATGATAGCGGATAAAGCTGCAGAAGGAAAAGTGAAACAACTATGTGACACAACGAAGAAACTAGCGGGGAAATATAGCAAAGCACAGACCAGTCAAGAACAAAGAAGGTAAGCCAATCACTAAGACTCAAGAACAAAGGGAGAGATGGACAAATCACTTTGAGGAACTCCTGAATAGGCCAGCTCCACTGAATCCATCGGCACCTATAAGTCTTCCCATAGATATCACTCCACAAATGACCGAAGAAATCACGATGGTCACTAGACGACAAATCAAGTGTGGGGAAGCAGCAGGTCCTGACAATATACCAGCTGAAGCACTGAAGTCAGACATGGACGCAATTACAAATATGCTCCACGCTCTGTTCAGGAAAATTTAGGAGGAACAAGCGCCGACAGACTGGGATGAAGGATACCCCATCAGGATACCAAAAAATATCAGAGTAAATGTGAGAACTACTACTGTAGTGAACAATCGCATGTATTTGACAGTAAATTACAGAACTAATTGGTAAAATCTAACAACCATATATCAAATGCCCAATTTGCAAAATGTCCATCATTTGTCTCACATCACTCAGACTTCCTTTGTCTCTGCATTTTCACACAAATTGCATGCTGTCTTTATTCTTTGCTTTTCGGTCTTCTTGTCTCGCTGCTGCCAGACATTCTGTTCACGACGAACATCATGTACTACATGTCTACATAAGTAGCACACACCACACTACTACACAACTATCAGTACTAAGAAAAGTTTTCAACAGTGTTGCTGAACCGGATGGAAGACTCAATAGACGCCCAACTTCGAAATCAACAGATCGGATTACGTAGGGATCGGTCGTGTACAGATAAAATCGCGACAATACGGATCGTCGTCGTACAATCAATTGTATTGAGTTCATCACTTTACATCAACTTCCTTGACTATGAGAAAGCGTTTGATAGTGTGGATAGAAGAATCTTGTGGAACCTTCTTCGGTACTATGGTTTACCTGTGATCGTCAATATCATATGGAATTCATATGACGGACTGCACTGAAGAGTCATGCATGGAGAATAGTAGACAGACGCATTCCAAGTAAGGACCAGAGTTCGACAAAGCTGCTTACTCTGGTCCTTTCTCTTCCTTTTGGTGGTTGACTGGATTATGAAGACCTTCACATCTCAAGCGAAGCACGAAATACAATCGGCAGCTTGGATGCAACTAGACGACTTGGACTTCGCAAATGACCTCGCTCTTCTATCCAATACACAGCCAGTGTAGCAGTAGCCTCTGTAGCACTAGGCCTCAACATACACAAGGGGAAAAGCAAGATCCTCAAATACAACACGGAGAACACCAATTTGATCACACCTGATGGAGAAACTGTGGAAGAAGTGGAAACTTTCACATACGTGATCAGCATCATCGATGGACCTTGTGGATCTGATTCAGACGTAAGGGAAAGGGTTAACAAAGCAGGGGCAGCATTCCCACAGTTGAAGAACATATAGAACTCAAAATAACTGTCAACCAACATCAAAGTCAGAATTTTCAATACGAGCGTCAAGACAGTTCTACTGTACGGAGTTGGGACTTGGAGAACTACTACAACCATCATAAAACAGTACAAGTATTGATAAACAATTGTCCGCTCAAGATACTCAACGTCTGTTGACCGGATACCATCAGCAACAGCGTATTATGGGAGAGAACAAGCCAGCTCAGCTGAAGAAGGAGCTAGGAAAAGACGATGGAGGTGGACAGGACATACATCGCAGAAATCACCAAACGGAGTCACTAGACAAGCGCTAACTTGGGATCCTGAAGGGAAACAGAGAAGAGGAAGACCAGAGAACGCACTGCACCGGGAGTTGGAAGCGGACATGAAAAGGATGAGTAGCAACTGGAAACACCTAGGATTTCCCAGGACAGGATTCGATGCAGAATGCCGATGGGCAACCCGTGTTTCTCCACGAGAGGTAACAGGCGTAAGTAAGTGACAGATCATCCCTATCGGTGGGTTATGTTTTAGGAAAGGAAGTCATTTCATGACTGATCACTTATACTTATCACTTGGTGGTTTTCTGATTGGCCTACTGTAACACCTTGCCTTATTAAAAGTGTGTTTCCTGATTTAGCTGAAGGCGCTGGGATGGGTGCATATCACCTTGATCTTCTGAGAAATATGCGAAACCGAAGGTTTATTGCTTTTGGTTGCAGATATTTTGTAGCTCTAGTCATATGCTTGTCATTCCTCAACATTGACACTGGTTGATTAGGATTTATCTGCATGCAGTGATTACGGGGTCGATTCACAAGTTTCAGTTTTTTAATCTGTCTGGTTCTAGTTTAAGTGACTCTTTGAATCCAGTATTCAGTTAAAGCTAGTCGTTTTTCAGGTCGCTATTGTAATAGACAACGCAGACAAGTCTAAAAACGCTGATTTCAGTCACAGAAGCAAAATCGATCCTCAAATATAATGAAGATGTGTTTAGTAGGTAATAATATGTGCTCCAACAATCAAATCCGAAATCACGCTCAAGAATCAGATATATTTAATGATGTAATTGATATATTTCTTATTGAAGTAAAGAACAAATCTATGATAGAGAAAGGTCAACAAAGTCCTTTATTAGATAAACTATGGACCATGTTCAAATGTTCTTCGTCAGATTCCATTCATTCTAATGACCTAATCATGTCGAGTGAAATTCAATATCATTGAGAAGAATGTTTTAAATAAATCAAAATCTAAGTTTTTGATGTTGTTTACCATCGCAATTCATTTTTCAGTGAATTTCCTAATCAATGTGAGAATTATAACTTAAATGAGTCACATCCAGATCATATTCCTGATGTCGTTATGGCAAATATTGGATGTTTTTATGTCTTATGTATTTCAGGTAGAATTATGAAAAGGTCTAACGAAGTTAATCAACGTATTACGACAGGGTCTTTGGAAAGTTTCTTAGCCACTACAAGTTCAAATTCAGCCATATCATCGCAGTCAGAATTTTCCGAAATACTTCCCATTTAAGTTCAAGACATTTAGTTTTAGTTTCACAATATTTAGCTGAGTTTATAGCAAATAATTGCTTATGTTGCTAAAAGTCAATTTATATGACGAGTATTCTGTCCAGTGAGAGAAATTGGTCTTAAAAGTTTAAGCGTAATTAAAAATCAGGAAGGAATATCTTAAACATAACACCAATAGTGGTTTCCATAAAAACTAAAGTAAATATCAAACAAGTCAAATGTACCACCATTTTTACAATGCTATCACATAAGGATACCATAAAATTTCATGAGGGATCGTGATATGGGGAGCAATAACTTAGTCAATTTGAATGCAAATAACATTTAATTGATTTTCCACCAATCGTCTGTGCAGTGTGGTCACATTTTGAGTAGCAAGTTATATCTGTTAGTTAAAGATGGTTAGTGATATAATATTGGAAACACGTTTACATAGTGAGTTATTGATTAAATGATGTTAAATATTACTCAATTCACTTTATACAAATCTGACTGTACACAAATTACACAAAATACAGGGTGTTCATATATTATTTTGAGGAGTCAAATTCTTATCCAACATCTTTGTGCCCTTACTTGGATCGTTTGACTTATTGTTTACAACACCAAGTCAGTTGAGAGTTCTACAGAAATAAGTTCCGTTACTTACCATTTAAATACAAGTACTGACTGACCGTTACCAGGTCGAAAATTCTGCTATAATTAGACATTAGCCCGTGAACTCGACATTCCAGTTTGAGTGCTCGATAAATCAAGCACAGGACTTATTAATGGTTTCTGACAAGAATCCTGAACAATATAAAGGAACTATTGTTAAGTTGCCATCAATTTATTAGTACAAGACGAACTACTAAGCAACTACTGTCAAATAAATGCAAACGAACACTACATAATTGGGAAACTGAAGATATCGTGCGATAAACGGTAAGAAATCTTATCGTCATGGATTGTAATGACTACGTTTGTATGGCATCTTATTCTATCATATGTAGATAAGTTACTTATAGAGACCTCTCAAAAACGATGCAACCAGATGGTTGTCAGGAAGAAATATTTCGTCACAGGTTATTTTGTCGTTTTGTTCTGCCTCTTTTACATAGTCATAGTGGTCAGTAGTTCCATGTAGAATGTTTCTTATACCCGATTTCAAATCGTTTACCGAACTGTTGCTTTTCAATCTAAAGTAACGGTTGTCGGTGTAATAACCCGTACAAAATTGTGTCATAAAATGGCTAAATAATGTTAAAGGGTTGGAAATAGCTCTCAGACAAAATAATCATTTCATAAACAATGCAAAAAAGACAAAAGTACACGTCACCTTTATTTTCACACTTGCTGTTTTCATGAGTTAACACAGCAGCAGTGAATACTTTAAATGGGTGACACGTAAGATTAATAACATTCAGTTCTGCAGCTT
The DNA here is from genome assembly GCA_946903255.1 of Schistosoma spindalis. Lineage (NCBI taxonomy): Eukaryota > Metazoa > Platyhelminthes > Trematoda > Strigeidida > Schistosomatidae > Schistosoma > Schistosoma spindalis. Next base: position 78,981,187 of record OX336416.1, on the reverse strand, counting down.
ATAGTGAAAATTAAATGAGTGAACTTAGTGAACCTATAAACAACTACCAAGTTACATCAAAATAAAAGAGGCTCATACTGTCCCAACAGTGATATCTGCAGAAAAAATTAAAGAAACAAAGTGTTAACGATATAATAAGCTTTATGCTTACCTAAATGTGTACATACGCCCAAACAAATTAGCCATTTATCTACTTTTACACGATCTTGATCTAGCTGAGGATCTCTTAAGCTTTCCAAAGGCACAGCGCGTTCGCGGGCAATTTCTTCCGCTGATCTATGGCGAATAAAAAGAGGTTTATTCCGCCATTTGACTGTAATATTTTTTCCTTCAGGGATGGAAGCCAAATTGACTTCCGTGGAGGCCTCCGCCATAGTTTTAGAGGAAGGTCCAAGAGGTTCGATGAGCATTTTAACAGTGTACTTGGCTGATGTAGTAGCAAGCATCGCAGTCGCTGAAATAATGAGACCGATAAGATTGTTTACGCAACTAATTGAGTACCTTTTACAGAATAAAACAGAAATAATTCAGCCCATATAAATATATCAGGTCAGTTGCGGCGGACTACACAAAAATTATGTTATGAAGTGGCTAAAATGTCTCTGAACTACCAAAGTTGAAATGATGTTCAAGTAATGAACTGAGAATATTAACTTTACTTAAGTAAGGAGCAGCTGATCCATTATAGGCTCCTGAACTGCGCGTAAATGACGTAATGAGTTAACACACTATTACCGAAACTAATCATTGGACAACATACAAATAGTATAAAAGATAGTCTACAACATTACTGACCTGCAACCAAGCCTCTTCATTGTTGGTCGCAGGAAGCTATTTTACTATGGTCAAGCTATGGAGATGTTATTTTATGTAACTTGACTTATGAAGGTAACATACCCAGATGCTCAAAAACTCGGAGCTTTAACAAAGTCTACAACTAAGCACCTCGGGAACGAGGTATACACTAAGGATTGACGTGATGAACTACGACATATATGGAAGACGATCATCGTGTGCTAGTGTGAAAGATCACTCCACCCTAAATGTACTTGTGACTTGTTTGGCGATCTGAAGAACTCGGTGTTAACATCTCAGACTGTGAAGCCGAATGACGCATCTTCGAATTATGCGAGGAACGACAGTCTCAAGGATTGGATAAATAGAACGAAATAGCACAACTTGGTGGATGCACCAGTGATCTAGATATCTATCCTAAAAAGCATTAAAAAGTACTCACCAAACATCATCGTATAAGAGAATATCTTGCGCTGCACTTCGCTGTCAGCAGCCCGTGAATGAGGGTCTTTAGTAGACTCTAGGCGGTATTTCGTGAAATCAGGAACATTTGTAACGTCCGTGTGCACAAATCGGATCTGCATTGGAGCTAATACAAATACATTTTAGGAGAAAATATATTACCAGATAAACTGCAGGTGCATGAAGTGAACGGAGATTTCGGAAGTGATCGAAGTAGACTATGCGGACACTTTACAATAGGTTTTAGAGGGAGGACGTTTTTTTTTCTAGGAACAACACTAAAAAGTTCATTGTTTTCACAACAAAACGGGATAGTTCTGCATTTCACGACGCCTCCCAAATTCTTAAGGTAACGCATAACGAAACAGTTCCGAAATATTGCGCTCTGACGACATCTATTCTAATGGTTAAAACAATGAAGACATGATTGAAGAATTCACTCAACCAGCTAATTTGCTAGTAAGAATGAATCACTGGTGCCTTGGAACAAAACCACAGTTCACAAAATGAACCGAAATATGGAAGGAATCAGCAAATTAGAGTGACAATTTTTAGTTATTGGAAATATAAAAGTTTTCTGCCTAAAGGATGTCAATGGGGCTGTTTTGACCACCTATGGATGTGACAAAACCACCAGAGCTGACCACTCGTTATGAGAATGAGATGTTCCGACCGTACGCTCCACAAGTCTAACCTCCAATTTTTGTGTATTACCTTATAATTTCGATTTGGAACTAGACTTAGAGATGCCCAATTGTGTTAGAATTCTGTAGGACATTAGAATATACCTCCTTGTATGTTTTTATTCCCACAGGTAAAGATCACGTGATTTAAGACTATCATTACGAAGCTAGCTACTATGTACTTCAATATATTTTGTGGGGATAAAAGGTTTCGAGAATACAAATAGTTCTACAATCCCTCTACATTGGTGCTGACCTCGTTAGTTTTATTGCACTCATTTAGTTGAAGGTGCTAAGTCACACATCCGCATCAGATCACGATTGGGTATGTAGTGCTACACATCCCTTTCAACTTTTAGCCAGCTTAAACGAAATGCCTCTCGACATTTAGATAGCTCTACAGACATACCCTCGAACATCTACACTTCTGACTTCTGATTTGACTGGGTTGAAGTACTTTGAATATTAAGGTGTTATTGGTTAAGCTGTTATAAAACTTGTTACTTCTTTATTTGTGAGACCGATGTGATCTGGTACACCAAACAGAGCACTGAGTCTGTTCCTTGGTGGAAAATTAGATATCATCTCTTAATTGTTATTTTTTGCATACTGTGATGTTGTTTCCATACTTTCGGATATAATTTATAGTCATCATGGAGGAGCAAACACTTAAGCTATTTAAGACCGAAACTTACACAGCCTTCATTTCAACTCATGCCATTTCGGTACAACAATATAGAAGCCTTGTTTTGCTTCTCACAAGCTGACTTCCATGAGAACGGCCTACCAGACCTACGTGTACAATTCCCGCAGTATTTAAGTCACTATGCAAGATTTCAACAGGTATGTTACACCCACTGTGTTTACTGGGCTATTCCTAAACGTGAAGATCTAACCAATCGGAAAGGTCAGATCAACGCTTCAAGAACATCGATCTACAACATGATCCAACAACAGACATATTGGTCCGAACGCATGAGGTCATTGGTCAACGGACCTTGGACGAAGACCTGTTTAGACAGCTTTTCTCAACTCTAAATAACGCCATAAATGAACGGATTGCAACTGCCAACCGGATTCCGGATGCCTTTAGTCTAAGAAATGCTGAACAAACTTTCCAGAGATTGACTGACGACGTTTACCGAGGTCTCAACATCGTACATACACTTCTAGATGGTTGCTTCATCTCAGGCTTGAACAGAGAATCTCATCTCTAGCATCTAAACTTTGCTTTAGGATGACTGCAGAAACACGACACTATTGCACACATTCAGAAATGTCAAATAGGCACCGAGTCCCTATATTTTCTCGGACACATTGTTGAGGATCAGGGCATTCAACCTCTGGAAAGTAATGTGGCAGCCATTCTAGATTGCCCAGAACCGACCACAGTCGAGCAGTTACTCACGTTCAGTGGCATGGTAAGTTTCTCTCGACGGTTCATACAGAATCATGCGTATCTCATGAGACCCTTAACTAACCAACTTCGTGGAAATGTAGGACTAATCAATTTGGACGACAACCCGAAGAACACATTCTCCACAATTAAAGAACTTATCACAAAAGCGGCAATGCTCGTACACTAGGAAATTAAAGCACCTATTAGTATCCTAGTACACGCATCCGCCTCGTCAATCAGAGAAGCCTTATAACTATGGGTAAACAACAGCTGACAAGCTTTGGTATTCTTATCAATACGTTGCAAGACAGTGAATTGAAGTACAAAACTTTCGGGAGGAAACTCTTAATCATGTATTGGGCTATAAGACACTTTAAATTTTGTGGAAAGACGAGAATTCACTCGATTTACCGACTATAATCCTCTTGTCATTATATATGACAATTATATTTGAAATAATCTCAGCGATTGAAATTTAAATAATTCCAATGTTTCGCCCAGCTAACTTGTCTGGACTTCTTCAGGGTAAATAATCAAAATCATCAAAGAAATATATAGCTTTTAACAATCATAACTATACTGTGTTAAACCAATCTAATTTGGATGTTGATTTTTGTAAAGTAGGATAAAATGAGTCAGTTAACCACAAATCATGTGAAAAATTCAGCTACATGGAAATAACATCAAGTGTATGTGTGTGTGAGTGTGTAAGTATGAATGTGTAGCGTGGTGTCGAGTTGAGCTGAACTATGAACACCGCTACCAGACTACTTGCCAATAGACCAATAAAATTCCGATAGGCCAAAATATCAGAAGGCAAATGATTGTAGTAGTCGTATATATTTGTTGGCGATCTCGTGGTATCGAAAGAATACCGAGATCGTGCCAAAGGAGTACAGTTGCGATCGGCAAGATAAGATACGTGCGTAATCCAAAAACCGCGTAAAAGCAATGGAATACAATGGAAGCCCAAAATGGCTGTTATTAGCACAGTTAAACAAACGAGCACAGTAAAACAGTCACTGGTACAATTGGTTATAATAATAATTGTTTTCATCGAACCAATCGTGTTCTGTTGACAAAAGTAGGTCACTACAGGAGCCCCCCGCTAGAAAGGGTTTACACTTTCGATAGTTAGCGGTTTGATTCGTGGGACTGATCGGCAGAATTGCGTTTGTAGGACGGAGGAAATTGGCGGAACAGGAAGTGATCATTGATCCTCGAGTTGCCAACGAAAGTCTTTTGCGCAGAACGGTACCAGGAGAAGTGTGCTGTATTTGTTGGTCGAATTAGCATACCACACCAGAGTGGTTTGTATCCAGGATCTGAAGATTGCGTTCGTAGGGATGTGGACCAGAAAACGCTGCAGACGTAGGACGAAACCACGTTGAGCCAAGAAACCGGACGCGACCATAACTACCAAGCATATGCCAGGCGGATTCGAGACCAGATAATCGACTGAGTGCGTTGACTAGAGCGTGGGTGGCCAAACCAGCTTTCGCCAAAGTTGACTGAAGTCGACGTTATCAAATGGGCGATGGTCGGAGGCGTGGGCTCAGGATACAAAAAAAAAATCAAAAAAAAGAAAAGTGTAGCATGCGTGTAGTATAGGAATAATCCTACACCGTATCCGTTATTGACTGTGCGTTTAGTCGCGAAAGCGTACGGGTAATCGTACTCGGCGACCGGAACGTGAGATGGTAGTCTCGTTCGTACTTCGTGAGCCTGCGATCTCATCCGAGGTCAAGGGCGGCGTGGTCTGCTGATCTGGACGTGAGACGGAAGCCTCGTCCGTAGATGGTGCAGATGACGCGTGCTGTTGACCGGGACGTGAGAACGAGGTCTCTGATGTATCTAGCGTGGGATCCGAGGTAGACGTAGAGATCCCGCTAGAAGGTTTGGTAGGTCTAGCATTGAGTCTCAAGTTATCGGGTAGGGCACTGTCATCGACGTGTGCTGGTTTGAGACGATCAATGCTGACGATCTCGACGCGACCATGTCGATCAACCTTGAAGGTCTTTTCGTGATGAGAGATCACGTGAAAAGGGCCCTCGTAAGGCTGTTGTAGAGGTTTGCGTACCGAATCTACTCGTATGAAAACATGTGAACAGGTAGATAACTCTCGAGGGAGAGCGACCTGTCGATGTTGTATTCGAGTTGACACCGGAGACAGCGTTCGCATAAATGCAGACAGTCGATGGACGTAGTCTGATTTACCGAAATCATTACTGCTCCGTGGTGTGAAGAATTCCCCAGGCAGACGCAATGTCGTGCCGTATACAAGTTCAGCGGCGGAACATTGGATATCTGCCTTCAAACTCGTTCTGATGCCTAAGAGAACGAGCGGTAAGGTTTCGTACCAATTGTCGTTTTCGTGTGCTCGAAGAGCACTTTTAAGTTGGCGATGAAACCGTTCGACTAAACCATTCGATGCTGGATGGTAGGCGGTAGTGCGTATGCGTTCCGTACCAAGCAGCCGGGTCAGTGAGGAGAATAATGCGGACTCAAATTGTTGTCCTCGGTCAGTCGTGACAGTCGAGGGACAACCGTACAATGCTATCAATCGTTCTACGAAACGGTGAGCAACTGTCTCCGCCGTGATAGACGTGATGGGAATAGCTTCGGGCCATCTTGTAAAACGGTCAATGCACGTGAGTATGTGATCATACCCATGCGATGGTGGCAATGGTCCTACAATGTCTATATGAACGTGATCAAAGCGAGCATCAGGCGTAGCGAACGTGCCAATGGGGGCAGCTACGTGCCTGTGCACTTTTGATCGTTGACACTGTAAGCATTGCTTTACCCACATACGAACATCTTTATTCATGGACGGCCAGACGTATCGTGCAGCGATGAGACGTAATGTGGCTGCGATACCTGGATGAGACAATCCATGAAGGGCATCGAAGACGAGACGGCGATAAGTAGAGGGTACGATGGGTCGAGGTAGACCGGTAGAAATATCACATAGGATAGTACCTGAGCTAGTAGCTAGGGGTACTTCCTGACACTGAAGGGACGAAGATTGTGGTGCTTCTGTGCAGACAGGATCGTTTGCTTGCGCGGCGGCCATAGCAGGAAGATCGAGCACCGGTAAAGTAACTGCATTCGTCTGGATACGTGATAGAGCATCGGCAACATAGTTCGACTCGCCTTTAATGTGACGAAGGTCTGTCGTGAACTGGGAGATATAGTCCAAATGTCTGCACTCTCGTGGTGAGTAGCGGTCAGACTTGGTATGCAGGGCATACGTTAAGGGCTTATGGTCGGTGAATAAAATGAATTGACGTCCTTCTACTGAGTGCCGGAAATGTTTGATGGCGCAGTAGGCTGCAAGCAGCTCGCGACCAAAAGCGCTATATCTCGTCTCCGTGGGAGTAAGGCGTCGTGAGAAAAATTCAAGGGGTTGCCAACTACCGGAGATATTCTGTTGCATAACGGCTCCTATAGCGAAATCTGATGCATCAACCGCTATACTAAGCGTGGCTGATGGGTCAGGATGAGCGAGAAGTGTAACTTCAGCGAGAGCCGTTTTGATCTCTGAGAATGCAGTACGTGCGGTATCGTTCAGTTCTAATTTGCGTGGATTACCGCGTAGTAAATCGGTTAGTGGTCGTAACCGTTCTGCCGCGTGAGGGATAAAACGTCGGTAGAAGTTAACCAAACCGAGAAAAGCCTTCAGTTCCTTGATTGAGGACGGCACGTTGTACTCCTTGATTGCTCGAATTTTGTCCTCGCAAGGCAGAATACCCTCTTGTTTGATGATGTGACCCAGAAATATTATTTCTGATTTACCCAATTCGCATTTCTCTGGGTTGACTACTATACCATTATCCGAAAGACGTTGGAATAATAGCGTAAGGTGTTGATAATGTTCATCTACGTTTGATGATGCGATCAGCAGGTCATCAATATAGACGTGAACAAAATCCAAGTCTCGTACTATGCTATCGATAAACCTTTGGAAAGTTTGAGCAGCATTCCGTAATCCAAATGGCATTCGTAGGAACTCAAACAGACCGAAAGGAGTCGTGATAGCAGTTTTTTCGATGTCTTCAAGAGCGACTGGGATCTGGTGATATGCTCGTACCAGATCGATTTTAGAAAAGATAGTCGTGCCCTTGAGCGATGCCGTGATGTCGTGTATGTGGGGGATGGGGTAGCTATCAAAGCGCGTAACTACGTTTAATGCTCGGTAGTCGCCGCATGGTCTCCAACTAACCCCATCCTTTTTGCGCACCATATGTAACGGAGAGGCCCAAGGACTGTGAGAAGGACGAATAATACCAGAAGATAGTAAATTGTCAAACTCACGTTTAGCGAAAGCTAATTTGTCCGGTGCCAGTCGGCGTGGTCTTGCCGTGACTGGTGGTCCGCGGGTGACTATGTGGTGTACCACACGATTGGTCACCGATGAAATCTCCTCGAATGGTTTAGTTAATCTGGGGAATTTCTCGAATAAGGCGTGGAATTTATCGTCACGCGAATAAAAAGTTCCGAGGATTCGGTACGCGTTTGTGTGAGCTTTAAAGCCCATGAATTTGCTGTTCGACGAAGTATCGATTAGCTGCAGCCTACGTGAATCGACTAGCAATTCATAGTGCTGTAGGAAATCAATACCTAGTATGGCTGTGGGAACATCAGCAATGATGAACGTCCACAGATACCGTCGTCGGTTGCCCAGGTTGACCGCGAGTTGTCGTGTACCGTAGGTAGGAATGGGTGAGCCATTTGCAGCGCGTAGTCGAAGCATTGTAGCTTGTGACTTGATGATACCTCGTGGTACGACAGAAACTTGGGCACCTGTATCAACTAGGTACCTAGCGTTTGTGCGATAATCGTGCACGTAAAATAAACGGCCAACCTGGGGGGCAGGGCCGGCGAGTACGGCCGCTTTTACTCGCCGGCTTTGGAGTTTCCCGCCTTGTATGAGCACGGGGCTCGACAACGGCGGGCACCAGATCCGAAGGATCGATGAAACCAGCACCAACCTGCACTCGCTTCCGAAGCCGCCTTTTGGCGTGGCTTGGAAGATGCCCTCGTTGGGCGAGTGTTGACGGCTTTTCGGGAGCGTGAGCGGACTCGAGGGACGTAGGGTTGGGGTACGTTACAACGGTCTCGAAAACTAAGACGTGTGTGAATACACCCTTCCCTGTCACCTTGAGCCGAGGAGTGGCTGCCGTCGATATCGACTTTCGGACGCGACGTTGAGGCAACTATGTAGTTGTCTCGGTTGCCAGTCCTAGCTAGAATTTTGTCTGCTGTGAGGGCTACCTGTTTCAGTGGTGCGTCCTCGAGCAGGGCCGTAACTGTAGGTTGGATAAATGCTGGTAGAGATTCGAGCCACAGTTCTTTAACAATTTCAGAATCGGCTGCCGTGGGTCCTGCAAGAGATTGCAGGCGCGTGAGGTGGTGGCTCGGTTTAGCATCACCCAGGGGGTGACGTGCTAATAACGTCCTCAATCGTTCCTCCCTCGATGGGAGGAAATATCTGAAGATCGCCTCCTTGAGACGATCGTAAACATTGGGCACATTGGAATTGAGGACAACCTCACGGACAGCTACTAAATGGTCTCCCGGTAAACATTCGAGAGCGTAAGTGTACTTCTGCCGTTGGCTTGTAATATGACGGGTCTCAAATTGAGACTCTATAGCAGCAAACCAAACTTCGGGATCGTGAGGAATAAAAGATACAGGTCGAAAGTGTATAACCTGTACGTCAGAGTCTATTACGTTTATATTATTCTTATCGTTATCCGTCATGTCAAATATATATATTAAAAATTAATATGGAAATATATGACAGACGTGGATAGATAAGCGATAGACTCACCAAAATTGACTTCTTTGGAAGGTTTGGTTGCGATTGCCAAGTGGTCGTAGATGTAGGTTCACCAGTTGCAGAAGATTTGACCGAAGTTGAGGCGTGTTCCAAAATTTGGGTCACCAAATGTAGCGTGGTGTCGAGTTGAGCTGAACTATGAACACCGCTACCAGACTACTTGCCAATAGACCAATAAAATTCCGATAGGCCAAAATATCAGAAGGCAAATGATTGTAGTAGTCGTATATATTTGTTGGCGATCTCGTGGTATCGAAAGAATACCGAGATCGTGCCAAAGGAGTACAGTTGCGATCGGCAAGATAAGATACGTGCGTAATCCAAAAACCGCGTAAAAGCAATGGAATACAATGGAAGCCCAAAATGGCTGTTATTAGCACAGTTAAACAAACGAGCACAGTAAAACAGTCACTGGTACAATTGGTTATAATAATAATTGTTTTCATCGAACCAATCGTGTTCTGTTGACAAAAGTAGGTCACTACAAATGTGTATGTGAGATTAATTATTGATATTCTGTGTTGATATGTTATATATAGAAGGGTAGGTAAATAAATACTTAAAAGTGCAAGTTCAAGGTTGAATAATTGTTAATAAATCATCGATGTGCATGTCAAAATTTAAGAATCAAACAGATACATAATTGTATTGCTCAAACCTCATTGAATTCAGTCAAAAATAACGATGCATGTAAAATAAAGAGGTTGAATCAAGATAGAGTTCAAATTACTTGTTAAACGAAATCTGCCAGGTATTTGCCAGTTGAATACCATCTTTTCGGTTCAGGCTGTTTTTGTTCGCCCATATATACAGCACTTCTGCTGTCAATCTTTACTTATGGGTGTTAAAACCTTTCTGAAGTATCTTGGCCCCTTCAAAATCGATCTTGTGTCCTGTTCCTAACGCATGTAACGCTATCGCAGACTCATTCTCTAGCTTCTTCAAATCAACCGTTGATTTGGAAACATTTTCAAACATTGTTTGTGTTCGTTCATCCTTACATTCAATTTTTTGAATGTTTCTCCAACATAGGCAGCATTACAATCATGACAGTTTATCTCATACACAACATTCTGTTGTTCTTCTTTTGGTAACCTGTCTTTAACTTTCACTAATGTCGATCTTAAGGTGTTAGTCACCCTAAAATACACTCTTATATCATGTTTGTTTAGAATCCTTTTTATTTCTTCTGATGTTTTACTACGGTATGGTATGACTACGGTGTACTTCCAGTGTAGTTCTGGACGCCTCGTCTCACATAACTTCCTTAAACACTTTCCAAGAAACCGGCCTTATTAAAATCTCACTGCCTCAGGAAGAAGACACTGATCTTCAGCACGAGTCATCTTCGACATCTTTGAAACTACGGAGCAAATAGGTGGAAATAAGTAAGGAAACATTTCTGCATGACACATCTACAGACAGAAATTCCCCAATGGCGTCAAAAAACTGTCGTTGAAACATGTTCAATACGTTGCACAAGCCTTCTCATTTAGGTGTTAGAACAACCATCAAGCTCATATAACAATTTTATTGGGCTGGTAAGAATGATGATGTAAAAACGTGGGCACGGTCCTGTGTAAGCTGCCAGAAATCCATGGTGATTAGTCACAATGCTGTGAAATCTGACTTTGAGTATACTGTAACACAACCGGCTTACGAAACAACGGTCGAACAACCGGGAAAACTTATGGATCCTTCATCTTCTTGAATGAATACGGGTCTAAACTCTTACATGAGCAGGCTTACAACCGCCATGCATTCAATCAAACCTGTTTCTACTTGATCTCAGTCAACTGATGTTTTTGTTCAACCTGTCTTACGACAGTACACACGTTTTCCACGTTGTGACTCACTTCGACGACCTCGCGAAATGACATACGAACGACCCTTAGAAGTTCTTCAGAGTGAACCTATGTACTATATTATCGGTATTGACGGAAATAACGATAGCATCAACATCGATCACCTCAAAGCCGCGTACTTAGAAGGAAATCCTAGTCATATCCATTTTCTTTCGATACGTTCGAAAGATATGAGTTTCACAACTACGATGCCTCATCTGATAATCAACAATCACGATGAAACTTCGTTAGTGTCCAAAAAACCGACTTAAAACAACACGTTCGGGAAGAAAATCAAGGTTTCCTGAACACTACAAAGGTTATTGTGCGTAGGACACAGACTAGCATTTTGTTCTATTTCGTTTACTTGTATTGTTATGCCAAAAGAAACCGAAGACAAACAGTACTTTTTCTGACATCATGTGTGTATGTATACTCTTACCGAAAAATATCCAAAAGTAAAACATTGTGCGTGTTTACCACTTTCTTTTTGTTTTTCCGGACGTTTTGTGTCCTGACGCATGTACGCATGTATTTCGACATGCACTCACAATCTCTTTTCCTAGACGGCTGAAAAATATAAAAAACTGATGTCGAATGCGTTGAACAGAAAATTTCATCGTACAAATCATTTACAAATTTACTTGTATTGCGTAAATATTTACCACGATCAAAATTTTTACACAATTACACCGAGTTTGAATCTGTTACACAACGTGGATGCTATGTTATTTTAGAAAAATATTTGAAAAATTGTAGTCAATGAAGTATTAAAACATAAACCTAATCACTAACGCTATGAGACATCTGATTTCATCTATTTAACTACATTATTTGGGAAGCACATTGTAGGTGTGAGTACAGCAGTAGGATCTAAGAAATAGTTTTTTGAGTCTAGACGTAAACACATCGCCAGTATTAAGAATTAAATTATGAAAAAGCTCATTAGACTCGTATATATGCAGTAACCAAGTCACTGGTCAGCAAAAGTCTTGATAAAACTGCTGTCATTTCTAACCAATAGGGATTTCAAATATTTCTAAATATGTAATGCAGTGGTTCGACTGCGATATATCATCAGTCTTATTTCATCTATAGGCTTAGGTTATACAGGAAAATTGATTTTGCGCATGCAATTAATTCACGACAAACTTTGGCCAAGTTGACAATTATCTTATGCAGTCGCTCTGAACTTCACTGCTTGATAATAAAAAAAAACTCTACAGGAATGAGAAATATCAACATTTTAATTTTTGTTTTTTAGATTTCAGAGTAAATGGGTCGGAGTGAGATACTGAAGTCCTACAGACAATAGGTTACATATATTTATAGTATAGTTCCGATGTCTTCGATAAAGCATTTTGGATGCTAAGTAAGCTACAGTTCATAATTTCTCACTTACGCCTGCTACCTCTCGTGGAGAAACACGGGTTGCCCATCGGCATTCTCCATCGAATCCTGTCCTGGGAAATCCTAGGTGTTTCCAGTTGCTACTCATCCTTTTCATGTCCGCTTCCAACTCCCGGTGCAGTGCGTTCTTTGGTCTTCCTCTTCTCTGTTTCCCTTCAGGACTTTTAAGCCGCGCTTTTCGAACGGGAAGTTTAGTCCTAACGTGGTTTGCATTTCTCAAACTTTTGCTGTGTTCTTACGCAACAAAAGTACCATTTCTGATCTAAACAATCTATTCTGAGCTATAAGTTCGGTAGATTACTTTTTTTGAGTTTCACCCAATTTAATAGTTAACTGCGGTTTTGCCTCAGCTTACTATTCGGTTTATTTTCAGTTTTTCACGTAAAGGCTATTTCATTTTATCTCATCCGTTTTTATACATTTTTCCCGTTTTAGTGTGGTTTTTAGTGTATTTTTAACGGTCTTAAGCTTTGATACTATCTCTAGCACAGTTTACGTAAATACAGCCATGAAAAATTCATGTAAAAGACCTGGATGCCGTTTCGCTGTTACATCTGGCATGCAGTGTGACAACTGCAAAGGTTGGTTTCACGAAACGTGCACAGATCTTACGGCAACGGCTTACAAGAGACTCAGCAAATCGGACCGTATGTGGGTGTGCGTTACGTGCAACACGGACGCTGTAGTGCTGCTGAGCAATATCATTGTTCTACTGACAGGTCTGCGGAATAAATTGTCAGTAAACTTGGAAACAGATAGCCATAAAATAGGTAGGCAAACGAGGGCGCGTAACGAAAATAAGAACAGGAATGTTGACAAATCAACCATCGATGGTACGCGCATTAGCACTAATGATGACATGTTGAAACTCAGCACCATCATTACGTCGACAATAATTGATTTTCTCACTAAAATTGGATCTCCCAGTTCAGGGTCCTTAAACGCAACAGTGGTTCCTAAAAACTCTGCAGGTGACTGTACCCACGCCAACAGAGCTAATAAGGACCAGGTGTCACTGTCCAAGGTTGACATCCCAAGTGTTGTACGGACATCAACTGGTGCTTTGATCGCTCAGTCTGCCCCCAAAAATGTTCGCCCGGTTATTAAAAAGCCTACGATTCAAATACCTGCTTCGACCTCCAAACAACAACGTACTGAACCTGAACGCACTGGAAGAGCTGGGAAAACAACAACGGTCCGTGACGACTCTCTCATAATCATGAACCTCATAGACAATCCTGACCTTCCTCTCAGTTTGCAGGACAAAAATGACAGGATGCTTTGGGGTGAACTGAACAAAAAGCTCGAACTCCCTAGAATAGAGCCTTTGACGGTCACACGGCTCACTCGGGGAAAGGATTCCAAACATCAAAATCACCCGAGACTACTCCGTGTAACATTCAAGAATGCTACCGAAGTAGAGGATGTCCTGCTAGCCAGTCATCTACTGAAATCCGATGGGAACGTCAGAATACTGCCTGACATACCATATTCTGAGCGCAATCTTATCCGAAACGTCCCTAAAGATTCTCGAGAGAAGTTTTTCCGCGGAAGAAATATCATCGTGCAAGGTGTACCGGAAAACATGGACCCTACTCAAGCAAACTCTGACATTCGGGAATGGAAATTCATCAAACAGTCCTTGAGGCTTAAAAACATACTGGCTCAGCATGTGATGAGACTAGCCAAGAAGGACGGGGATCCTAGACCCCGACTAATGAGGATAACTTTTCCATCCTCCCGTATGGCGGCTGCAACTCTGGAAGCATTTCGTGTCAACAGACGTCGGTTGCCAACTGGGATCCATATGCACCCGGATAGGCCATACGACGCCAGGATCAAGCACAAAGGCAAGCTGGAACTGACCATTCCACTTGTGGACTGTCTTCAAGACAAAAAAAACGTGTAAAGGACAGGGCCTACCAATTTGACAAAACTTATATAGGTGGGTTACCTGTCCACTCACGCAAGGCTCTCACAGATAAACAGGAAGAAGCTCACGCGTTTCAAATTGAAAGCATTAACTGCTTATACATGAACGCTGCGAGTCTACCAAATAAAATGGATGAACTAAGTGAACTTAGCAACGCCAATAAAGTTCATCTGATAGGAATATCTGAAACTTGGATATCTCCTCAGTATTCGGACAAGGATCTAGCAATACCTGGGATGTCTCTGTTTCGCAATGACAGTAAAACAGGAATTGGGGGTGGAGTAGCCCTATACATAAGATCTGGCCTGGTGGTACACCAAATCCACAACCACGAGTTTGACAATCTTGAGGAATCCATATGGTGCTCTATGAGATTGTCCACTACTTCGAGGTGCCTAGTCGGAGTCATATATAGGAAGCCCACTGCCGACATCGAGTATGACAGTCGCATGCTGGAGGGACTATCCCGCTCTACGCGTCTCGGCTTCACTCATATCCTGATCCTAGTGGACTTCAATCTCCCCAGAGTCAACTTCGCGGAACATACGTATACTGGAGGTGAAAATTCAATCGAAGCTCGGTTCTTCAACCTCATTGAGGACTTGGGACTACACGAAAATGTGAAGTCGTACACTCGTTGGAGGAACGGTCAGACACCGTCGCGCTTAGACTGTGTTTTTACAAATGAAGAATTTCTAGTCGACAACCTCTCAATTCTGGCTCCCCTGGGGAAAAGCGATCACGCCGTTATAGCCTTCAGTTTCGTCAGCAAAACAGAGCTAAGATATCCCGACAACAACAGGCGCTGGAACTTCAAACGGTTGAATGCGTCAGCTCTACAGGACTATCTACAACAGGTGGATTGGGATGTTCACCCTCAACTTGATGTGGATGCTCATTGGGACTCCTTACTGCACACCCTCTCATGTGCTACTAAGCAGTCAGTTCCTCAAACGGTCCCCAAAAGCCACATGCAACCTACAATCATCAAAAAACGCACTCTTCGTTTGCTAAGCCGTAAAAGGCACTGTTGGGCAGAATACAAACGAACCAACAACAACGGCGAGTACAGGCAATACAAACATATAAGGAACATATGTACGAAGGCTATAAGAGAAGACAGGCTTCAGTACCAGTTAAAGCTTATGGATAAATTTATTTCCAATCCGAAAAGCTTATTCCGTTATTCAGCCTCTCTTCGTCAAGCCAAAACTGGAGTTTCTCAACTGCTAGGTCCTAACGGCCCGACAGATAATGACGGTGACGCCGCTAACCTTCTGGCTGAGCACTACTCCCGGACATTTCAGCCGACCCACATCAACTATACTGATGTCGGCTCTGTCTGCAACTGCACAGGACTTTCCGTAGTGCACCTGAGCGCTGACTTGGTGTTCCGTAAACTACAACACCTAAGAACAGACACTTCTCCCGGCCCAGATATGGTCCACTCTGCTATACTGAGGGAAGCAGCTTCATTCCTGGCAACACCGCTTAGCGTGATGTTCTCACACTCGCTAAGTCGGGGCAAACTACCGGATATTTGGAAGCTGGCTCATATCACACCAATCTTCAAAGGAGGTCGACGCAGTGAACCTTCAAGTTACCGACCGGTGGCCCTTCTCTCTATACCTTCAAAGATCATGGAGTCCCTGGTATACGATGATATACATGACTATCTGCTGTCCTAAAATTTCTTCTCAACCCAACAGCATGGTTTCAGGAAGGGTTATTCCTGTATGACGAACCTGCTGACCGCGGTGGACAGATGGACAAGCATCGTTGATCGCAAGGGGAAGTTAGACATTATTTACCTTGATGTCTCTAAAGCTTTTGATAAGGTTAACCACACATGTCTTATTAACAAGCTCAAACAATTGGGAATCAAACCACCTTGAATTGACTGGCTCAGTTCATATCTGACAAATCGACATTTTAAGGTCAGGGTAAACTTCAATTTATCACAGGCTATGGAATGTCCTGGTGGGGTGCCCCAGGGCTCAGTACTAGGACCTCTTCTCCTCTTGATTTATATATATGATCCTCCTCAACAGGTAACGTCAGACATACTGCTCTTTGCCGATGACGTGAAACTTTGGAGAGAGATATGCAACCAAGAGGATATACAGGCACTTCGGGAGGATCTGACTCGACTTCAAAGTTGGGCAGATGATAACGGACTTACCTTTAACACTTCAAAGTGTAAAGTAGTCCATCTGCGACACGTCGCAGATTACAGTTACAACTTGGGAAACTCCTCTCTAGTAGTATCCCGAGTCGAAAAAGATTTAGAAGTTCTGGTGCCCTAGGACTTAAAGTCTTACGCCAACTGTGACAAAAATGCCTTTAGAGCAAACCTTGCACTGGTAACATTGAAGCGCATTTTTGGTCAGTTTGACGGGAGAACTTTCCATATAATCTTCAATAGTTTCACTCGTCTCCATTTAGAGTACGGGAACTTAGTATTCCCTCCTACACTCCAAAAGGATAAGGACACTCTGGAGCGTATCCAACGGCGAGCCACGAAATCAGTTCGGGGACTCAAATTTAAACCTTACGATGAGCGCCTCCAATCACTCGACCTTTACCCATTAGAGTATAGGCGTCTTAGAGGTGACATTCTAATGGCTTACAGTATCCCTAACACACCTGGACACCCTCTTAAACACCTACTTAAGCTTAGTCCCAACACTAACCTAAGGGGTAACACCCAAAAACTGGAGATACAACATAGTAGAACGGACTGCAGACACAATTTCTACTCCTTAAGAGTTGTCAAATGCTGGAATTCGCTGCCGACTGAGCTAGTCCAAGAAACTTCGCAGGAGTCCTTTAAGAGGCGACTTGATCTATTCTTAAGGACTAAGGATAGTATCCTACTATGATTTACCAATTCATTTTCTTTCTCTTTTATCGTTAATAGACCTAGGTTCTTACCTGGAGGTATTGGTGATCCCCTGCTACTAGACACGGAAGCCTTTTAAGCGAAAGCTTCTTCTATTCCGTCCGCAACAATTTGAACCATTTGAATCCCAAGTTAGCGCTTGTCTAGTGACTCCGTTTGGTGATTTCTGCGATGTATGTCCTGTCCACCTCCATCGTCTTTTCCTAGCTCCTTCTTCAGCTGAGCTGGCTTGTTCTCTCCCATAATACGCTGTTGCTGATGGTATCTGGTCAACAGACGTTGAGTATCTTGAGCGGACAATTGTTTATCAATACTTGTACTTTTTTATGATGGTTGTAGTAGTTCTCCAAGTCCCAACTCCGTACAGTAGAACTGTCTTGACGCTCGTATTGAAAATTCTGACTTTGATGTTGGTTGACAGTTATTTTGAGTTCTATATGTTCTTCAACTATGGGAATGCTGCCCCTGCTTTGTTAATCCTTTCCCTTACGTCTGAATCAGATCCACAAGGTCCATCGATGATGCTGATCACGTATGTGAAAGTTTCCACTTCTTCCACAGTTTCTCCATCAGGTGTGATCAAATTGGTGTTCTCCGTGTTGTATTTGAGGATCTTGCTTTTCCCCTTGTGTATGTTGAGGCCTAGTGCTACAGAGGCTACTGCTACACTGGCTGTGTATTGGATAGAAGAGCGAGGACATTTGCGAAGTCCAAATCGTCTAGTAGCACTAGTAACTTTGAGTTATATTTTCGGTCATATAAATAAAATACCGCTCCTCTTAATAAGTAAAACTATGGAGATTCGGCCTTTCCTAAACCATGGTACTTTGAGGATGCTTCGGGTATTCGGAGTTTGATAACACCTTAACTAATAACACCTTAATATTCAAAGTACTTCAACCCAGTCAAATCAGAAGTCAGAAGTGTAGATGTTCGAGGGTATGTCTGTAGAGCTATCTAAATGTCGAGAGGCATTTCGTTTAAGCTGGCTAAAAGTTGAAAGGGATGTGTAGCACTACATACCCAATCGTGATCTGATGCGGATGTGTGACTTGGCACCTTCAACTAAATGAGTGCAATAAAACTAACGAGGTCAGCACCAATGTAATGGAATTATGGAACTATTTGTTTTGGGGATATTGCTTCCCTCTACAGATGCATCTATTTAATTCAGATGTGCTAAGTGAGTATTCAATCATTAAATAACTTGCCTAACTCTTGTTTCACTTATGATGCTTGATCAAAACATGTCTATGTGGACTTTTATACATAATTCGAGTTGATAAATATTTCAGACAAAGATTGCTTGAAAACGCCGTTGTCCAAAACTCATAGACAGTCAAACCAGTGGTAAGAAACAAATGATTTTCAAGAGTTATCTTGAATACAGTCGAATCTGACTAGTTGTTTTGCGATACATTCGTCTGACCTATTGAGGATGTTCAACTGAGCTGCTTCAGCCAGTGATGTGTCTACTAAAACCAATGAGGTCGACATGAATATCGAAGGCTTTCAAAACTATTTACTCTGAAGATCTGTTTGCTCATCTGTGTCTTCGAGTTTTTGATTTTCTTACATTAGGGTATTGGATATTGAATGCGCAAATTTTAAATTGGTTTGTCACAGGTGCCTTTATGCTCAAAGTAAAGAACATTGGTAAGCATATCGTATAAACTTTTTTCGCAGCGTCATTTTACCACTCTTTTTAAATGGGCAAAAAGTACTTTAGGGTATTTAGAGTGTTGAAGAATGTACAAGTAATCACGATAATTTTCGGACGGAATTCTCTTTCTGTGCACAGGAGGCATTAAGAGAATTGTAACCTGCAATAACCAAACAAATTAGGCCAATAAAAGGTGTGAATGGTATTAACTTACTTGGGAAAAAGTTCGGTTTTCCTCACTGCTCAGTTCTTCGGGACCAAGATTTTATTATTTTTACATTTTGTAACAGGATTTAAATAAAGCCCTCGTTTTTGTTATTGTTTTTTATTTGAAGACTGTCAAAGGTGAGTTGAGTGTGTTTGATTTCACAGAACAGGTGTCTAACCAATTAAATGCTAGTCTCGGTTAACTGTAATCTGTTCTAAACCACTTGTCAAGATATTCCACTAAGATCCTGCTTTTCTGTTTCTTCACATTAATTGCATTGTAGTATACGATACGTTACCTAGAGCTTATTCAATAAACTCAGACTTCACTAACGAATCAACTAGGGTTCATCATTAAGCTAAATAAGCTTGGGAGTAGTGTCTTTGTTACTACAAATTGATGGGGCTTGTTAGCTGGTTGACGTATCTAAAAATGAGTATTCAAATGTGTCGATGGATCTGTAGAGCAGCTAGGAAACAAAGTCTGTTAAGTCACTTCATCTCCACTCTATGGAATATTGTGTTCGTCCACTTGAAAAAAATTGCGTATGCATCTAAAATTTTTGTAACTTATCAGAAATATTTTTAACGCCTTGTTCGTAGATGATTAACGTAACCATCCACTTTACTTGTTACAGTGTAACTTAGTTACATATTATAGGTATGTGTAGTCGGTTTTAGGCCCTACATTGTATAAGGTAGTCAAAATGGGAAAAAATCTGAGGTGGAATTCAAGCCGTTAGTTAATCCCAGAGTTTAAAGTGCTTTAAATTACTCTAAAATAAGGTGAATACGAGCAATTGCTGGCATATTCGTGGAAAATTCTTCAGCTTATTAAGCTCATGTACGACTCGTTACATGCTTGTCGGCGTGGGACATATAGTACTAGATAAAAACGGCAAATTGTTCGATGGGTAGTGACTGATTTAGCAAAATGGTTAAGGCATGTGTTAAGCATGCCCATCCACTAACTACTTCGATACGTGATGATGACCCTTATAGAAGTAGGTTGGAAAAAAGCTAGGGCTTGCCAAACCAAGACATAGAATAAATCCATTAAGATAAACTTTTGATCTGAGCCATATAGACAGGAGCTTATTACTTGTGTGGTTATTGAAACCAATGGTTAGAAATTTTGGGTAGTATGGACCGTTGTTGCTACCTTGACGTGGTGGTCGGGCTCGCCTATCCTGATGAATAAACTGAGCTATACTGGCTGGAACAACCGTTCTTCAAGGTCCTACCATGCCAAACAGGTCGGTTGAAGAGCGGTAAGACTAAAAGCAACAAATCCAAGGTCCAAAGGCGAAGCCGTACTGATGACTGTAGAGAGGTGTGACTGCAGTAAGGTGTTTCCTTCAGACAACCAGCATAACAGCGATGCTGCCTTCCCACAAGGATGGGTGGGTTGGGTTAGAAAAGGTCGACCCTAAAAATGCACACCTCGCCTTATCCCGCGAGTATCCGTCTCCGGCGGTAAGGTCTCAACAATTACGGAGCTAACACAAAAATTACTCATAAGAAGGTCGTGTGTGACCGACCTCAAGCAGCTGTACTTGGGCACTGCGGTAACGCTCTCAGGTCACTATGACCACCTCTAATCCAATTTCCTTTTCAGGTACCTCCAGAAGAACCCTTTCCACGGTGTGGGCAACCGGGAAATGATAACCGCTCTCATACCTCTAACAGCACTCAAGACCACTGTATTAATAATCAACCTCCCTCTTCAATTCTTATTATTCCTCCTCCTACAACGACTTTCAAACCTACGCCTCCTCTTTTGGTTTCCTCCTCAAGTGTCACCATGGTCAACTATTCTAGTGCGCAAAACACTGTCCCAGGTCTACTGAAACCTCGCTATAAACTACACATTGGAGTTTTCAAAGTACGCACCCTGTATCAAATCGGTCAACAGGCTTCCTTGGCTAAAACCCTAGAATCTCTTACGATTGATGTATGCTGTGGCTTCGAAACACGCATACAGGATCCTAATGTGGTCATTCACTTGACCTCACCTCGGCAAAACGGAGAGCCGACGAGATACTCCCTCCGTTTATCTGGCGACCCGATAACTAGTTGTCGTGGACTGGCAGGTGTAAGCATAGCATTAAGTACGAGGGCGGAACAAGCGCTATTAGAGTGGATCCCCGTCAACAGTCGTCTATGCGCTGTTCGGCTAAACGGCTCGGTAAGAACTCGGAAGGACAGGGACACAGGTTGTTTCCTTTTCGTCGTTTCTGCCTACTCTCCCACTTACTGCAGCTCGGATGAAGTGAAAGATGAATTTTACAGAAAACTCTCTGAATTTCTTCAGAAAGCTAAACATTCAGACATAGTACTCATAGCAGGTGACTTTAATTCCCAGGTAGGTAGCTTAAACGAAACAGAAGACATTTAGGCGGGTATTTTAGTCTGCTGCAACTGTGCTCAGACAATCGTTTATTTTTAGCAAACACAAATTCTAAGCATAAGGAGAAACACCGTCCAACATGGCGATTCCCTGCACCAAACCAACGATGGGCTCAAATAGACCATATTGCCACCAGTCATCGTTGGAGAGGGTCGATAGAAGATTGTCGCTCATTCTGGAGTACCTGCCTTGACTCTGACCATGCCCTAGTGCGAGCACGCATCTGCTTGCGCCTCACTGGACGCAAAAAAGCCACATTAAAAAGACCCATGAGAACTGAACTGAGTAACGAGAAAACCAAACGTAGGTTCCAAGAATAACAGGTCACACTTAGGTGGTTCTGAAAACGAAGCTGACCCAGATGTTGCTTGGAAAGATATACGAACGGCTGTGGAAACAGCTGTGACATCTGTCCGGCGCTGTAATCGGGTTA
The DNA here is from genome assembly GCA_946903255.1 of Schistosoma spindalis. Classification (NCBI taxonomy): domain Eukaryota; kingdom Metazoa; phylum Platyhelminthes; class Trematoda; order Strigeidida; family Schistosomatidae; genus Schistosoma; species Schistosoma spindalis. Next base: position 78,959,201 of record OX336416.1, on the reverse strand, counting down.
GTAGATACAGGGGATCCACCTAGGGGAGTTAGAAAACCATGATTCCAAACCAGTGGTGCAGATGGGATGTAGGATCCTAAGGAAACAATTGGCGTATGGACCTATTGTTGGTCGCCGGCCACCATAGTACTACATCTCCTTACGTTGCTCCACTACCTTATGGATTAGACCTTTACGTCAAGGGATCGCGTTGTGGCTCCCTAAGGAAACCAAAGGGTTACAAAGAACCAATGGATTTCTTCAAGGTCTGTTGCACTGACGGATTCGCGTAAACTCATCAGGATCTGAATACGATGAAGAGCGGAAGCAAATCAGATCTAGATTAAGAAAAAGTCTATAGAACGACCGTGAGCACTGGTGGGCAACGAAAGAAAAAGAGATGGAAAAGGCGTCGGCTATAGGGAACACAAAACTACTCTACAGACCAATAAAAGAAACTGGAATTAATGAGTCAAGTGTAAGTCAGACCATTTCGGAAAAAAACAACACTCTCATCTGCTCCCAGTCCAGACGTTTAGAACGATGGGCGGAACATTTTAGAGAACAGTTCAGCTGGTCTTCAGCTACTCTACAACTACCCACCATTCCCAGACAGTGTGAATGGAACATTGAAGTAGGTCCCACAATTCTAGCTGAAGTTCAAAAGGCTATAGTTAATCTGAAACGAGGAAGGGCAGCAGGTTCAGATGGATTGGTTCCAGAGGTCTTTAAAGATGGTGGTCTAGTTTTAGCGATTAGGTTGACTTATATTTTAGCTAAAATCTGGGAGTTAGACGTTATCCCATCTAACTGGTCACAATCACTTATCGCCCCAATATTTAAGAAAGGGTCAAAATCATCCTGTGACAACCATAGAGGGATTATTTTGACTAATATAGTATCTAAAATACTAGCCTTGATAATTATCGGACGCCTAACTAAGACTCGTGAACTGCAAACACGAGAGAATCAAGCTGGCTTCAGACCTGGTCGTGGATGCATAGACCACATATTCACCGTTCGTCAGGTTTTAGAACACAGACATACTTATCGGCGTCCGACAATGTTGGTTTATCTTAACCTGAAATCAGCATTTGACCTTGTAGACCGAGAGGTTCTGTGGCAGTGTCTGTCATTGAAAGGCGTATTTCAGAAGTACATAAACCTTGTGAATGCTCTTTACTCAAACACTACTAGTCGAGTCAGAGCTTATGGCGAACTGTAATTTGCTTTTGCAACCTCAAGTGGTGTCCGTCAAGGCTGTCCACTTTCTCCATTTTTGTTTAACTTCATCATAGATCTACTGATGGAAATAACGCTCTCATCGACTGAATTCTCGGGCATCGATCTCCTACCAGGAGGTTCACTTATCGACTTAGAATACGCAGATGACATAGTCCTGTTTGGTGAAGACGCTGATGAAATGCAGTCTTTTGGTAGCAATGAGCAACAATGCCAGAATGTTCGGGATGCACTTTTCTCCCTCTAAATGCAAGTTGTTGCTTCAGGACTGGTCTGCGTCAACACCTGAACTAAGGATAGGGAGTGAAGTAGTCGAACGCGTTGACAACTTCACTTATCTTGGAAGTCTGATCAGCCCTAATGGGTTGGTGTCTGACGAAATCCCAGCACGGATTCGAAAATGTCGTTTGGCCCTTGCCAACTTACGTCATCTACGGCTCAGGCGAGATATCCGTCTATCAATTAAGGGACGAGTATATTGCGCGGCAGTTCGTTCCGTTCTACTATACGGCTGCGAAACATGGCCTTTGAGAGTAGAAGATATTCGTAAGTTACTAGTATTTGACCACAGGTGCCTTAGAAATATTGCTCGCATCTGCTGGGATTACCGGGTAAGTAATAGTGAGGTTAGATGCGAGGCATTGAACAATGATGGTAAACCAGTTGATAAGGTTGTAAATATACATAGACTGAGATGGTTGAGTCACGTGTTGCGCATGCCTGAACACCGATTACCACGACGTGCAATTTTAACCGGTGTTGAGGATGGTTGGAAGAAAGTTAGTGGCGGACGAACCAAAACATGGCATCCGTCATTGAAGTCACTAACTTTTGGTCTGAGCCATATTGGTAGATGCAAACTACTTGGTTGGTGTCCATGTGACTATCGTAACCAATGGTTGGAGAATCTGGGTGACATGGCTCAGAATCGATCACAATGGCGTCATTGTATACACTCTCTGTCTTCCCTTAAACTAAGAGATTAAAATCGCTTCATATCTTTCTTTCTACGAACTAATTCTTTCTTCTTGTGTTATATCCTTATATGCAATCTTTCTTCTATATATTACCACCATTGAATTAACTACTTTGAATCTGGTGTTCATCTTGTTGTGCTAATGCGGTATGGCAACTTGGACCGATGCATATATGTGCGTGGTCCTACGTTGTAGCTAATCAATAATAATAATAATATAGTTCTTTCTAACAACTAAATCAACAATTGATATAGGTACATAGAATGTCCAGATAATGTAGGAGACTGGAATGACCAATCAAATAGTTACGGAAATAAGGAGATACTTGATGAAGCTCAGAATAATTGAAACACATTGGACCATGCCAGTCTTGTAGAATTACTTTGCACTTTGAAGGTGCAATGCACTTTTCATACCTACGGACACTGTTATTGTGTGACGCATATATATCTGGTGCCCCCTTGTACCAATATTTATGTGTTCAAATAAATAACTTGGTGATTGTCGAGCTGTAAGCAGTGTAAAATACATATCTGTGATAAAGATCACATATAAAGTCCAGGTCACTATGAGTGAAATTAATTTAAATCTAGTGTCATAACGATAGGATTAGATAATTTCTTTTATCACTGACATCCAAAACATCGCTTTAGATATTCATAGCTTCCAAATGCTCTAGTACGGCCGAGAATGGGTAGAATCAACTCTCTCTCGAAATGCTCTCACATGGCCACTTGCATACAGCTACTATCAGGGAAGTCCTACTCACTGCCTTCTCACGGCGCTGTTGTTGTTTACGAAATTGGGAGAACGAAAAGCGAATGTCCGGCGCTGTAATCGGGTTAGTAGATACAGGGGATCCACCTAGGGGAGTTAGAAAACCATGATTCCAAACCAGTGGTGCAGATGGGATGTAGGATCCTAAGGAAACAATTGGCGTATGGACCTATTGTTGGTCGCCGGCCACCATAGTACTACATCTCCTTACGTTGCTCCACTACCTTATGGATTAGACCTTTACGTCAAGGGATCGCGTTGTGGCCCCCTAAGGAAACCACTGGCTTTGGTTTGGGCGTCCGAGCAGTATCCCAACCCTTACATATCGAATAGTTTATGTGGCGCATGTATTTATTGCTTTTTTTTATGAATGTTTATGTGTTTAAATAATAATGTCATAGTTACCCCTCATAACAGCTGCTAGCTCAAATCAATACAAGGAATGGGTGATGTAGCGGTTTTATGTTCTTTAAGTAAGTTAGGTAGGGTAGTTGGCGTAGTGAAGAATTTGATACTTATCGTTCTGTGTTGTGTTGCGAAATTTTTCTCGTTTCAGAGGTTATTTTCTGTTTCTTTTTTAGTTTCTCTGATAATTGTTATTGTTGATACACATAAATTGGTCTGATAGCCAATCTTGTTTTCATATTTGTTCTGTTGATGTTTGGGGCCGAAACGTAGGGTTTAAAGGGTTCGAGTACTTGACAGCATGTCACATTCAAACGTTGCGCCATCTACATTGGTTTAAACAACTACATAATATCTCTGGCCCCCATACAACATGTGCGATTCGAAGCCGACTACATAAACCTGTGCATGGTAAATGAGTGTAATACTCTTCTAATAACCTGTGTTTTGTAATGGATACATTATAAAGGAATTCTGTTTTTGTTTTGTAGATGTTTTGCCTGCAGCTGATAATCCCACTGCTTTTTTTACCGAAGCCATCTAATCCGGCCGCAGATATTTATCATGCAATATATATACTTTTGTTCCTTGTTTGTTTCTTCTTAGAGCGTAAACCATGTGGGATATGTGCTATTATTTTGTTTATTTTCATTATTCTTCCATGTTATAGTTCCTTAGATAATTTGTGTATTTTCTCCACATGTAGCAAAGACCGAACTTTGACGTAGTATCTTTGACATACTGGTCATATATATATGCTAACTTGACTATTGTTATAATGCAATGTAAATATTGTTCCCCGAGTAAGAAGCTCTACTCTTGCTTTCGTTTGGAATTTCATGATGGATTGATCGATTTTTACGAGTTGATATGGATATTTATACCAACGCTTGTGTGCATAGTTTTTCAATTTATAATAGATTTTTGGTGACGATATACCTGTTCTAAAGTGGCTATATTCACTGTATTCGTATATTTCTTTGAATCTTGTTGTATACATATTTTGAACTATATAATTCTGATTTGCTATGCATTTTAATTGATACCTATGGTAAATTAATTAAGATGTTTTAATAAAGGATTGCAATTGTTGAAACATTTTTTACTTAGTGGCAATTATTTCAACTTTTCGACTTTTAAAACTGAAGTTAAAAAGGAATTTCTTGATGTACACTACGTTTTTTGTCAATAAATTCCGATTGGTGCTGAAATTCACATTACTTAACTGCTGATTCGTCGGCCTGAAATTTATAAGCTTTATTTTTGCTTATATTCAATATTAATCCTGGTATATAGATATATTCCCACATGACATTAAATGAACAACCGACTAAAATCTGTCTCAGTATTATCTCTCTTTGGATACTTGTTAGAAAAACGTTTGCTCATGTCTCATGTGTTCACAAGTGAAAAAAATATATGCATTAAACCATGACTTGTTAGTAGTAATGGCCAAACTCCTGTTACATTCCCTAGAGTCAATATTTCTAACCTGTATAACAAGTTATAGAAAAATTGACTCACTTTTAGGTCTCGTTTGTATTCTTCGTCAAATATCTTGGAGAACAGTTGTTGGTCAAGCCTTATCAGTACTCTCATACTCTGAGTGGCTGTTTAATTCGATCAAGAAATTAATGCGATAGATGATAAAACACAAAAGTTGTTTCATTTATTCTCATTGTTATAGGCTTTTTCTCTTTATATTAGAATGACTAATGATTACAATTATTCTTGTGTAATTTCTCAATATAACATGAGCACTATTAGTACCACCTAGAAATCTCAGTTTTCTGTGTAATATTTTGTAATATTCATAATAAAGTTTAGTAGTTTTTCTGTTGGTTATTTCAAAAACAACTAGTCCTTTTTTTCTTGTGAAGTTATGGAGCACTTAATCATTGAACTTGGAGAACTCTCTTTTATTACTGCTGTTCACTTGTCACTGCAGTTAGTTGACTGGATTTCTACTGAAAATCCAGTCAAATATATTACTATGTAGTGGTTGATTCCACTCCATCGGACTCTAAAAGATGATATTACATTAGCTGAGTATTTAGGCAGGCAAATTCTCTTAGTCGTACTATGGATTTACTCGAAAATATCCAAAAGCCAGAACACCAGTTGTTGGGATAGTACATTGTTAATAATCAAATCCAAAAGCACACAAAGGGCAGGCACATTGGGAGGCGAGAATGTGAAAGTAAAACGATAGAATATCCATATGTATTTTATGAGTGTAAAGCAATTGTGGGTAAGCTATTAGTTGCCTGTATCAGCAACCAATGGGAGGATAGATATGGTTAGGGTGCGGACATGTGTTCAATCAGACACTTGGACCGATGCATGTATATTCCTGGTCCTACTTTGTAACTGACTGACTGACCGAGACACACATAATGGGTTAATTGTTTAAATTACAGCAGGTAGGCAATAAAAAATTCAGTGGGTTTACTATAATTATACCTAATTGAAATTTCTTGAGTTTTGTTGAAAATAAGAGTTTCTGAATTCAACCTCTACATAGCAATGGAAGCCATGAAATCAACTAATCAATTTGCAGCCAAACAGAACAAATCTTTTGTACTCATTACTCGTACAAATATCACTGGTTGATATACATGTTCTCATGAGAACCGATAAGAAGTCACACGCATCTGGGAAGTTGTATGAACAGTCTTATCTATCATGATAATCGATTGCCTATTCGATTATATTACTGCGCGTAGAAAGTGTCACGAAACTATCAGTGATCTGATGACTGTTGTTTCACTTTATCTGCTTAAAGCATCTGTATTTGACAGCAGTATCTCAAAAAAGGATGAGTCTTCCTGCTAAAAGTTTTGGTATCGTGAACATAAACTATTCTAACTGTTCATGAGATGTTGGGTTGATAATGTTTTGGTAGATTTTAGTGTTGGTGTCGGTAATTCAACATTAGATAAATGGTTGCTTCTTGAATCATCTGACAACTAAATGTAATTACGGAATTTTTTGATTAAATCTGATTTTTAATAATTGGCTTATTTAGTACCTCGCCTTGAGTTTTCATGGTATCTCGTGCACTTGAATGAATTACAACCGTTTATGCCGTTTCCGGAAGACTGATCTCTTTCGCGGTGCTTTATAATATGCAGGATGTAATCACTTACTATTCTTATTGTAAAATGTATGTTTCAACTGTTTTTTTTTATCTGTCTAGATGCGGTGAGACTACAGTTTGTGGACTACCTTTGAGCGACGCTGGAGTGGCGTTAAGAGAGTCCACCTACCTCCTGGGGTCTTAAGAGGGTTATAATTAGTGTGAGAAACTAGAATCAGGAGTTAGAGTTTTCATCACAAAGTGACATCCACTATAATACCTGTTGTGGCTTTAAATGCGGCTTTTTATCACGTAATATTATTCGCCAATCCAAATACGACTTATTCACTCTTGTACTGTACTAAACCAATCATGTTCGACCGGTCTGATCAACTTAGCGTCCTATTGGCCCTTTTCTCGTCTAGTTCGTCCAGTTGAGTCCAGAACACCAATAACAGCTTCCACTACGCGAATCATTTACTTTAAACATACTTGGTTTATATACCAGCCAAACAGACCTCATCACACCATAAAATAGGAAATAATATTTATACACAAAACCCTCCAAATGTGGCTGTGAACGTGAAAGAGAGTAATCAATGGACTGAACATAACTTAGGAAGCTTATAATACGAGGAATATAGATAAACACAATCTAGTTACCATAAGGATATATAGATAATATTATTCCATTAATAGGTCTCAGAAGTTACTCGTAATTTAATCTTCGCTAGGATATAACAATACCAAAAATTCCATTTAGCCATATGAATGAGTGAATTTCGCGCCAAAATCCAAGACTCGTTATCTTAACTCTGAATGGTTCGTCTATAAATTGTACTTTTGCTGTAGATGTAACTGTGGAAGTAGATTAAACTCTGAATTGCTTTACTTAAGCCTTATTTTATCTCATTTATACGTTGAGAATCGTATATTTTTTTAGCTTCGTATTTGTACATGACAGCCTTGCAAATCGTGCAGTCAACTTGGATGTTATTATTACTTGTGATAGGAACAAAATATTATAGGATTGGGATTAAGTGTACAGAATAAAGAATCGTAAATGCGGCTTTTTATCACGTAATATTATTCGCCAATCCAAATACGACTTATTCACTCTTGTACTGTACTAAACCAATCATGTTCGACCGGTCTGATCAACTTAGCGTCCTATTGGCCCTTTTCTCGTCTAGTTCGTCCAGTTGAGTCCAGAACACCAATAACAGCTTCCACTACGCGAATCATTTACTTTAAACATACTTGGTTTATATACCAGCCAAACAGACCTCATCACACCATAAAATAGGAAATAATATTTATACACAAAACCCTCCAAATGTGGCTGTGAACGTGAAAGAGAGTAATCAATGGACTGAACATAACTTAGGAAGCTTATAATACGAGGAATATAGATAAACACAATCTAGTTACCATAAGGATATATAGATAATATTATTCCATTAATAGGTCTCAGAAGTTACTCGTAATTTAATCTTCGCTAGGATATAACAATACCAAAAATTCCATTTAGCCATATGAATGAGTGAATTTCGCGCCAAAATCCAAGACTCGTTATCTTAACTCTGAATGGTTCGTCTATAAATTGTACTTTTGCTGTAGATGTAACTGTGGAAGTAGATTAAACTCTGAATTGCTTTACTTAAGCCTTATTTTATCTCATTTATACGTTGAGAATCGTATATTTTTTTAGCTTCGTATTTGTACATGACAGCCTTGCAAATCGTGCAGTCAACTTGGATGTTATTATTACTTGTGATAGGAACAAAATATTATAGGATTGGGATTAAGTGTACAGAATAAAGAATCGTAAATGCGGCTTTTTATCACGTAATATTATTCGCCAATCCAAATACGACTTATTCACTCTTGTACTGTACTAAACCAATCATGTTCGACCGGTCTGATCAACTTAGCGTCCTATTGGCCCTTTTCTCGTCTAGTTCGTCCAGTTGAGTCCAGAACACCAATAACAGCTTCCACTACGCGAATCATTTACTTTAAACATACTTGGTTTATATACCAGCCAAACAGACCTCATCACACCATAAAATAGGAAATAATATTTATACACAAAACCCTCCAAATGTGGCTGTGAACGTGAAAGAGAGTAATCAATGGACTGAACATAACTTAGGAAGCTTATAATACGAGGAATATAGATAAACACAATCTAGTTACCATAAGGATATATAGATAATATTATTCCATTAATAGGTCTCAGAAGTTACTCGTAATTTAATCTTCGCTAGGATATAACAATACCAAAAATTCCATTTAGCCATATGAATGAGTGAATTTCGCGCCAAAATCCAAGACTCGTTATCTTAACTCTGAATGGTTCGTCTATAAATTGTACTTTTGCTGTAGATGTAACTGTGGAAGTAGATTAAACTCTGAATTGCTTTACTTAAGCCTTATTTTATCTCATTTATACGTTGAGAATCGTATATTTTTTTAGCTTCGTATTTGTACATGACAGCCTTGCAAATCGTGCAGTCAACTTGGATGTTATTATTACTTGTGATAGGAACAAAATATTATAGGATTGGGATTAAGTGTACAGAATAAAGAATCGTAAATGCGGCTTTTTTATCACGTAATATTATTCGCCAATCCAAATACGACTTATTCACTCTTGTACTGTACTAAACCAATCATGTTCGACCGGTCTGATCAACTTAGCGTCCTATTGGCCCTTTTCTCGTCTAGTTCGTCCAGTTGAGTCCAGAACACCAATAACAGCTTCCACTACGCGAATCATTTACTTTAAACATACTTGGTTTATATACCAGCCAAACAGACCTCATCACACCATAAAATAGGAAATAATATTTATACACAAAACCCTCCAAATGTGGCTGTGAACGTGAAAGAGAGTAATCAATGGACTGAACATAACTTAGGAAGCTTATAATACGAGGAATATAGATAAACACAATCTAGTTACCATAAGGATATATAGATAATATTATTCCATTAATAGGTCTCAGAAGTTACTCGTAATTTAATCTTCGCTAGGATATAACAATACCAAAAATTCCATTTAGCCATATGAATGAGTGAATTTCGCGCCAAAATCCAAGACTCGTTATCTTAACTCTGAATGGTTCGTCTATAAATTGTACTTTTGCTGTAGATGTAACTGTGGAAGTAGATTAAACTCTGAATTGCTTTACTTAAGCCTTATTTTATCTCATTTATACGTTGAGAATCGTATATTTTTTTAGCTTCGTATTTGTACATGACAGCCTTGCAAATCGTGCAGTCAACTTGGATGTTATTATTACTTGTGATAGGAACAAAATATTATAGGATTGGGATTAAGTGTACAGAATAAAGAATCGTAATAATTAAGAATGAAGTGGGCTAATTCAGGTTGGTGAGAAAATAAAATTACTATCCCAACAGTGGTTAAAGGATGGCGCAATCATATAAGTGAATTAATTATTAAAAATACATACTCAGATTAACTTTTATAGCTGTTTTAAGCTCCATTTGTAATTTCTGATGTTGAAATCATATTTATGGACAGCTGATGACAAGTGAATTAAGTAAAATAGATTTATGTTACTTTGCTCAAATCATTGTTTCTCTTTTCAAGTTAATAGGTGTGTGCATGAAATGCCGATCAACTTGTGAATTTCTAAAATTACCGGAAATACCATTAGGCAACATAAAATCCTTCCGTTGCTTGTCTAATTCTTATTTGTCCGTTCATGAAGAAGTTAACAATTTCTTTAAGAATAATGTCATCATTTTAATAGTTGAGATCATGAGT